>JBBBDQ010001236.1:13640000-14073007 GCA_037127315.1 Ascarosepion bandense
TTAAATTTCCAGTTCGCGAGCCTACGCGAATTTTATTTATCAGCCAATGGGAAGCCCAGAATCAAATACGGATATGAATTCTCAAATAATCACCTGCGATCCAAAATGTCGAAATAAAAAGCCGATACAGAAAGCATCGCCAGACAGACCGACGCAGACAGACAGTCAGACCGACGCAGGCCGACACTCACAGACTGACTCGAGAGAGATGAGTGTAATCAATATCCCCTTGACCTAAGTCAAGTGGCTTACTATCCTAGCCTCCCTTCCCTCTCCTCTTATTCTTCCCTGTCTCAAAACTACTTACTGACCTAAGGAGCGAATACATCAAAGACATTCCTTACTTACAACGCTCCCACATTCCTAAGCATTAATTCTCTTTTCAGTACTTTATTGCCATGAACATTTTAACGTCCATTAGACCTATACTTCAAGTATTACTTTATTGTAAAAACCTTTATTGATATGTGTATATATAAAATGTTATTTTTCAACTTAATTTGATTTTCTTGAGTTATAATCATTTTATGACTTATAGTGTGCTATCTATAACGAGGCCAAATTCCGTTAATTTGCAATAATATACAACTATCCTTCGCTAGAACGGACTCTCCACTATAAACTGGGAAAGAATGGATAACCCCTATAAGTTAAGCAAAAAAAATAAAATAAAATAAAGAAGAAAAAGAAGAAAAGGGGAGAGAAAGAGAAAATGGCGGAATAAACATAAAAGAAACACTAAAAAAAGTAAAAGAATAAATAAGCAGACCAAATTGATAAAGAAGGAACTGCAGATCAAACAAAATAAAAAAAATGATTTAAAAGAAAGAAGGAAATAAAAATAAGAATAAACCAAAAATAAAAAAAAAGGAAGGAAAAAGTACAAAAATAAACAAACCAAAAGAAAGGAAGAAAGAAATTTTTGTTGGGACCTACAAATGAACTCTTCCACACCTTTATAATATGGCTACAAACTCTGAGAGAGAGACACACACACAATACACTGACACTGAGGAGTCACTGAGTAGTAGCCACAGAGTGAGTAAATGAGTGAGTCAGGACGCTGCGAGAGAAAGTACTCTCTAGTTCACGTTTAACTTTGTACTACCTTTTCCGAGAATATAATATTCGATCTTATATCCGAGTCCCCGGTTTTTCTATGGCCCTTCGGTCATAACAGAAATGTAAACAAATAAATAGAAAATCAAAAGAAAGAAAGAAAGAAAGAAGGTAGATATTATTATAAGGAAAGAACAATTTATGCAAAAACATAAAAATACACAACAGATAACAATCTGAAAATAAGCGAATGAAAATTTAGTAAAATGTACAGAAAAGAAAAGAAAATATTTTAAAGGGGAGTGAAATAGAAAAAGAAAAGAAATGTATATACAATAATAATTATTATTTCTTACGGTGTTGTTCATACTGTAAAAGGCTCAAGAGGCACTCAAGGTTGAAGCCATAGACTTAAAGGTATTGTTCATGGTGATATAGGCGAAGGATTACAATTGAAGTTACATTAGATCAGGTTAGTATTGCGTGACTGGGAAGAGTTCTCTTTGAATTCGGTTCCACAAAGGGGCAGCTTCTGAGAAGAAACGTTGCGTAGAGGTTACTTCCCACCAATGATATACGAAGGGAATTACGGTGATTCGCTTTTATGTGCGTTGTATGGTGGGGCCTTAGCCGTGAATGTTAGAACTGGTTGAACTAGGAAATATAGCTCTTTTAAGTATTTTGAAAAAAAAAAAGAAAGAACAAATGAAAAAAAAACTCATAGAAAAATCAATATTTGGAGAGAAAATCCAACGTAGAATCTGTAATGTGATCGATCCTGACTAAGCCTCCGCCCGTGCATTGAATACTGCTGCCATATCAGGGTGGATGCTCCTGCTATCCACCTAGGTGTCCTTGACAAAATCCAACGGAGAATCTGTAATGTGATCGATCCTGACTTAGCCTCCGCCCGTGCATTGAATACTGCTGCCATATCAGGGTGGATGCTCCTGCTATCCACCTAGGTATCCTTGACAAAATCCAACGGAGAATCTGTAATGTGATCGATCCTGACTTAGCCTCCGCCCGTGCATTGAATACTGCTGCCATATCAGGGTGGATGCTCCTGCTATCCACCTAGGTGTCCTTGACAAAATCCAACGTAGAATCTGTAATGTGATCGATCCTGACTAAGCCTCCGCCCGTGCATTGAATACTGCTGCCATATCAGGGTGGATGCTCCTGCTATCCACCTAGGTGTCCTTGACAAAATCCAACGGAGAATCTGTAATGTGATCGATCCTGACTAAGCCTCCGCCCGTGCATTGAATACTGCTGCCATATCAGGGTGGATGCTCCTGCTATCCACCTAGGTGTCCTTGACAAAATCCAACGGAGAATCTGTAATGTGATCGATCCTGACTAAGCCTCCGCCCGTGCATTGAATACTGCTGCCATACTAGGGTGGATGCTCCTGCTATCCACCTAGGTGTCCTTGACAAAATCCAACGTAGAATCTGTAATGTAATCGATCCCGACTTGGCAGCTCGGATACAGTCACTTTTTCACCGGCACAATGTGGCTCCCCTGTATCTCTTCGACAAATACTTTCATGGCTACTGTTCCGATGAACATAACTCACTGGTGCCCTCTATATATAAATTTACTCGAGCCACAAAATTAGCAACTAGGTCCCACCGTTTTAACTGTGAAAACAATAAAATGTAAACGGAAATTCTACTCCACAGCTTCTTTTCTCGCACTTCCCACCCATGGAATTCCCTTCCATTTACTTGATTCCCCGACAGCTATAATCTCCAAGAATTTAAATGTAAAGTCAGTAGTCATTTCCTATCTCACTAACTTGCATCCTCTCTCTCATGTTCCTTTCTCCGTCCACTCCACTCTCATCAGTATTCTCATCCTTCTCTTACCCACTTCCTGACACCCCCTATAACCTGTCTCTCTTTCTCATAACATTCCTCCTATATAACCCCCTGCAAAACAGTGGCAATAAAATGCCTCACTTGGGGCGATATGATTATAAAAAGAAAAGAAGATAGATAGATAGATAGATTCTCCAAGAATTTAAATGTAAAGTCAATAGTCATCTCCTATCTCACTAATCTGCATCCTCTCTCTCATGCTCCCTTCTCCGTCCACTCCTCTTTCATTAATATTCTCATCCTTCTCTTACCCACTTCCTGACACCCCCTATAAACGGTCTTTCTTTCTTATAACTTTCCTCCTCCGTAACCCGCTGCAAAACAGTGGCAGTAAAATGCTTGCTTGGGGCGATATGTATAAAAAAAATGTATACTATTATAATGTGGTTATAAAGTGGGAGATCAATTTTACATTAGAATCAATATATAAACTGATCCCTCACTTTATGGCCACAGTCATCCTTCTCTTACCTACTTCCTGGCATCCTCTATAACCTGTCACTCCTTCTCATAACTTTCCTTTTATGTAACCCCCTGCAAAACAGTGGCAGTCAAATGCCTTGCTTGGGACGATATGATTATTAAAAAAAAATCTATATCGTTATAATGTGGGTATAAAGTAGGGGGTCAATTCTACATTACAATCAATATATAAATTAATCACTCACTTTATGGCCACATTCATTCTTCCTTAACCACTTCCTGACCCCCCCCCCTATAACCTGTCACTCTTTCTCATAACTTTTCTCCTTTGTAACCCAATGCAAAACAGTGGCAGTAAAATGCCTTGCTTGGGGCGATATGATTATAAATTTAAAAAAATTCTATAGTCTTATAATGTGGATATAACGTAGGGCATCAGTTCTATATTACAATAAATATATAAAGTGATCCCTTACTTTATGGCCACAGTCATCCTTCTCTTACCCACTTCCTGACACTCCCTATAACCTGTCACTACTTCTCATAACTTTCATACTACGTAAGCCCTACAAAACAGTGGCAGTAAAATGCCTTGCTTGGGGCGATATGATTATAAAAAAAAATTTCTATACTATTATAATGCGGATATATAAAGTGGGGGATCAGTTCTACATTACAATCAATATATAAACTGATCCCTCATTTTATGGCCACATTCTTTTTTACCCACTTCCTGACACCCCCTATAACCTGTCACTTTTTCTCATAACTTTCCTTCTATGTAACCCCCCTGCAAAACAGTGGCAGTAAAATGCCTTGCTTGAGGCGATATGATTATAAAAAACCAAGAAATTTTAAATAGGAAAAAAATAGATGCGAATATATAGAAAAGTAGCACAAAGATATGCATAAAAAAGAAGAAAAATAATCGTGTATCTTAAGACGCATGCTTTATTTAAGTTTTCTTACAATTCACAATAGCGACACCAGCCTTTGATACATGGCCTTTAATTCCTAATCTCTACTAAAAGAACCCTTTGTCTTATTTAAAATTTCGTGCGTATTTTATAAGCTAAAATAATAGTTAATGAAGAGTCTGAAAAATGATGGGATCCTAAATGAATGTGGTTGAAAGGTAAAGAAATTAATGGAAATTAATAATGCATTCACTGAAAGAAAAAATGAATGAAAGCAAAAATGGTAACAATGCAGAACAATATCAAAAATTAAACGAAAAATATCAAGAAAAGAAAAAAGAAAGAAAAGCAAAAGAAAAACGAGCACAAAAAAGAAAAAAATAAATGCAACATATTAGAAAATGAAACAAAAGTAAATAAATAAATAAAGAAAGAAATATTTGGGACATCAAAAAAGAAGTGAATATGAGAAATAAAATCAACAAATAAGAATTAATTGATTAAAGGAAATTCCGGTCGAAATAAATCATAAAGCAAGGACTGAAAAAAAATCTAAATTATCGAAATAAAAAGAAAGAGAAAAGAATTTAAAGAGAGTAAAAACAGAGATCTATATATCTATTTTTCTCTTTTTTTTATAAACAAATAGATAATAACATGGCATATCACCGTCATCATCATCTCACCCGTTACACCCAATGGCATGTAGGGCAGTACCTTTTTGTTACTGTTTACGTAACATACTGTTTAAGGATGTGCGTTGTGGTGCATTGGATATCGGCTCGGAACGAAAAATCTGGAAGCCGAGTTCGAATTCCAGTTGAATCCATTGTGTTCACTTACGCGCACATACCCTTGGGAAAGGTATTAATCCGTCTCTTCCTTTCAGTTATGGGTTAAATAACAGAACAGATTGGGTTCTATAGCCTTGGTCGGCAACCAGTCTACCGCAGAAAGCAATGGCAACCTACTGCGGGATAATCTTCTGCCCAGTCAGTCATGACTCTTTCGAGACATGATCGTCCAAAGCGTGTATCACGTATGGCACTTCACTGACTTACTGAATATAATAGCTGGAAATATATATAAGGTTTCTAATGGGCATAAAGTGGGGGATTGGTTTTCTATTGTTATGAAGTAATAAACCGATCCCCCACTAATTACTATTTAATCATTTAATACACCTCTTCTCCCTCTAGCTATGAGTCAAATAATAGGACAGATTAGGTTCTATAGCCTTGGCTGGCAACCAATCTACCACAGAAAGCAATGGCAACCTGCTGCGGGATAATCTTCTGCCTAGTCAGTCCAAGCGTGTATCACGTATGACACTTAACTGACTGACTGATTTTTAAGGAGCAGGATTGTTAGCCCAAACCTGGAGGATCGGTAGACCATTTTTGGTCCTTACGTTTACGGCACCTGATATTCCCGAACTGTTACCCACCTAAGTACTGCCCAGGCTCGATGTTGCTTAACTTCGGTGATCGGACGAGAACCGGTGTATTCAACACGATATAGCCGTAGACATCATGGCTTATAAATGAATCAAAATGAATAAAGAAAACTATGAAATGGAGAGAGAAAGCAGCGTGCATAGAAAAATATATGGAGAAAAATACGAAGTAAGTAAAATAAAAAAAAATGAAATTAAAATGAAGAAAAAAAGAGAGAATTAAAAAAGAAGGAACATTTCCATGACAAAAAGAAAATATCTAAACTTATTTATAAATGGAACTTTGTCTGTGTGTTTGTCTGTGTGTGTGTGTGTGTGTGTGTGTGTGTGTCCGTTACCTATAGACTCCGAAACGGCTGAACCGATTTTCTTAAAAATTTACACAGTTGTACTAGAAGCGTCTGCGAGTGTTCTTAGCTAGGTTTTGTGTCGAGGTATCCCCGATAAATATCGATAATCGAAAAAATCGGGTTAGAGAAGGAGTGGTCGCATTTTAATCAAATTTCATACACTCATAAAGACATAAGAAACGATATTCAGAAGTTTCAAGGTTGCAATTCTTACAATAGTGCAGAAAATTGATCATAAATATATAAAAGGTAAGATGTTTGTGTGTGTGTCTGTTTATCTGCCTGTATGTCTATTTTTTTCAGCTCTTTTATTTTAGTTTTTGCTTCGGGTTTGGCTCTAAGTAGGTATAATTGTAGTTCTTAGTCTCAGTCATGATACCATTTACTCAGAGGACTTATTTAGCTTCAAAATTCAGTTTACGACGAAAAAAACTTATTTGATATCAATACTAGGAAATCAAAATTTGACTTACCTCCATTCATTTTTCTTTCAGTGTATGGTTTCTGCTTGAACTGGAAACAACTATTGCTTTTTAGTTTTTCGTGCCAACGTCCAAAGAGTCTGAGCTCCAGGAATATGGATTAGTTTTAAAGCTTTCATTACACCCGAGCCACGCCGGACTATACTGCTAGTATAACTAAAAAAAAAATTAATAAGCGAAATGAAAATATAGAAACGATTTTTCTCTCTCGTTTTATGCCGGATTATTTTTAATTTATTTTTTCTTTTTCTTTTGCAAGAACGTAGTTTTATATGTTCAGCATTTCATCGAAATTTTTAATCAATTTACCCCAAGCAGGGTAGGACCTCTGCTACCACCCAGAAAGTTCCAGTGAGTGAAAAATCGAAGTCCAAAAGATATGGTGGAAAAGTAAAAGATGAAAGGAATTTAAGAAGATGCCAATTGATGTTGCTTTTAAATGAAACGGAAGGAAGTTCCACAAGCAGGAAGTGAGAGAAAAACCGTTGAAGTAGAATTAGTGATTAAGTTTATTCATTTTAGAGGTAAAAAAAATGGAGCATGGATGAAAATCTAGTAGCTTATTTAAATTCATGTGGTCGTTGCACCAAGGAAAAAAAACCGACAAATTGGTTACCACGGAGATCTTTGTATAAAAGTGTTATGGGATCTCCTCTTTTTCTACGATAATGAACTCGACTTGAGGATACATATATTCCTGCCATAGTTAGAACCGGGGAGATCCGTTAGAGACATCGGAACTGATCCGTAAGTTACCGAATGATACCGAAAGTTACGCAGAGAATTCTGCATCAGTTGGCATAGTAGCTCTGACCTCCACTGAGTCAGAATAATATTACACAGACATAAAATTTCAACACGGCTTCATCTCAAGACTTGTATATATATATTCCTTACTAATCGTATTCCTGGATTACTAACCTGCGTTCCTGTTTGTATATTTACGTTCAATATAACCTATTTTTCTATCTCAATATCTGTTTTTGTTGTTCATTATTTCGTGTTTCTTCACCCTGATCCACAAGTAAAGACAGAGGAAAGCCAGGAAACATCGGTGAGAATTTGACTGAAGTCGGGATACCAAGTAGGGATCGATTACATTGCAGGTGGTTCTTTGGGTTTTTTCGAGAACCTCGATATGAATAGCAGAAGCACCAGACCAAATATGGAAACAGTATCCAATGAACGGATGAATGGTAGATTTATATATGTGCAAGATCGATTCTGATGAGAAACTCAATATGAATAGCAGGATCAACGGACCAAAATATGGCAAACGTATCCAATGCACGGACGAATGGTAGATTTATAAATGTGCAACATGGATCTTGACAAAAATCTCAATATGAATAGCAGGATAAACGGTCCAGACATGACAACAGTATGTAATGCACAGACAATGGTAGATTTATATATGTGCAACATGGGTTCTGACGAGAACCTCAATATGAATAACAGGATCAACGGACCAGATATGGCAACGGTATCCAATGCACGGACGAATGGTAGATTTACATATGTGCAACATAGATTCTGACGAGAACCTCAATATGAATAGCAGGATCATCGTGCATGCAATGAATTTAAGTATAAAGGAACAGGATTACTATATGAAAATTCAAGAACGATAAGATCACAGAAAAAAACTGTTATCATGTCAGAGACACGTTTAAAATTCGAAATCAATTTTCTGTGCGCTGAACTTCGAGTCGATGCGTATTAGGTGAGATGTCGATTTTGTGAGGGCACAAAGCAATTAATCGTACAGATATGTATTAGATTTTTAAAAAATATTCTGTGATACGGTATACAATGGGAAAAACAGACTAGAGTATTCTGGGACATGCTGTATAATGAAGAAAAAAGTCAAGATTAATGAGACACGTTATATAATGAAGAAATAAGACAAAAAATATTCTGGGACAAGCTATGTAATGAGGGAAAAAGACAAGAGTTTTCTGGTACATATTTTATAATGAGCAAAGAATGAAAAGAAAATACTGGTATATGCTATATAATAAGGACAAAAGACATGAGTATTCAGGGACATGGTATGTAATAAGGAAAGAAGACAAAGAATATTCTGGCACACTCTATGGTAAAGATAGAAGACCTGAGTATTTTAGGACACGCTTTATGATGAGGAATATAGACAAGGAATACTCGCTATATAATGAAGAAAGAAGATAAGAGAATTATGGGAACTACTATATCTTGGGGAATGAAAATGATGAAACAAACTGAATACAAACGGAAAAAGCTAGGAATATTTTGAGGCACGGTATAAAATTAAGAAAGAACACAAGCACTATTCCGGGAAAATCTATATATTATGAAAAAAGACAAGAAATGTTTGGAGAAATGTTATATAATGAAGAAATAACACAAGGAATATTCTGGGACAAATTACATAATCGGAAAAGAACAGAATATTTAAGGACACGATATATAACAAGGAAAAAAGACAAGAGATATTCCAGAACAGTTTATATCATGAGGAAAGCAGAAATGGAATATTCTCCTACACGATATATAACAAGGAAAAAAGACAAGAGATATTCCAGAACAGTTTATATCATGAGGAAAGCAGAAATGGAATATTCTCCTACACGATATATAACAAGGAAAAAAGACAAGAGATATTCCAGAACAGTTTATATCATGAGGAAAGCAGAAATGGAATATTCTCCTACACGATATATAACAAGGAAAGAAGACAAGAGATATTCCAGAACAGTTTATATCATGAGGAAAGCAGAAATGGAATATTCTCCTACACGATATATAACAAGGAAAGAAGACAAGAGATATTCCAGAACTGTTTATATCATGAGGAAAGCAGAAATGGAATATTCTCCTACACGATATATAACAAGGAAAAAAGACAAGAGATATTCCAGAACAGTTTATATCATGAGGAAAGCAGAAATGGAATATTCTCCTACACGATATATAACAAGGAAAAAAGACAAGAGATATTCCAGAACAGTTTATATCATGAGGAAAGCAGAAATGGAATATTCTCCTACACGATATATAACAAGGAAAAAAGACAAGAGATATTCCAGAACAGTTTATATCATGAGGAAAGCAGAAATGGAATATTCTCCTACACGATATATAACAATGAAAAAAGACAAGAGATATTCCAGAACAGTTTATATCATGAGGAAAGCAGAAATGGAATATTCTCCTACACGATATATAACAAGGAAAGAAGACAAGAGATATTCCAGAACAGTTTATATCATGAGGAAAGCAGAAATGGAATATTCTCCTACACGATATATAACAAGGAAAGAAGACAAGAGATATTCCAGAACAGTTTATATCATGAGGAAAGCAGAAATGGAATATTCTCCTACACGATATATAACAAGGAAAGAAGACAAGAGATATTCCAGAACAGTTTATATCATGAGGAAAGCAGAAATGGAATATTCTCCTACACGGTATATAACAAGGAAAGAAGACAAGAGATATTCCAGAACAGTTTATATCATGAGGAAAGCAGAAATGGAATATTCGCCTACACGATATATAACAAGGAAAGAAGACAAGAGATATTCCAGAACAGTTTATATCATGAGGAAAGCAGAAATGGAATATTCTCCTACACGATATATAACATGGAAAAAAGACAAGAGATATTCCAGAACTGTTTATATCATGAGGAAAGCAGAAATGGAATATTCTCCTACACGATATATAACAAGGAAAAAAGACAAGAGATATTCCAGAACAGTTTATATCATGAGGAAAGCAGAAATGGAATATTCTCCTACACGATATATAACAAGGAAAGAAGACAAGTGATATTCCAGAACAGTTTATATCATGAGGAAAGCAGAAATGGAATATTCGCCTACACGATATATAACAAGGAAAGAAGACAAGAGATATTCCAGAACTGTTTATATCATGAGGAAAGCAGAAATGGAATATTCTCCTACACGATATATAACAAGGAAAAAAGACAAGAGATATTCCAGAACTGTTTATATCATGAGGAAAGCAGAAATGGAATATTCTCCTACACGATATATAACAAGGAAAAAAGACAAGAGATATTCCAGAACAGTTTATATCATGAGGAAAGCAGAAATGGAATATTCTCCTACACGATATATAACAAGGAAAGAAGACAAGAGATATTCCAGAACAGTTTATATCATGAGGAAAGCAGAAATGGAATATTCTCCTACACGATATATAACAAGGAAAGAAGACAAGAGATATTCCAGAACAGTTTATATCATGAGGAAAGCAGAAATGGAATATTCTCCTACACGATATATAACAAGGAAAGAAGACAAGAGTAATTTCGAATGCACTATATGAAGAGTAATGAAAATAAGATTATTGTGGGCACGCTATATAATGAGAATACAAGACAAGAATATTCAAGGAGAGGCTATATAATGAGAAAAGATGACAACGAATATTGTGGGAAACGCTATATGATAACCAATATTCTGGGACAGAGTATCTAATGGGGAAAATAGACAAGATTATTCTGGGTAAATCACAGCCTGCAACATCACTGAATAAGCGAATTATTTTATCACTATTATAATAAGACTGGCAGTATAGCTCTTTGGACGTTGGCACGAAAGACTAAAAAGCAATAGTTGATTCCAGTTAAAGCGAAACCCTAGACTGAAAGAAAAATGAATGAATATAAGTCAAATTTTGATTTCCTGGTATCGATATCAAGTAAGTTTTTTTCGTCGTAAACTGAATTTTGAAGGCTAAATAAGTCCTCTGAGTAAATGGTATCATAGCTGAGACTAAGAACTACAATTATACCTACTTAGAGCTAAACCCGAAGCAAAAACTAAATTTAAAGGGCTGAAAAAAATACAGACATACAGGCAGATAAACAGACACACACAAACATCCTGCCTTTTATATATATATATATATATATATATATATATATATATATATATATATATACATATATATATATATATTATCGATTTTCTGCACTATTGTACGAACTGCAACCTTAAAACTTCTGAATATCGTTTCTTATGGCTTTGTCTATGAGTGTATCAAATTTCATTAAAATTGGACCACTCCATCTATAACCCGATTTTTTCGATTATCGATTTTCGATATTTATCGGGGGTACCTCGACACAAGACTTAGCTAAAAACACTCACAAACGCGTATAGTACAACTGTGTAAAGTTTCAAGATAATCGGTTTAGCCGTTTCGGTGTCTATAGATAACGGACACACACATACACACAATAATACACACACACACACACACACACACACACACATACACACACAGACAAAGCTCTATTTAATAATAATTTTAGATATTATAAATTTCGAACTATAATTACTTCAGCTCATTCGCCATTTTGAGTTTGATAACTTCTTAAAGGTAAGTAAAGAAAGTTTACTTTACTCTGCATTTCTTACCATGCGGTCAGTTACCTACGCAATTATAAATAAATGTTGATTAAACACATTACTTGTCTATAATTCTGAGATGAACTAATATTTACATTATTTACATTGTTCGGACTGTGGTCTTCATCTTTATTGCCATGTTTATGACACTTCGACCGATATACGCTCCGGCCTTCTTCAAGTGCTAGGAATTTCGACCCCTTTATTTCGATTCCTGTAGTATATCATCCGATGCCATGTAGTCCTCAAGAACACATAGCCTGGTGGATATTTACAGTAAATTGATCTAAAGACTAGTGTGTCCAATACCTGGCTACAACAGTGGTGAACAAATAAATTAGAAAGTTTAATGGGAGATAACTAAATGGCAGATGAAAGAGACACCGAACGTGGAATGAGAACGATATAGCACAGTGATCGAAATAAAAGGTACAGTCCGAAATTCCAAGCACCTGAAGATGGCTGGAGCGTATAATGGTCGAAACGTTGTATATACAGGAGAAATGATGAGACATCCGACTAAACAGTGTACATAGGTAAATACGTTACATATTAACCATTTGTTGCATATCGGTTGCAATTGTAAACTTTCTCTAACAATTGTTGACTCTTGGTTACAATTGTAAACTTTCTTTAACTTTTGTTGCATATTGGTGACAATTGTAAACTTTCTCTAAACTTTGTTGCAAATTGTTGACAATTGTAACCTTTCTCTAAAATTTGTTGCATATTGGTTACAATTGTAAGCTTTCTCTAACCTTTGTTGCATATTGGTTACAATTGTAACTTTTCTCTAAACTTTGTTGCATATTGGTTGCAATTGTAACCTTTCTCTAACCTTTGTTGCATATTGGTTGCAATTGTAACTTTTCTCTAAACTTTGTTGCATATTGGTTACAATTGTAACCTTTCTCAAAACTTTGTTGCATATTGGATACAATTATAACCTTTCTCTAAACTTTGTTGCATATTGGTTACAATTGTAACCTTTCTCTAACCTTTGTTGCATATTGGTTGCAATAGTAACCTTTCTCAAAACTTTGTTGCATATTGGTTACAATTGTAACCTTCCTCTAACTTTTGTCGCATATTGGTTACAATTGTAAACTTTCTCTAAAATTTGTTGCATATTGGTTACAATTGTAACCTTCCTCTAACCTTTGTCGCATATTGGTTACAATTGTAACCTTTCTCTAACCTTTGTTGCTTATTGGTTACAGTTGTAACCTTCCTCTAGCCTTTGTTGCATATTGGTTACAATTGTAACCTTCCTCTAACCTTTGTTGCATATTCTTTACAATTGTAACATTTCTCTAACTTTTGTTGCATATTGGTCACAATTGTAATCTTGCTCTAAGCCTTCTTGCATATTGTTTACAATTGTAACATTTCTCTAAATTTTGTTGCATATTGGTTACAATTGTAACCTTCCTCTAAATTTTGTTGCATATCGTTTACAATTGTAACCTTTCTCTAACCTTTGTTGCATATTGTTCACAATTGTAACCATTCTCTAAGCTTTCTTGCATATTGGTTACAATTGTAACCTTTCTCTAACATTTGTTGCATATTGGTTACATTTGTAACCATCCTCTAACCATTGTTGAATATTGGTTACAATTGTAACATTTCTCTAACCATAGTTGCATATTGGTTACAATTTTAACATTTCTCTAAACTTTGTTGCATATTGGTTACAATTGTAAACATCCTCTAACCATTGTTGCATATTGGTTGCAATTGTAACCTTCCTCTAACCTTTGTTACATATTGGTTGCAATTGTAACCTTCCTCTAAACTTTGTTGCATATTTGTTGCAATTGTAACATTCCTCTAAATTTGTTGCATATTGGTTGCAATTGTAACCTTCCTCTAAACTTTGTTGCATATTGGTTGCAATTGTAAACTTTCTCTAACCTTTCTTGCATATAGGTTGCAATTGTAACCTTAATCTAACCATTTGTTGCATATTGGTTGCAATTGTAAACTTCCTCTAAATTTTGTTGCATATTGTTCACAATTGTAAACTTTCTCTAAGCTTTCATGCATATTGTTGTAAATTGTAATATCTCTAAAATTTGTTGCATATTGGTTACAATTGTAACCTTCTCCAACAGTTGTGGTATATTGGTTAATTAAACTTTTCAATCATTGTTGCATAACAAGGCATCAACCTTTTCAAACTTGTTGCATATTGGTTACAATTGTAACCTTCCTCTAACCATTGTTGCATAATATTGTCATAATTAGAATTTTTCAACCATTGTTGCATATTGCTGTAATCAAACTTTCAACTTTGTTGCATATTGTTCATATCAGAATAGTTTCTAAGTTTTTCGTTATTGCTGTAATTGTAACCTTTCTCTAACCTTTGTTGTATTATTGGTTACAATTGTAACCTTTCTCTAAACTTTGTTGCATATTGGTTACAATTAGAATTTTCTAAACTTTGTTACATATTGGCTCAATTGTAACCTTCTCTAAACTTTTATATTGCCATAATTGTAATCTCCTTCTAACTTTGTTGCATATTGCTGCAATTGTAACTTTACTCTAACCTTATTACATATTGGTTGTAATTAAATTTTTTCTAACTATTGTTGAATATTGATTGCAATTGTAAACTTTCTGAACTTTTTTAAGTATTGGTTACAATTGTAACTTTTCTGAGCCTTCTTGCATATTAAATTATTGTAACCTTTTCAACCTTTGTTCCATATTGTTATAATTGTAACCTTTAAATTTTTAGCGATGTATCAACCTTCTCTAAAATTTGTTGTAATATCAAGTTACAATTGTAACCTTTCAAGCTCTTCTTGCATATTAAGCAATTGTAACCTTTTCTCTTGACCTTTGTTAAGACATTGTTACCCAGAATTTTTCAATTTTGTTGCATATTGTTGGTAATTCTATCCTTCTCCAAATCTCTTTGTTACATATTGGTTACGATTAGAATTCTTTCTCTAACATTTGTTGCATATTGGTTACAATTGTAAACTTTTCAATCATTGTTGCATAATAAGTTATAATTGTAACCTTTTCAAATTGTTGCATATTGGTTACAATTGTAATCCTTCTTCAACTATTGTTGCATATTGGTTACAATTGTAACCTTTTCAACCATTGTTGCATATTGGTTGCAATTTTAACCTTCTAAATTACAATATTTTTCACAATTGTAATATTTCTAAGTTTTTGCATATTGGTTACAATTGTAACTTCCTTTTTCTAAACTTTGCTGTACACAGTAATTAAATCTCTTCTAAACTTTGTTACATATTGGTTGCAATTGGTAACTTTCCAAACTTTGTTGCATATTCACATAATTAGAACCTTCTAACCTTTGCTGCATATTGGTTGCAATTGCAATCTCATTTCAACTTTGTTGATATTGTTAATTAGAACTTTTCTAACTTTTTGCTGCAGACATAGCAATCATATCCTTCTAAACTTGTTACATAATATGATTGTAACCTTTCTCTAACATTTGTAGCATATTGGTTACAATTGTATCCTTCTAAACTTTGTTACATATTGGTTACGATTAACCTTCTTCAACATTTGCTTTATTGTCATAATTAAATTCTTCAACCATTGTTGCATATTGGTTATACTGTAATTTTTCTAAATCTCTTGTTGTATATTGGTTATAATTAACTTTTTCATCCATTGTTGCATATTGGTTACAATTGTAACCTTTTCAACTACTGTTGCATATTGGTTGCAATTGTAACCCTTCCACCTTTGTTGCATATTGTTCACAATTGTAATATTCTAAGCTTTTTGCATATTGGTTACAATTGTAACCTTCTAAACTTTGTTGCATATTGGTTACAATTGTAACCTTTCCAATCATACATTGCTACAATTGTAACTTTAAACTTTTGTTGTAGTGTTGTTGTAATTTTAAATTTTCCCAATTTTCGGCATTGGTTACATTTGTAACCTTCCAATCTTGTTGCATTGGTTGCAATTGCAATCTTACTCTAATCTTTGTTACATATTGGTTACAATTGTAACCTTTTTCTAACAATTGTTGAATATTGATTGCAATTGTAAACTTTCTCTAAACTTTTTTGCATATTGGTTACAATTGTAACTTTTCTCTGAGCCTTCTTGCATATTGGGTACTATTGTAACCTTTCTCTAACCTTTGTTCCATATTGGTTATAATTGTAACCTTCCTCTAAACTTTGTTGCATATTCGTTACAATTGTAACCTTCCTCTAACCTTTGTTGCATATTGGTTGCAATTGTAACCTTACTCTAACCTTTGTTGCATATTGGTTACAATTGTAACCTTTCTCTAACCTTTGTTGCATATTGGTTACAATTGTATCCTTCCTCTAAACTTTGTTACATATTGGTTACGATTGTAACCTTTCTCTAACATTTGTAGCATATTGGTTACAATTGTATCCTTCCTCTAAACTTTGTTACATATTGGTTACGATTGTAACCTTTCTCTAACATTTGTTGCATATTGGTTACAATTGTAAACTTTCTCTAACCATTGTTGCATATTGGTTATAATTGTAACCTTTCTCAAAACTTTGTTGCATATTGGTTACAATTGTAACCTTCCTCTAACCATTGTTGCATATTGGTTACAATTGTAACCTTTCTCTAACCATTGTTGCATATTGGTTGCAATTGTAACCTTCCTCTAAACTTTGTTGCATATTGTTCACAATTGTAACATTTCTCTAAGCTTTCTTGCATATTGGTTACAATTGTAACCTTTCTCTAAACTTTGTTGCATATTGGTTACAATTGTAACCTTTCTCTAAACTTTGTTGCATATTGGTTACAATTGTAAACTTCCTCTAAACTTTGTTACATATTGGTTGCAAATGTAACCTTCCTCTAAACTTTTTGCATATTGGTTACATTTGTAACCTTCCTCTAACCTTTGTTGCATATTGGTTGCAATTGTAACCTTACTCTAACGTTTGTTACATATTGGTTACAATTGTAACCTTTTTCTAACTATTGTTGAATATTGATTGCAATTGTAAACTTTCTCTAAACTTTTTTGCATATTGGTTACAATTGTAACTTTTCTCTGAGCCTTCTTGCATATTGGGTACTATTGTAACCTTTCTCTAACCTTTGTTCCATATTGGTTATAATTGTAACCTTCCTCTAAACTTTTTTGCATATTGGATGCAATTGTAACCTTCCTCTAAAATTTGTTGCATATTGGTTACAATTGTAACCTTTCTCTAAGCCTTCTTGCATATTGGTTACAATTGTAACCTTTCTCTGACCTTTGTTGCATATTGGTTACGATTGTAACCTTTCTCTAACCTTTCCTGCATATTGGTTACAATTGTAACCTTTCTCTATATTTTGTCGCATATTGGTTACAATTGTAACCTTCCTCTAACCTTTGTCGCATATTGGTTACAATTGTAACCTTCCTCTATACTTTGTCGCATATGGTTACAATTGTAAACTTTCTCTAACATTTGTCGCATATTGGTTACAATTGTAACCTTCCTCTAACCTTTGTCGCATATTGGTTACAATTGTAACCTTTCTCTAACCTTTGCTGCATATTGGTTACAATTGTAACCTTCCTCTATACTTTGTCGCATATGGTTACAATTGTAAACTTTCTCTAACATTTGTCGCATATTGGTTACAATTGTAAACTTTCTCTAACCATTGTTGCATATTGGTTACCATTGTAACCTTCCTCTAAACTTTTTTGCATATTCTTTACAATTGTAACATTTCTCTAACCTTTGTTGCATATTGGTTACAATTGTAACCTTTCTCTAAAATTCGTTGCATATTGGTTACAATTGTAACCTTCCTCTAACCTTTGTTGCATATTGGTCACAATTGAAAACTTTCTCTAAGCCTTCTTGCATATTGTTTACGATTGTAACGTTTCTCTAACCTTTGTTGCATATTGGTTACAATTGTAACCTTTCTCTAAACTTTGTTGCATATTGGTTGCAATTGTAACCTTTCTCTAAGCAATCTTGCATATTGGTTACAATTGTAAACTTTCTCTAATATTTGTTGCACATTGGTTACAATTGTAACCTTTCTCTAACCAATTGTTTCATATTTGTTACAATTGTAACCTTCCTCTAAACTTTGTTGCATATTGTTCACAATTGTATACTTTATCTAAGCTTTCTTATATATTGGTTACAATTGTAACCTTTCTCTAAATTATGTTGCATATTGGTTACAATTTTAACCTTTCTCTAACCTTTGTTGCATATTGGTTACAATTGTAACCTTTCTCTAACCATTGTTGCATATTGGTTACAATTGTAACCTTTCTCTAAACTTTGTTGCATATTAGTTACAATTGTAACCATCCTCTAACCATTGTTGAATATTGGTTACAATTGTAACCTTTCTTTAACCATTGTTGCATATTGGTTGCATCTGTAAAGTTCCTCTAAACATTGTTGCAAATTGGTTAAAATTGTAACCTTTCTCTAACCTTTGTTGCATATTGGTTGCAATTGAAACCTTCGTCTACCTTTGTTGCATATTGTTCACAATTGTAACCTTCTCGAAGCTGTCTTGCATATTGGTTATAATTGTAACCTTTCTCTAACCTTTTTTGCATATTGGTTACAATTGTAACCTTTGTCTAACCTTTATTGCATATTGGTTACAATTGTAACCTTTCTCTAAACTTTGTTGCATATTGGTTACAATTGTAGCCTTTCTCGAACCTTTGTTGCATATTGGTTGCAATTGTAAACTACCTCTAACATTTTTTGCATATTGGTTACAATTGTAACTTTACTCTAACCTTTTTTGCATATTGGTTACAATTGTAACCTTTCTCTAAACTTTGTCACATATTGGTTACAATTGTAACCTTCCTCTAAACCTGTGTTGCATATTGGTTACAATTGTAACCTTCCTCTAACATGTGTTGCATATTCTTTACAATTGTAACATTTCTCTAAACTTTATTGCATATTGGTCACAATTGTAACCATCCTCTAAACATTGTCGAATATTGGTTACAATTGTAACCTTTCTCTAACAATTGTTGCATATTGGTTGCAATTGTAAAATTCCTCTAAACATTGTTGCATATTGGTTATAATTGTAACCTTTCTCTAACCTTTTTTGCATATTGGTTACAATTGTAAACTTAGTCTAAACTTTGTTGCATATTGGTCACAATTGTAACCTTCCTCTAACTTTTTTTGCATATTGGTTGCAATTGTAACCTTACTCTAACCTTTCTTGCATATTGGTTACAATTGTAACCTTTCTCTAAGCCTTCTTGCATATTGGTTACAATTGTAACCTTTCTCTAATCTTTGTTGCAAATTGGTTGCAATTGTAACCTTTCTCTAACCTTAATTCATATTGTTTACAATTGCAAACTTCCTCTAACATTTGTCGCATATTGGTTACAATTGTAACCTTCCTCTAAACTTTGTTGCATATTGGTTACAATTGTAACCATCCTCTAAACTTTGTCGCATATTGGTTAAAATTGGAAACTTTCTCTAAACTTTATTGCATATTGGTCACAATTGTAACCTTCCTCTAAACTTTGTCGCATATTGGATACAATTGTAACCTTTCTCTAAACTTTGACGCATATTGATTACAATTGTAATCTTTCTCAAACCTTTGTCGCATATTGATTACAATTGTAACCTTCCTCTAACCTTTTTTGCATATAGGTAACAATTGTAACCTTCCTCTAAACTTTGTTGCATATTCATTTACAATTGTAACATTTCTCTAACATTTCTTGCATGTTGGTCACAATTGAAACCTTTCTCTAAGCCTTCTTGCATATTGTTTACAATTGTAAACTTTCTCTAAATTTTGTTGCATATTGGTTACAATTGTAACCTTCCTCTAACCTTTGTTGCATATTAGTCACAATTGTAACATTTCTCTAAGCCTTCTTGCATAATGTTTACGATTGTAACGTTTCTCTAAACTTTGTTGCATATTGGTTGCAATTGTAACCTTCCTCTAAACTTTGTTGCATATTGTTCACAATTGTAACCTTTCTCTAAGCTTTCTTGCATATTGGTTACAATTGTAACCTTAATCTAACCTTTGTTGCATATTGGTTACAATTGTAACCTTTCTCTAACCATTGTTGCATATTGGTTACAATTGTAACCTTTCTCTAAACTTTGTTGCATATTGGTTACAATTGTAAACTTGCTCTAACGTTTGTTGCCTATTGGTTGCAATTGTAACCTTACTCTAACATTTGTTGCATATTGGTTGCAATTTTAACCTTCCTCTAACGTTTGTTGCATATTGGTTGCAATTGTAACATTCCACTAAACGTAGTTGCATATTGGTTGCAATTGTAACCTTACTCTAACCTTTGTTGCATATTGGTTACAATTGTAACCTTCCTCTAACAATTGTTGCATATTGGTTGCAATTGTAACCCTTCTCTAACCTTTGTGGCATATTGGTTACAATTGTAAACTTTCTTTAAGGTTTCTTGCATATTGGTTACAATTGTAACGTTTCTTTAAGCATTCTTGCATATTGGTTACAATTGTAACCTTCCTCTAACCATTGTTGCGTATTGGTTGCAATTGTAACCTTCCTCTAAACTTTGTTGCATATTGGTTGCAATTGTAACCTTCCTCTAACCTTTGTTGCATATTGGTTACAATTGTAACCTTTCTCTAACCTTTATTGCATATTGGTTACAATTGTAACCTTTCTCTAACATTTGTTGAATATTGGTTACAATTGTATCCTTTCTCTAACCTTTGTTGCATATTGGTTACAATTGTAACCTTTCTCTAAACTTTGTTGCATATTGGTTACAATTGTAACCTTCCTCTAACCATTGTTGCATATTGGTTACAATTGTAACCTTTCTCTAACCTTTGTTGCATATTGTTTGAAATTGTATCCTTCCTCTAATCTTCGTTGCATATTGTTCACAATTGCAAGCTTTCTCTATACTTTCTTGCATATTGGTTACAATTGTAACCTTTCTCTAAACTTTTTTGCATATTGGTTACAATTGTAACATTTCTCTAACCATTGTTGCATATTGGTTACAATTGTAACCTTTCTCTAACCTTTTTTTGCATATTGGTTGCAATTGTAACCTTCCTCTAAATTTTGTTGCATATTGTTCACAATTGTAACCTTTCTCTAAGCTTTCTTGCATATTGGTTACAATTGTAAATTTTCTCTAAACTTTTTTGCATATTGGTTACAATTGTAACTTTTCTCTAACCATTATTGCAAATTGGTTACAATTGTAACCTTTCTCTAACCTTTGTTGCATATTGGTTACAATTGTAACCTTCCTCTAAATTTTGTTGCATATTGTTCACAATTGTAAACTTTCTCTAAGCTTTCTTGCATATTGGTTACAATTGTAAACTTTCTATAACCTTTTTTGCATATTGGTTACAATTGTAACCTTTCTCTAAACTTTGTTGCATATTGGTTACAATTGTAACCTTTCTCTAGACTTTGTTGCATATTGGTTACAATTGTAACCTTTCTCTAACCATTGTTGCATATTGGTTACAATTGTAACCTTTCTCTAACCTTTGTTGCATATTGGTTACAATTGTAACATTCCTCTAACCATTGTTGCATATTGGTTACAATTGTAACCTTTCTCTAACCATTGTTGCATATTGGTTACAATTGTAACCATCTTCTAAACATTGTTGCATATTGGTTACAATTGTAACCTTTCTCTAAACTTTGTTGCATATTGGTTGAAATTGTAACCTTCCTCTAACCATTGCTGCATATTGGTTGCAATTGTAACCTTTCTCTGACCTTTGTTGCATATTGGTTACAATTGTAACGTTTCTTTAAGCTTTTTTGCATATTGGTTACAATTGTAAACTTCCTCTAACCATTGTTGCATAATGGTTGCAATTGTTACCTTCCTCTAACCATTGTTGCATATTGGTTGCAATTTAACCTTTCTCTAACATTTGTTGCATATTGGTTACAATTGTAACCTTTCTTTAAGCTTTCTTGCATATTGGTTACAGTTGTAACATTCCTCTAACCATTGTTGCATATTGGTTGCAATTGTAACCTTCGTCTAACCTTTCTTGCATATTGGTTGCAATTGTAACCTTCCTCTAACATTTGTTGCATATTGGTTGCAATTGTAACCTTCCTCTAACCATTTGTTGCATATTGGTTGCAATTGTAATCTTCCTCTAACGTTTGTTGCATATTGTTAACAATTGTAACCTTTCTCTAAGCTTTCTTACATATTGGTTACAATTGTAACATTTCTCTAACCTTTGTTGCATATTGGTTACAATTGTAACTTTTCTCTAACCATTTTTGAATATTGGTTGCAATTGTAACCTTCCTCTAAACTTTGTTGCATATTGTTCACAATTGTAACTTTTCTCTAAGCTTTCTTGCATATTGGTTACAATTGTAAACTTTCTCTTACTTTGTTGCATATTGGTTACAATTGTAACATTTCTCTAACCATTTTTGCATATTGGTTACAATTGTAACCTTTCTCTATACTTTTTTGCATATTGGTTACAATTGTAACCATCCTCTGACCATTGTTGCATATTGGTTACAATTGTAACCTTTCTCTAACCATTGTTGCATATTGGTTGCAATTGTAACCTTCCTCTAATCATTGTTGCATATTGGTTACAACTATAACCATGTATGTAATATTTCTCTAAACTTTATTGCATATTGGTTACAATTGTAACATTTCTCTAACCATTTTTGCATATTGGTTACAATTGTAACCTTTCTCTAAACTTTGTTGCATATTGGTTACAATTGTAACCTTTCTCTAAACTTTGTTGCATATTGGTTACAATTGTAACATTTCTCTCAACTTTGTTGCATATTTGTTACAATTGTAACATTCCTCTAACCATTGTTGCATACTGTTTACAATTGTAACATTTCTCTAACCTTTCTTGCATATTGGTTACAAATGTAACCTTCCTCTAACATTTGTTGCTTATTGGTTGCAATTGTAACAATTCTCTAACCATTGTTGCATATTGGTTACAAATGTAAACTTACTCTAAACATTGTTGCATATTGGTTGCAATTGTAACCTTCCTCTAAACTTTGTTGCATATTGTTCACAATTGTAACCTTTCTCTAAGCTTTCTTGCATATTGGTTACAATTGTAACCTTTCTCCAACCTTTTTTTCATATTGCTTACAATTGTATCCTTTCTCTGTGCCTTCTTGCATATTGTTTACAATTGTAACCTTTCTCTAAACTTTGTTCCATATTGGTTATAATTGTAACATTCCTTTAAATTTTTGCATTTTGGATGCAATTGTAAACTTCCTCTAAATTTTTTTGCATATTGGTTACAATTGTAACCTTCCTCTAACCTTTCTTGCATATTGGTTACAATTGTAACCTTTCTCTAAACTTTGTCGCATATTGATTACAATTGTAAACTTCCTCTAACCTTTGTTGCATATTGGTTACAATTGTAACCTTCCTCTAACCTTTGTCGCATATTGGTTACAATTGTAACCTTCCTCTAACCTTTGTCGCTTATTGATTACAATTGTAACCTTCCTCTAATCTTTGTTGCATATTGGTTACATTTGTAACCTTCCTCTAACCTTTGTCGCATATTGGTTACAATTGTAACCTTCCTCTAACATTTGTCGCTTATTGATTACAATTGTAACCTTCCTCTACCCTTTGTTGCATATTGGTCACAATTGTAACTTTTCTCTAAGACTTCTTGCATAATGTTTACGATTGTAACGTTTCTCTAACCTTTGTTGCATAATGGTTGCAATTGTAAACTTCCTCTAATCTTTGTTGCATATTGTTCACAATTGTAACCTTTCTCTAAACTTTGTTGCATATTGGTTACAATTGTAACCTTCCTCTAACCTTTGTTGCATATTGGTTGCAATTGTCACCTTTCTCTAACCTTTGTTGCATATTGGTTGCAATTGTACCCTTCCTCTAACCTTTGTTGCATATTGGTTGCAATTGTAACCTTTCTCTAACCTTTGTTTCATAATGGTTTCAATTGTAACCTTTCTCTAACCATTATTGCGTATTGGTAACAATTGTAATCTTGCTCTAACCTTTGTTGCATATTGGTTGCAATTGTAACCTTCCTCTAAACTTTGTTGCATATTGGTTGCAATTGTAACCTTCTTCTAAACTTTGTTGCATATTGTTTACAATTGTAACCTTTCTCTAACTTTTGTTGCATATTGATTGCAATTGTAACCTTTCTCTATCCTTTGTTGCATATTGGTTACAATCGTAACATTTCTCTAACCATTGGTGCATATTGGTTACAATTGTAACCTTTCTCTAAACTTTTTGCATATTGGTTACAATTGTAACCTTTCTCTAACCTTTGTTGCATATTGGTTACAATTGTAACCTTTCTCTAACCATTGTTGCATATTGGTTACAATTGTAACCTTTCTCTAAAGTTTATTGCATATTGGTTACAATTGTAACCTTCCTCTAAACATTGTTGCATATTGGTTGCAATTGTAACCTTTCTCTAAACTTTGTTCCATATTTGTTATAATTGTAACCTTCCTCTAAGCTTTTTTGCATCTTGGTTACAATTGTAACCTTTCTCTAAAATTTGTTCCATATTGGTTACAATTGTAACCTTTCTCTAAGCCTTCTTTTATATTGGTTGCAATTGTAACCTTTCTCTCACCTTTGTTGTATGTTGGTTGCAATTGTAACATTTCACTAACCATAATGCATATTGTTTACAATTGTAACCTTTCTCTAACGTTTTTTGCATATTGGTTACAATTGTAACCTTTCTCTATCCTTTGTTGCATATTGGTTACAATTGTAACCTTCCTCAAAACTTTGTTGCATATCGGTAACGATTGTAAGCTTTCTCTAAAATTTGTTGCATATTGGTTACAATTGTAACCTTCCTCTAACCTTTGTCGCATATTGGTTACAATTGTAACCTTTCTGTAACCTTTGTCTCATATTGATTACAATTGTAACCTTCCTCTAACCTTTGTTGCATATTGGTTACAATTGTAACCTTCCTCTAACCTTTGTCGCATATTGGTTACAATTGTTAACTTTCTCTAACCTTTGTCGCATATTGATTACAATTGTAACCATTCTTTAAAGTTTGTTGCATCTTGGTTACAATTGTAACCTTCCGCTAACCTTTGTTGCATATTCTTTACAATTGTAACATTTCTCTAAACATTGTTGCATATTGGTCACAATTGTAACCTTTCTCTAAGCCTTCTTGCATATTGTTTACAATTGTAACCTTTCTCTAAATTTTTTTGCATATTGTTTACAATTGTAACCTTCCTCTAACCTTTGTTGCATCTTGGTCTCAATTGTAACCTTTCTCTAAGCCTTCTTGCATATTGTTTACGATTGTAACGTTTCTCTAACCTTTGTTGCATAATGGTTGCAATTGTAACCTTTCTCTAAACTTTGTTGCATATTGGTTACAATTGTAACCTTTCTCTAACCGTTGTTGCATATTGGTTACAATTGTAAACATTCTCTAACCTTTGTTGCATATTGGTTACAATTGTAACCTTTCTCTAACCATTGTTGCATATTGGTTACAATTGTAACCTTTCTCTAAACTTTGTTGCATATTGGTTACAATTGTAACATTTCTCTAACAATTGTTGCATATTGTTTACAATTGTAACCTTTCTCTAAACTTTATTGCATATTTGTTATAATTGTAACCTTCCTCTAAGCTTTTTTGCATATTGGATGCAATTGTAACCTTCCTCTAATCTTTCTTGCGTATTGGTTACAATTGTAACCTTCCTCTAACCTTGCTTGCATATTGGTTACAATTGTAACCTTTCTCTAAGCCTTCTTGCATATTGGTTGCAATTGTAACCTTTCTCTAAACTTTGTTGTATATTGGTTGCAATTGTAACCTTTCTCTAACCATTGTTGCATATTGTTTACAATTGTAACCTTCCTCTAACCTTTGTCGCATATTGGTTACAATTGTAACCTTTATCTAACCTTTGTTGCATATTGTTTACAATTGTAACCTTCCTCTAAACTTTGTCGCATATTGGTTACAATTGTAAAATTTCTTTAACATTTTATCGAATATTGATTACAATTGTTAACTTTCTCTAACATTTGTCGCATATTGATTACAATTGTAACCTTCCTCTAACCTTTGTTGCATCTTGGTTACAATTGTAACCTTCCGCTAACCTTTGTTGCATATTCTGTACAATTGTAACATTTCTCTAAACATTGTTGCATATTGGTCACAATTGTAACCTTTCTCTAAGC
This sequence comes from Ascarosepion bandense, assembly GCA_037127315.1. Taxonomy (NCBI): domain Eukaryota; kingdom Metazoa; phylum Mollusca; class Cephalopoda; order Sepiida; family Sepiidae; genus Ascarosepion; species Ascarosepion bandense. The sequence continues at coordinate 13,666,281 of JBBBDQ010001236.1, forward strand.
CTTCTTGCATATTGTTTACGATTGTAACGTTTCTCTAACCTTTGTTGCATAATGGTTGCAATTGTAAACTTCCTCTAACCTTTGTTGCATATTGTTCACAATTGTAACCTTTCTCTAAGCTTTCTTGCATATTGGTTACAATTGTAAACATTCTCTAACATTTGTTGCATATTGGTTACAATTGTAACCTTTCTCTAACCATTGTTGCATATTGGTTACAATTGTAACCTTTCTCTAAACTTTGTTGCATATTGGTTACAATTGTAACCTTCCTCTAACCTTTGTTGCATATTGGTTGCAATTGTCACCTTCCTGTAACCTTTGTTGCATATTGGTTGCAATTTACACTTCCTCTAAATTTTGTTGCATATTGGTTGTAATTGTAACTTTTCTCTAAATTTGTTGCATAATGGTATCAATTGTAACCTTTCTCTAACAATTATTGCGTATTGGTAACAATTGTAATCTTGCTCTAACATTTGTTGCATATTGGTTGCAATTGTATCCTTCCTCTAACATTTATTGCATATTGGTTGCAATTGTAACCTTCCTCTAACCTTTGTTGCATATTGGTTACAATTGTAACCTTCCTCTAAACTTTGTTGCATATTGGTTGCAATTGTAACTTTCCTCTAACCTTTGTTGCATATTGGTTGCAATTGTAACCTTCCTCTAAACTTTGTTGCATATTGTTTACAATTGTAACCTTTCTCTAAATTTTGATGCATATTGATTGCAATTGTAACCTTTCTCTATCCTTTGTTGCATATTGGTTACATTTGTAACCTTTCTCTAACCATTGTTGCATATTGGTTACATTTGTAACCTTTCTCTAAACTTTGTTGCATATTGGTTACAATTGTAACCTTTCTCTAACCATTGTTGCATATTGGTTACATTTGTAACCTTTCTCTAAACTTTGTTGCATATTGGTTACAATTGTATTCTTTCTTTATACTTTGTTGCATATTGGTTACAATTGTAACCTTTCTCTAACCATTGTTGCATATTGGTTACAATTGTAACCTTCCTCTAACCATTGTTGCATATTGGTTACAATTGTAACCTTTCTCTAACCATTGTTGCATATTGGTTGCAATTGTAACCTTCCCTAACCATTTTGCATATTGGTTACAATTGTAACCTTTCTCTAACATTTGTTGCATATTGTTCACAATTGTAAACTTTCTCCAAGCTTTCTTGCATATTGGTTACAATTGTAACCTTTCTCTAAACTTTTTTGCATATTGTTTACAATTGTAACATTTCTTTAAGATTTATTGCATATTGGTTGCAATAGTAACTTTTCTCTAACCTTTGTTGCATATTGGTTGCAATTGTAACCTTCCTCTAACCATTATTGCATATTGGTTACAATTGTAACATTTCTCTAAACTTTGTTGCATATTGGTTACAATTTTAACCTTCCTCTAACCATTATTGCATATTGGTTACAATTGTAACATTTCTCTAAACTTTGTTGCATATTGGTTACAATTTTAACCTTCCTCTAACCATTGTTGCATATTGGTTACAATTGTTACCTTCCTCTAAACATTGTTGCATATTGGTTGCAATTGTAACCTTCCTCTAACATTTGTTGCATTTTGTTCACAATTGTAACCTTTCTTTAAGCTTTCTTGCATATTGGTTACAATTGTACCCTTTCTCTAAACGTTGTTGCATATTGGTTGCAATTGTAACCTTTCTATAAACTTTGTTGCATATTGGTTTCAATTGTAACCTTTCTTTAAGCTTTGTTGCATTTTGTTCACAATTGTAACCTTTCTTTAAGCTTTCTTGCATATTGGTTACAATTGTAACCTTCCTCTAACCATTGTTGCATATTGATTACAATTGTAACCTTTCTCTAACCTTTGTTGCATATTGGTTGCAATTGTAAACTTCCTCTAACATTTGTTGCATATTGGTTGAAATTGTAACCTTTCTCTAACCTTTGTTGCATATTGGTTGCAATTGTAACCTTCCTCTAACCTTTGTTGCATATTGGTTACAATTGTAACCTTTCTCTAACCATTGTTGCATATTGGTTACAATTGTAACCTTTCTCTAACCTTTGTTGCATATTGGTTACAATTGTAACCTTCCTCTAACCATTTTGGATATTGGTTACAATTGTAACCTTTTTCTAACCATTGTTGCATATTGGTTGCAATTGTAACCTTTCTCTAACCATTGTTGCATATTGGTTGCAATTGTAACCTTTCTCTAACCATTGTTGCATATTGGTTGCAATTGTAACTTTTCTCTAACCATTGTTGCATATTGGTTACAATTGTAATCTTTCTCTAAACATTGTTGCATATTGGTTGCAATTGTAACCTTTCTCTAACCATTTTTGCATATTGGTTGCAATTGTAACCTTTCTCTAACCATTGTTGCATATTGTTTACAATTGTAACGTTTCTCTAAGCCTTCTTGCATATTGGTTGCAATTGTAACCTTTCCCTAAACTTTGTTGCATATTGGTCACAATTGTAACCTTTCTCTAAGCCTTCTTGCATATTGTTTACGATTGTAACGTTTCTCTAACCTTTGTTGCATATTGGTTGCAATTGTAAACTTCCTCTAAACTTTGTTGCATATTGTTCACAATTGTAACCTTTCTCTAAGCTTACTTGCATATGGGTTACAATTGTAAACATTCTCTAACCTTTGTTGCATATTGGTTAAAATTGTAACCTTTCTCTAAGCATTGTTGCATATTGGTTACAATTGTAACCTTTCTCTAAACTTTGTTGCATATTGGTTACAATTTTAACCTTCTTCTAACCTTTGTTGCATATTGGTTGCAATTGTCACCTTCCTCTAACTTTTGTTGCATATTGGTTGCAATTGTACACTTCCTCTAACCTTTGTTGTATATTGGTTGCAATTGTAACCTTTCTCTAACCTTTGTTGCATAATGGTTTCAATTGTAACTTTTCTCTAACCATTATTGCGTATTGGCAACAATTGTAATCTTGCTCTAACCATTGTTGTATATTGGTTGCAATTGTAACATTCCTCTAACATTTGTTGCATATTGGTTGCAATTGTAACCATCCTCTAACCTTTGTTGCATATTGGTTGCAATTGTAAACTTCCTCTAACCTTTGTTGCATATTGTTTACAATTCTAAACTTTCTCTAACTTTTGTTGCATATTGATTGCAATTGTAACCTTTCTCTATCCTTGGTTGCATATTGGTTACAATTGTAACCTTTCTCTAACCATTGTTGCATATTGGTTACAATTGTAAACTTTCTCTAAACTTTGTTGCATATTGGTTACAATTGTAACCTTTCTCTATCCTTTGTTGCATATTGGTTACAATTGTATTTTCTCTAACCATTGTTGCATATTGGTTACAATTGTAACCTTCCTCTAACCATTGTTGCATATTGGTTGCAATTGTAACCTTCCCCTAATCATTGTTGCATATTGGTTACAATTGTAACCTTTCTCTAACCTTTGTTGCATATTGGTTGCAATTATAACCTTCCTCTAAACTTTGTTGCATATTGTTCACAATTGTAAACTTTCTCCAAGCTTTCTTGCATATTGGTTACAATTGTAACCTTTCTCTAAGCTTTATTGCATATTGGTTACAATAGTAACCTTTCTCTAATTTGTTGCATATTGGTTACAATTGTAAACTTTCTCTAAACTTTGTTGCATATTGGTTACAATTGTTACCTTTCTCTAACCTTTGTTGCATATTGGTTGCAATTGTAACCTTCCTTTAACATTTGTTGCATTTTGTTCACAATTGTAACCTTTCTTTAAGCTTTCTTGCATATTGGTTACAATTGTAACCTTTCTCTAACCATTGTTGCATATTGTTTGCAATTGTAACCTTTCTCTAAACTTTGTTGCATATTGGTTACAATTGTAACCTTTCTCTAACCATTGTTGCATATTGGTTACAATTGTAACCTTTCTCTAACCATTGTTGCATATTGGTTGCAATTGTAAACTTTCTCTAAACTTTGTTGCATATTGGTTACAATTGTAACCTTTCTCTAACCATTGTTGCATATTGGTTACAATTGTAACCTTTCTCTAACCATTGTTGCATATTGGTTGCAATTGTAAACTTTCTCTAAACTTTGTTGCATATTGGTTACAATTGCCATACCTTTCTTTAAGCTTTCTTGCATATTGGTTACAATTGTAACCTTCCTCTAACCATTGTGTTGCATATTGATTACAATTGTAACTTTTCTCTAACCTTTGTTGCATATTGGTTGCAATTGTAACCATCCTCTAACCTCTGTTGCATATTGGTTGCAATTGTAACCTTTCTCTAACATTTGTTGCATATTGGTTGCAATTGTAACCTTCCTCTAAAATTTGTTGCATATTGGTTGCAATTGTAACCTTTCTCTAACCTTTGTTGCATATTGGTTGCAATTGTAACCTTCCTCTACCTTTTTGTTGCATATTGGTTACAATTGTAACCTTTCTCTAACAATTGTGGCATATTGGTTACAATTGTAACCTTTCTCTAACCATTGTTGCATATTGGTTGCAATTGTAAACTTTCTCTAACCGTTGTTGCATATTGGTTGCAATTGTAACCTTTCTCTAACCATTGTTGCATATTGGTTGCAATTGTAAACTTTCTCTAACCATTGTTGCATATTGGTTGCAATTGTAACTTTTCTCTAACCATTGTTGCATATTGGTTACAATTGTAACCTTTATCTAACCATTGTTGCATATTGGTTACAATTGTAACCTTTCTCTAACCATTGTTGCATATTGGTTTGCAATTGTAAACTTTCTCTAACCGTTGTTGCATATTGGTTACAATTGTAACCTTTCTTTAAGCTTTTCTTTGTATTAGTTACAATTGTAACCTTCCTCTAACCATTGTTGCATATTGATTACAATTGTAACATTTCTCTAACCTTTGTTGCATATTGGTTGCAATTGTAACCATCCTCTAACCTCTGTTGCATATTGGTTGCAATTGCAGCTCTTTCTCTAACATTTGTTGCATATTGGTTGCAATTGTAAACTTCCTCTAAAATTTGTTGCATATTGGTTGCAATTGTAACCTTTCTCTAACCTTTGTTGCATATTGGTTACAATTGTAACAACTTTCTCTAAACTTTGTTGCATATTGGTTACGATTGTATCCTTCCTATAACCATTGTTATATTGGTTACAATTGTAACCTTTCTCTAACCATTGTTTCATATTGGTTACAATTGTAACCTTTTCTCTAACCATTGTTGCATATTGATTGCAATTGTAACCTTTCTCTAAACATTGTTGCATATTGGTTGCAATTGTAACCTTTCTCTAACCATTGTTGCATATTGGTTACAATTGTAACCTTTCTCTAACCATTGTTGCATATTGGTTACAATTGTAACCTTTCACTACCCTTTGTTGCATATTGATTGCAATTGTAACCTTCCTCTAACCCTTTGTTGCATATTGGTTGCAATTGTAACCTTTCTCTAACCTTTTGATGCATATTGGTTGCAATTGTAACCTTTCTCTAACCATTGTTGCATATTGGTTACAATTGTAACCTTTCTCTAAACTTTGTTCCATATTGGTTATAATTGTAACCTTTCTCTAAACTTTGTTGCATATTGATTGCAATTGTAACCTTCTTCTAACCATTGTTGCATATTGGTTGCAATTGTAACCTTTCTCTAACCTTTGTTGCATATTGGTTGCAATTGCAACCTTCCTCTAACCCTTTGTTGCATATTGGTTACAATTGTAACTTTCTCTAACCATTGTTGCATATTGGTTGCAATTGTAACCTTTCTCTAACCTTTGTTGCATATTGGTTGCAATTGTAACCTTCCTCTAACCCTTTGTTGCATATTGGTTACAATTGTAACCTTTCTCTAACCATAGTTGCATATTGGTTACAATTGTAAACTTTCTCTAACCATTGTTACATATTGGTTACAATTGTAAACTTTCTCTAACCATTGTTGGAATATTGGTTACAATTGTAACCTTTTTCTAACCATTGTTGCATATTGGTTGCAATTGTAACCTTTCTCTAACCATTGTTGCATATTGGTTGCAATTGTAACCTTTCTCTAACCATTGTTGCATATTGGTTGCAATTGTAACTTTTCTCTAACCATTGTTGCATATTGGTTACAATTGTAATCTTTCTCTAAACATTGTTGCATATTGGTTGCAATTGTAACCTTTCTCTAACCATTTTTGCATATTGGTTGCAATTGTAACCTTTCTCTAACCATTGTTGCATATTGTTTACAATTGTAACGTTTCTCTAAGCCTTCTTGCATATTGGTTGCAATTGTAACCTTTCCCTAAACTTTGTTGCATATTGGTCACAATTGTAACCTTTCTCTAAGCCTTCTTGCATATTGTTTACGATTGTAACGTTTCTCTAACCTTTGTTGCATATTGGTTGCAATTGTAAACTTCCTCTAAACTTTGTTGCATATTGTTCACAATTGTAACCTTTCTCTAAGCTTACTTGCATATGGGTTACAATTGTAAACATTCTCTAACCTTTGTTGCATATTGGTTAAAATTGTAACCTTTCTCTAAGCATTGTTGCATATTGGTTGCAATTGTAACCTTTCTCTAAACTTTGTTGCATATTGGTTACAATTTTAACCTTCTTCTAACCTTTGTTGCATATTGGTTGCAATTGTCACCTTCCTCTAACTTTTGTTGCATATTGGTTGCAATTGTACACTTCCTCTAACCTTTGTTGTATATTGGTTGCAATTGTAACCTTTCTCTAACCTTTGTTGCATAATGGTTTCAATTGTAACTTTTCTCTAACCATTATTGCGTATTGGCAACAATTGTAATCTTGCTCTAACCATTGTTGTATATTGGTTGCAATTGTAACATTCCTCTAACATTTGTTGCATATTGGTTGCAATTGTAACCATCCTCTAACCTTTGTTGCATATTGGTTGCAATTGTAAACTTCCTCTAACCTTTGTTGCATATTGTTTACAATTCTAAACTTTCTCTAACTTTTGTTGCATATTGATTGCAATTGTAACCTTTCTCTATCCTTGGTTGCATATTGGTTACAATTGTAACCTTTCTCTAACCATTGTTGCATATTGGTTACAATTGTAAACTTTCTCTAAACTTTGTTGCATATTGGTTACAATTGTAACCTTTCTCTATCCTTTGTTGCATATTGGTTACAATTGTAACCTTTCTCTAACCATTGTTGCATATTGGTTACAATTGTAACCTTCCTCTAACCATTGTTGCATATTGGTTGCAATTGTAACCTTCCCTAATCATTGTTGCATATTGGTTACAATTGTAACCTTTCTCTAACCTTTGTTGCATATTGGTTGCAATTATAACCTTCCTCTAAACTTTGTTGCATATTGTTCACAATTGTAAACTTTCTCCAAGCTTTCTTGCATATTGGTTACAATTGTAACCTTTCTCTAAGCTTTATTGCATATTGGTTACAATAGTAACCTTTCTCTAACATTTGTTGCATATTGGTTACAATTGTAAACTTTCTCTAAACTTTGTTGCATATTGGTTACAATTGTTACCTTTCTCTAACCTTTGTTGCATATTGGTTGCAATTGTAACCTTCCTTTAACATTTGTTGCATTTTGTTCACAATTGTAACCTTTCTTTAAGCTTTCTTGCATATTGGTTACAATTGTAACCTTTCTCTAACCATTGTTGCATATTGTTTGCAATTGTAACCTTTCTCTAAACTTTGTTGCATATTGGTTACAATTGTAACCTTTCTCTAACCATTGTTGCATATTGGTTACAATTGTAACCTTTCTCTAACCATTGTTGCATATTGGTTGCAATTGTAAACTTTCTCTAAACTTTGTTGCATATTGGTTACAATTGTAACCTTTCTCTAACCATTGTTGCATATTGGTTACAATTGTAACCTTTCTCTAACCATTGTTGCATATTGGTTGCAATTGTAAACTTTCTCTAAACTTTGTTGCATATTGGTTACAATTGTAACCTTTCTTTAAGCTTTCTTGCATATTGGTTACAATTGTAACCTTCCTCTAACCATTGTTGCATATTGATTACAATTGTAACATTTCTCTAACCTTTGTTGCATATTGGTTGCAATTGTAACCATCCTCTAACCTCTGTTGCATATTGGTTGCAATTGTAACCTTTCTCTAACATTTGTTGCATATTGGTTGCAATTGTAACCTTCCTCTAAAATTTGTTGCATATTGGTTGCAATTGTAACCTTTCTCTAACCTTTGTTGCATATTGGTTGCAATTGTAACCTTCCTCTACCTTTTTGTTGCATATTGGTTACAATTGTAACCTTTCTCTAACAATTGTGGCATATTGGTTACAATTGTAACCTTTCTCTAACCATTGTTGCATATTGGTTGCAATTGTAAACTTTCTCTAACCGTTGTTGCATATTGGTTGCAATTGTAACCTTTCTCTAACCATTGTTGCATATTGGTTGCAATTGTAAACTTTCTCTAACCATTGTTGCATATTGGTTGCAATTGTAACTTTTCTCTAACCATTGTTGCATATTGGTTACAATTGTAACCTTTATCTAACCATTGTTGCATATTGGTTACAATTGTAACCTTTCTCTAACCATTGTTGCATATTGGTTGCAATTGTAAACTTTCTCTAACCGTTGTTGCATATTGGTTACAATTGTAACCTTTCTTTAAGCTTTCTTGCATATTGGTTACAATTGTAACCTTCCTCTAACCATTGTTGCATATTGATTACAATTGTAACATTTCTCTAACCTTTGTTGCATATTGGTTGCAATTGTAACCATCCTCTAACCTCTGTTGCATATTGGTTGCAATTGTAATCTTTCTCTAACATTTGTTGCATATTGGTTGCAATTGTAACCTTCCTCTAAAATTTGTTGCATATTGGTTGCAATTGTAACCTTTCTCTAACCTTTGTTGCATATTGGTTACAATTGTAACCTTTCTCTAAACTTTGTTGCATATTGGTTACGATTGTATCCTTCCTATAACCATTGTTGCATATTGGTTACAATTGTAACCTTTCTCTAACCATTGTTTCATATTGGTTACAATTGTAACCTTTCTCTAACCATTGTTGCATATTGATTGCAATTGTAACCTTTCTCTAAACATTGTTGCATATTGGTTGCAATTGTAACCTTTCTCTAACCATTGTTGCATATTGGTTACAATTGTAACCTTTCTCTAACCATTGTTGCATATTGGTTACAATTGTAACCTTTCACTAACCTTTGTTGCATATTGATTGCAATTGTAACCTTCCTCTAACCTTTGTTGCATATTGGTTGCAATTGTAACCTTTCTCTAACCTTTGATGCATATTGGTTGCAATTGTAACCTTTCTCTAACCATTGTTGCATATTGGTTACAATTGTAACCTTTCTCTAAACTTTGTTCCATATTGGTTATAATTGTAACCTTTCTCTAACCTTTGTTGCATATTGATTGCAATTGTAACCTTCTTCTAACCATTGTTGCATATTGGTTGCAATTGTAACCTTTCTCTAACCTTTGTTGCATATTGGTTGCAATTGCAACCTTCCTCTAACCCTTTGTTGCATATTGGTTACAATTGTAACTTTCTCTAACCATTGTTGCATATTGGTTGCAATAGTAACCTTTCTCTAACCTTTGTTGCATATTGGTTGCAATTGTAACCTTCCTCTAACCCTTTGTTGCATATTGGTTACAATTGTAACCTTTCTCTAACCATAGTTGCATATTGGTTACAATTGTAAACTTTCTCTAACCATTGTTACATATTGGTTACAATTGTAAACTTTCTCTAACCATTGTTGAATATTGGTTACAATTGCAACCTTCCTCTAACCATTGTTGCATATTGATTACAATTGTAACCTTTCTCTAAACTTTGTTGCATATTGGTTACAATTGTAACCTTCCTCTAACTTTTGTTGCATATTGCTTGCAATTGTAACGTTTCTCTAACCTGTGTTGCATATTGGTTGCAATTGTAACCTTCCTCTAACACTTTGTTGCATATTGGTTACAATTGTAACCTTTCTCTAACAATTGTTGCATATTGGTTACAATTGTAACCTTTCTCTCACCTTTGTTGCATATTGGTTACAATTGTAATATTCCTCTAGCCATTGTTGCATATTGGTTACAATTGTAACCTTTCTCTAACCATTGTTGCATATTGGTTACAATTGTAACCTTTCTCTAACCATTGTTGCATATTGGTTGCAATTGTAACCTTTCTCTAACCATTGTTGCATATTGGTTGCAATTGTAACCTTCCTCTAACCATTGTTGCATATTGGTTACAATTGTAACCTTTCTCTAAACTTTGTTCCATATTGGTTATAATTGTAACCTTTCTCTAACCTTTGTTGCATATTGATTGCAATTGTAACCTTCTTCTAACCATTGTTGCATATTGGTTGCAATTGTAACCTTTCTCTAAACTTTGTTGCATATTTGTTACAATTGTAACCTTCCTCTAACCCTTTGTTGCATATTGGTTGCAATTGTAACCTTTCTCTAACAATTGTTGCATATTGGTTACAATTGTAACCTTTCTCTATCCATTGTTACATATTGGTTACAATTGTAACCTTTCTCTAACCATTGTTGCATATTGGTTACAATTGTAAACTTTCTCTAACCATTGTTGCATATTGGTTACAATTGTAACCTTTCACTAACCTTTGTTGCATATTGGTTACAATTGTAACCTTTCTCTAACCATTGTTACATATTGGTTACAATTGTAACCTTTCTCTAACCATTGTTGCATATTGGTTACAATTGTAACCTTCCTCTAACCATTGTTGCATATTGTTTGCGATTGTAACGTTTCTCTAACCATTGTTGCATATTGGTTACAATTGTAACCTTTATCTAACCATTGTTGCATATTGGTTAATATTGTAACCTTTCTCTAACCATTGTTGCATATTGGTTGCAATTGTAACCTTTCTCTAAACTTTGTTGCATATTGTTTACAAATGTAACCTTTCTTTAAGCTTTCTTGTATATTGGTTACAATTGTAACCTTCCTCTAACCAATGTTGCATATTGGTTACAATTGTAACCTTTCTTAAGCTTTCTTGCATAAGGGTTACAATTGTAACCTTCCTCTAACCATTGTTGCATATTGATTACAATTGTAACCTTTCTCTAACCTTTGTTGCATATTGGTTGCAATTGTAACCTTCCTCTAACCCTTTGTTGCATATTGGTTACAATTGTAACTTTTCTCTAACAATTGTTGCATATTGGTTACAATTGTAACCTTTCTCTCACCTTTGTTGCATATTGGTTACAATTGTAATATTCCTCTAGCCATTGTTGCATATTGGTTACAATTGTAACCTTTCTCTAACCATTGTTGCATATTGGTTACAATTGTAACCTTTCTCTAACCATTGTTGCATATTGGTTGCAATTGTAACCTTTCTCTAACCATTGTTGCATATTGGTTGCAATTGTAACCTTCCTCTAACCATTGTTGCATATTGGTTACAATTGTAACCTTTCTCTAAACTTGTTCCATATTGGTTATAATTGTAACCTTTCTCTAACCTTTGTGGCATATTGATTGCAATTGTAACCTTCATCTAACCATTGTTGCATATTGGTTGCAATTGTAACCTTTCTCTAAACTTTGTTGCATATTTGTTACAATTGTAACCTTCCTCTAACCCTTTGTTGCATATTGGTTGCAATTGTAACCTTTCTCTAACAATTGTTGCATATTGGTTACAATTGTAACCTTTCTCTAACCATTGTTACATATTGGTTACAATTGTAACCTTTCTCTAACCATTGTTGCATATTGGTTACAATTGTAACCTTTCTCTAACCATTGTTGCATATTGGTTACAATTGTAACCTTTCACTAACCTTTGTTGAATATTGGTTACAATTGTAACTTTTCTCTAACCATTGTTACATATTGGTTACAATTGTAACCTTTCTCTAACCATTGTTGCATATTGGTTACAATTGTAACCTTCCTCTAACCATTGTTGCATATTGTTTGCGATTGTAACGTTTCTCTAACCATTGTTGCATATTGGTTACAATTGTAACCTTTATCTAACCATTGTTGCATATTGGTTAAAATTGTAACCTTTATCTAACCATTGTTGCATATTGGTTAAAATTGTAACCTTTCTCTAACCATTGTTGCATATTGGTTGCAATTGTAACCTTTCTCTAAACTTTGTTGCATATTGTTTACAAATGTAACCTTTCTTTAAGCTTTCTTGTATATTGGTTACAATTGTAACCTTCCTCTAACCAATGTTGCATATTGGTTACAATTGTAACCTTTCTTAAGCTTTCTTGCATATGGGTTACAATTGTAACTTTCCTCTAACCATTGTTGCATATTGATTACAATTGTAACCTTTCTCTAACCTTTGTTGCATATTGGTTGCATTTGTAACCTTCCTCTAACCTTTGTTGCATATTTGTTGCAATTGTAACCTTTCTCTAACATTTGTTGAATATTGGTTGCAATTGTAACCTTCCACTAACCTTTGTTGCATATTGGTTGCAATTGTAACATTTCTCTAACCTTTGTTGCATATTGGTTGCAACTGTAACCTTCCTCTACCACTTTGTTGCATATTGGTTACAATTGTAAGCTTTCTCTAACCATTGTTGCATATTGGTTACAATTGTAACCTTTCTCTAAACTTTGTTGCATATTGGTTACAATTGTATCCTTCCTCTAACCATTGTTGCATATTGGTTACAATTGTAACCTTTCTGTAACCATTGTTGCATATTGGTTACAATTGTAACCTTTCTCTAACCATTGTTGCATATTGATTGCAATTGTAACCTTTCTCTAACCATTGTTGCATATTGGTTGCAATTGTAACCTTTCTCTAACCATTGTTGCATATTGGTTACAATTGTAACCTTTCTCTAAACTTTGTTCCATATTGGTTATAATTGTAAACCTTTCACTAAACTTTGTTGCATATTGATTGCAATTGTAACCTTCCTCTAACCTTTGTTGCATATTGGTTGCAGTTGTAACCTTTCTCTAAAGTTTGTTGCATATTGGTTGCAATTGTAACCTTTTTCTAACATTTGTTGCATATTGGTTACAATTGTAACCTTCCTCTAACACTTTGTTGCATATTGGTTACAATTGTAACCTTTCTCTAACATTTGTTGCATATTGGTTACAATTGTAACCTTTCTCTAACCATTGTTGCATATTGGTTGCTATTGTAACCTTTCTCTAACCTTGGTTGCATATTGGTTACAATTGTAACCTTTCTTTAAGCTTTCTTGCATATTGATTACAATTGTAACTTCTTCTAACAATTGTTGCATATTGATTACAATTGTAACCTTTCTCTAACCTTTGTTGCATATTTATTGCAATTGTAACCTTCGTCTAACCTTTCTTGCATATTGGTTGCATTTGTAAACTTTCTCTAACCATTGTTGCATATTGGTTGCAATTGTAACCTTTCTCTAACGTTTGTTGCATATTGGTTGCAATTGTAACCTTCCTCTAACCCTTTGTTGCATATTGGTTACAATTGTAACCTTTCTCTAACCTTTGTTGCTTATTGGTTACAATTGTAACCTTTCTCTAACCTTTGTTGCAGATTGGTTACAATTGTAACATTTCTCTAACCTTTGTTGCATATTGGTTACAATTGTAACCTTTCTCTAACCATTGTTGCATATTGGTTACAATTGTAACCTTTCTCTAAACTTTGTTGCATATTGGTTACAATTGTAACCTTCCTCTAACCATTGTTGCATATTGGTTACAATTGTAACCTTTCTCGCACCTTTGTTGCATATTGGTTACAATTGTAACCTTCCTCTAACCATTGTTGCATATTGATTAAAATTGTAACCTTTCTCTAACCTTTTTTGCATATTGGTTGCAATTGTAACCTTCCTCTAACCTTTGATGCATATTGGTTGCAATTGTGACCTTCCTCTAACCCTTTTTTGCATATTGGTTACAATTGTAACCTTTCTCTAACCATTGTTGCATATTGGTTACAATTGTTACCTTTCTCTAACCTTTTTTGCATATTGGTTACAATTGTAAACTTCCTCTAACCATTGTTGCATATTGGTTACAATTGTAACCATTCTCTAAACATTGTTGCGTATTGGTTACAATTGTAACCATTCTCTAACCATTGTTGCATATTGGTTGCAATTGTAACCTTTCTCTAACCATTGTTGCATATTGGTTGCAATTGTAACCTTTCTCTAAACATTGTTGCATATTGGTTGCAATTGGAACCTTTCTCTAACCTTTGTTGCATACTGGTTACAATTGTAACATTCCTCTAACCCTTTGTTGCATATTGGTTACAATTGTAACCTTTCTCTAACCATTGTTGCATATTCGTTACAATTGTAACCTTTCTCTAACCATTGTTACATATTGGTTAGAATTTTAACCTTTCTCTAAACATTGTTGCATATTGGTTACAATTGTAACCTTCCTCTAACCATTGTTGCATATTGATTACAATTGTAACCTTTCTCTAACCTTTGTTGCATATTGGTTACAATTGTAACCTTCCTCTAACCTTTGTTGCATATTGGTTGCAATTGTAACGTTTCTCTAACCTTTGTTGCATATTGGTTGCAATTGTAACCTTCCTCTAACCCTTTGTTGCATATTGGTTACAATTGTAACCTTTCTCTAACCATTGTTGCATATTGGTTACAATTGTAACATTTCTCTCACATTTTTTGTTGCATATTGGTTACAATTGTAACCTTTTTCTAACGATTGTTGTTGCCATTGGTTGCACTCGTAAACTTTCTCTAACCATTGTTGCATATTGTTTGCCAAATTGTAAACTTTCTTAACTTTGTTCCATAGTTATAAGCTGTAACCTTTCAACCTTTGTTGCATATTGATTAAAATTGCAACTTTCTCTTCTAACCATTGTTGCATATTGGTTACAATTGTAACTTTCAACCATTGCTGTCATTGCCGTAAATTGTAACCCTTTTCTAACCTTTGTTGCATACGCTGTAATTGTAACCTTCCTCTAACCCTTTGTTGTTTATTGCCATAATTGTAACCTTCTCTATCCACGTTACATATTGGTTAAAATTGTAACCTTCCTCTAAACTTTGTTACATATTGGTTGCAATTGTAACCTTTCTCTTAATCCAGTTATATATTGTTGCATTTAAATCTTTCTCTAACCATTGTTGCATATTGCTGCAATTGTAACCTTCTCTAACCATTGTTTGATATTGGTTGGCAACTTGTAACCTTCTCAACTTTGTTGCATATTGCTGTACTGTAACCTTCTAACCATTGCTGCATATTGGTTGCAATTGTAACCTTCTTCTAAAACTATTGTTATATATTGGTTACAATTGTAACCTTCCTACCCTGTTACATATTGCTATACCAATCCCTTTTCTCTAAACTATTAAAGAAAGATATTACGGGCACTGTAACTTTCCCAACTCTTTGTTACATATTAAAGGTAATTGTAAACTCTCTAACTATTTATTACATATTACAGAAATTGTAACTTCTTGATCCGTCATACATATTGGTTGCAATTGTAACCTTCTCAAACTTTGTTGTATATTAGTTACAATTGTAACTTCTCAACCTTTTTAACATATTGCAATTGTAACCTTCCTCTGAAACTTTCGAGTCATATTAATAAATAATTGTAACGTTTCTCTAACCTTTGTTTATTGCTGTAACCGTAACCTTCCTCTAATCCCTTTGTTGCATATTGGTTAACAATTGTAACTCTTCATTACCTGTTTCATTACATAATTGTAACTTTCTCTTCACCTTTGTTGCATATTGGTTGCTAATTCGGTAATCTTCTCCAGCTGGTTGTTGCATATTGGTTACAATTGTAACCTTTCTCTAACCAATATGATATTGGTTACAATTGTAACCTCTACACCATTGTTACATTGGTTACAATTGTAACTTTTCTCTGAAGATGTTGCATATTGGTTACAATTATAAATTTCTCTAACCATTGTTGCGTATTGGTTACAATTGTAACCTCTCTCTGACCATTGGTGCATATTGGTTACAATTGTAACCTTCCTCTAACCATTGTTGCATATTGTTTGCGATTGTAACGTTTCTCTGACCATTGTTGCATATTGGTTACAATTGTAACCTTTCTCTAACCATTGTTGCATATTGGTTACAATTGTAACCTTTCTCTAACCATTGTTGCATATTGGTTGCAATTGTAACCTTTCTCTAAACTTTGTTGCATATTGGTTACAATTGTAACCTTTCTTTAAGCTTTCTTGCATATTGGTTACAATTGTAACCTTCCTCTAACCATTGTTGCATATTGGTTACAATTGTAACCTTTCTTTAAGCTTTCTTGCATATTGGTTACAATTGTAACCTTCCTCTAATCTTTGTTGCATATTGATTGCAATTGTAACCTTCCTCTAAACCTTTGTTGCATATTGGTTGCAATTGTAACCTTTCTCTAAACTTTGATGCATATTGGTTGCAATTGTAACCTTTCTCTAACCATTGTTGCATATTGGTTACAATTGTAACCTATCTCTAAACTTTGTTCCATATTGGTTATAATTGTAACCTTTCTCTAACCTTTGTTGCATATTGATTGCAATTGTAACCTTCTTCTAACCATTGTTGCATATTGGTTGCAATTGTAACCTTTCTCTAACCTTTGTTGCATATTGGTTGCAATTGTAACCTTCCTCTAACCCTTTGTTGCATATTGGTTACAAGTGTAACCTTTCTCTAACCATTGTTGCATATTGGTTGCAATTGTAACATTTCTCTAACCTTTGTTGCATATTGGTTGCAATTGTAACCTTCCTCTAACCCTTTGTTGCATATTGGTTACAATTGTAACCTTTCTCTAACCATTGTTGCATATTGGTTACAATTGTAAACTTTCTCTAACCATTGTTACATATTGGTTACAATTGTAAACTTTCTCTAACCATTGTTGAATATTGGTTACAATTGTAACCTTCCTCTAACCATTGTTGCATATTGATTACAATTGTAACCTTTCTCTAACCTTTGTTGCATATTGGTTACAATTGTAACCTTCCTCTAACTTTTGTTGCATATTGGTTGCAATTGTAACCTTTCTCTAACCTTTGTTGCATATTGGTTACATTTGTAACCTTCCTCTAACCCTTTGTTGCATATTGGTTACAATTGTTACCTTTCTCTAACAATTGTTGCATATTGGTTACAATTGTAACCTTTCTCTCACCTTTGTTGCATATTGGTTACAATTGTAATCTTCCTCTAGCCATTGTTGCATATTGGTTACAATTGTAACCTTTCTCTAACCATTGTTGCATATTGGTTACAATTGTAACCTTTCTCTAACCATTGTTGCATATTGGTTGCAATTGTAACCTTTCTCTAACCTTTGTTGCATATTGGTTAAAATTGTAACCTTTCTCTAAACTTTGTTCCATATTGGTTATAATTGTAACCTTTCTCTAACCTTTGTTGCAATTTGGTTGCAATTGTAACCTTCTTCTGACCTTGTTGCATATTGGTTACAATTGTAACCTTTCTCTAACCTTTGTTGCATATTGGTTACAATTGTAACCTTCCTCTAACCCTTTGTTGCATATTGGTTGCAATTGTAACCTTTCTCTAACAATTGTTGCATATTGGTTACAATTGTAACCTTTCTCTAACCATTGTTACATATTGGTTACAATTGTAACCTTTCTCTAACCATTGTTGCATATTGGTTACAATTGTAACTTTTCTCTAACCATTGTTGCATATTGGTTGCAATTGTAACCTTTCTCTAAACATTGTTGCATATTGGTTACAATTGTAACCTTCCTCTAACCATTGTTGCATATTGTTTGCGATTGTAACGTTTCTCTAACCATTGTTGCATATTGGTTACTATTGTAACATTTATCTAACCATTGTTGCATATTGGTTACAATTGTAACCTTTCTCTAACTATTGTTGCATATTGGTTGCAATTGTAACGTTTCTCTAAACTTTGTTGCATATTGGTTACAATTGTAACCTTTCTTTAAGCTTTCTTGTATATTGGTTACAATTGTAACCTTCCTCTAACCATTGTTGCATATTGGTTACAATTGTAACCTTTCTTTAAGCTTTCTTGCATATTGGTTACAATTGTAACTTTCCTCTAACCATTGTTGCATATTGATTACAATTGTAACCTTTCTCTAACCTTTGTTGCATATTGGTTGCAATTGTAACCTTCCTCTAACCTTTGTTGCATATTGGTTGCAATTGTAACCTTTCTCTAACATTTGTTGCATATTGGTTGCAATTGTAACCTTCCTCTAAACTTTGTTGCATATTGGTTGCAATTGTAACCTTTCTCTAACCTTTGTTGCATATTGGTTGCAACTGTAACCTTCCTCTACCCCTTTGTTGCATATTGGTTACATTTGTAACCTTTCTCTAACCATTGTTGCATATTGGTTACAATTGTAACCTTTCTCTAAACTTTGTTGCATATTGGTTAAAATTGTATCCTTCCTCTAACCATTGTTGCATATTGGTTACAATTGTAATATTTCTGTAACCATTGTTGCATATTGGTTACAATTGTAACCTTTCTCTAACCATTGTTGCATATTGATTGCAATTGTAACCTTTCTCTAACCATTGTTGCATATTGGTTGCAATTGTAACCGTTCTCTAACCATTGTTGCATATTGGTTACAATTGTAACCTTTCTCTAAACTTTGTTCCATATTGGTTATAATTGTAACATTTCTCTAACATTTGTTGCATATTGATTGCAATTGTAACCTTCCTCTAACCTTTGTTGCATATTGGTTGCAGTTGTAACCTTTCTCTAACCTTTGTTGCATATTGGTTGCAATTGTAACCAATCTCTAACCTTTGTTGCATATTGGTTGCAATTGTAACCATTCTCTAACCTTTGTTGCATATTGGTTGAAATTGTAACCTTCCTCTAACCCTTTGTTGCATATTGGTTACAATTGTAACCTTTCTCTAACCATTGTTGCATATTGGTTACAATTGTAACCTTTCTCTAACCATTTTTGCATATTGGTTACAATTGTAACCTTCCTCTAACCATTGTTGAATATTGGTTACAATTGTAACCTTCCTCTAACCATTGTTGCATATTGGTTACAATTGTAACCTTTCTCTAACCTCTGTTGCATATTGGTTGCAATTGTAACCTTTCTCTAACCTTTGTTGCATATTGGTTGCAATTGTAACCTTTCTCTAACCTTTGTTGCATATTGGTTGCAATTTTAACCTTCCTCTAAACTTTGTTTCATATTGATTACAATTGTAACTTCCTCTAACCATTGTTGCATATTGATTACAATTGTAACCTTTCTCTAACCTTTGTTGCATATTTATTGCAATTGTAACCTTCGTCTAACCTTTGTTGCATATTGGTTGCATTTGTAACCTTTCTCTAAACTTTGTTGCATATTGGTTGCAATTGTAAACCTTTCTCTAACGTTTGTTGCATATTGGTTGCAATTGTAACCTTCCTCTAACCCTTTGTTGCATATTGGTTACAATTGTAACCTTTCTCTAAACATTGTTGCATATTGGTTACAATTGTAACCTTTCTCTAAACTTTGTTGCATATTGGTTACAATTGTAACCTTCCTCTAACCATTGTTGCAGATTGGTTACAATTGTAACCTTTCTCTAACCTTTGTTGCATATTGGTTACAATTGTAACCTTTCTCTAACCATTGTTGCATATTGGTTACAATTGTAACCTTTCTCTAACCATTGTTGCATATTGGTTACAATTGTAACCTTTCTCTAACCATTGTTGCATATTGGTTACAATTGTAACCTTTCTCTAAACTTTGTTGCATATTGGTTACAATTGTAACCTTCCTCTAACCATTTTGCATTTTGTTCACAATTGTAACCTTTCTTTAAGCTTTCTTGCATATTGGTTACAATTGTAACCTTTCTCTAACCATTGTTGCATATTGTTTGCAATTGTAACCTTTCTCTAACCTTTGTTGCATATTGGTTACAATTGTAACCTTTCTCTAACCATTGTTGCATATTGGTTGCAATTGTAACCTTTCTCTAACCATTGTTGCATATTGGTTGCAATTGTAACCTTTCTCTAACCATTGTTGCATATTGGTTGCAATTGTAACCTTCCTCTAAATTTTGTTGCATATTGGTTGCAATTGTAACCTTCCTCTAACCTTTGTTGCATATTGGTTGCAATTGTAACCTTTCTCTAACAATTGTTGCGTATTGGTTGCAATTGTAACCTTCCTCTAACCCTTTGTTGCATATTGGTTACAATTGTAACCTTTCTCTAACCATTGTTGCGTATTGGTTACAATTGTAACCTTTCTCTAAACTTTGTTGCATATTGGTTACAATTGTAACCTTCCTCTATCCCTTTGTTGCATATTGGTTACAATTGTAACCTTTCTCTAACCATTGTTGCATATTGGTTACAATTGTAACCTTTTCCTAAACTTTGTTGCATATTGGTTACAATTGTAAACTTCCTCTAACCATTGTTGCATATTGGTTACAATTGTAACGTTTCTCTAACCTTTATTGCATATTGGTTACAATTGTAACCTTTCTCTAAACCTTTGTTTCATATTGGTTACAATTGTAATCTTTCTCTAAACTTTGTTGCATATTGGTTACAATTGTAACCTTCCTCTAACCATTGTTGCATATTGGTTACAATTGTAACCTTTCTCTAACCTTTATTGCATATTGGTTACAATTGTAACCTTTCCCTAACCTTTTGTTGCATATTGGTTACAATTGTAACCTTCCTCTAACCATTGTTGCATATTGGTTACAATTGTAACCTTTCTCTAACCTTTATTGCATATTGGTTACAATTGTAACCTTTCTCTAACCTTTTGTTGCATATTGGTTACAATTGTAACCTTCCTCTAACCATTGTTGCATATTGGTTACAATTGTAACCTTTCTCTAACCTTTTTTGCATATTGGTTTCAATTGTAACCTTCCTCTAACCATTTTGCATATTGGTTGCAATTGTAACCTTCCTCTAACCTTTTTTGCATTTTGTTCACAATTGTAACCTTTTTTAAGCTTCCTTGCATATTGGTTGCAATTGTAACCTTTCTCTAACCTTTGTTGCATATTGGTTACAATTGTAACCTTTCTCTAACCATTGTTGCATATTGTTTGCAATTGTAACTTTTATCTAACCATTGTTGCATATTGGTTGAAATTGTAACCTTTCTCTAACCATTGTTGCATATAGGTTACAATTGTACCCTTCCTCTAACCATTGTTGCATATTGGTTACAATTGTAACCTTCCTCTAACCTTTGTTGCATATTGGTTGCAATTGTAACCTTTCTCTAACATTTGTTGCGTATTGGTTGCAATTGTAACCTTCCTCTAACCCTTTTTTTGCATATTGGTTACAATTGTAACCTTTCTCTAACTATTGTTGCATATTGGTTACAATTGTAACCTTTCTCTAACCTTTGTTGCATATTGGTTACAATTGTAACCTTCCTCTATCCCTTTGTTGCATATTGGTTACAATTGTAACCTTTCTCTAACCATTGTTGCATATTGGTTACAATTGTAACCTTTTCCTAAACTTTGTTGCATATTGATTACAATTGTAAACTTCCTCTAACCATTGTTGCATATTGGTTACAATTGTAACCTTTCTCTAACCTTTATTGCATATTGGTTACAATTGTAACCTTTCTCTAACCTTTGTTTCATATTGGTTACAATTGTAATCTTTCTCTAAACTTTGTTGCATATTGGTTACAATTGTAACCTTCCTCTAACCATTGTTGCATATTAGTTACAATTGTAACCTTTCTCTAACCTTTATTGCATATTGGTTACAATTGTAACCTTTCTCTAACCTTTTGTTGCCTATTGGTTACAATTGTAACCTTCCTCTAACCATTGTTGCATATTGGTTACAATTGTAACTTTTCTCTAAACTTTATTGCATATTGGTTACAATTGTAACATTTCTTTAACCTTTTGTTGCATATTGGTTACAATTGTAACCTTCCTCTAACCATTGTTGCATATTGGTTACAATTGTACCCTTTCTCTAACCTTTTTTGCATATTGGTTTCAATTGTAACCTTCCTCTAACCATTTTGCATATTGGTTGCAATTGTTACCTTTCTCTAAACTTTGTTGCATATTGGTTACAATTGTAACCTTTCTCTAACCATTGTTGCATATTGTTTGCAATTGTAACCTTTATCTAACCATTGTTGCATATTGGTTGAAATTGTAACTTTCCTCTAACCTTTTTTGCATATTGGTTACAATTGTAACCTTTCTCTAACCATTGTTGCATATTGTTTGCAATTGTAACCTTTATCTAACCATTGTTGCATATTGGTTGAAATTGTAACTTTCCTCTAACCTTTTTTGCATATTGGTTACAATTGTAACCTTTCTCTAACCATTGTTGCATATTGGTTACAAGTGTAACCTTTCTCTAACCATTGTTGCATATTGGTTACAATTGTAACCTTTCTCTAACCATTGTTGCATATTGGTTACAATTGTAACCTTCCTCTAACCATTGTTGCATATTGGTTACAATTTTAACCTTACTCTAACATTTGTTGCGTATTGGTTGCAATTGTAACCTTTCTCTAACCATTGTTGAATATTGGTTACAATTGTAACCTTCCTCTCACCATTGTTGCATATTGGTTACAATTGTAACCTTTCTCTAAACTTTGTTGCATATTGGTTGCAAATGTAACCTTCCTCTAACCTTTGTTGCATATTGGTTACAATTGTAACCTTCCTCTAACCTTTGTTGCATATTGGTTACAATTGTAACCTTCCTATAACCTTTGTTGCATATTGGTTGCAATTGTAACCTTCCTATAACCTTTGTTGCATATTGGTTACAATTGTAACCTTCCTATAACCTTTGTTGCATATTGGTTACAATTGTAACCTTCCTCTCACCATTGTTGCATATTGGTTACAATTGTAACCTTTCTCTAAACTTTGTTGCATATTGGTTGCAAATGTAACCTTCCTCTAACCTTTGTTGCATATTGGTTACAATTGTAACCTTCCTCTAACCTTTGTTGCATATTGGTTACAATTGTAACCTTCCTCTAACCTTTGTTGCATATTGGTTGCAATTGTAACCTTCCTATAACCTTTGTTGCATATTGGTTACAATTGTAACCTTCCTCTAACCTTTGTTGCATATTGGTTACAATTGTAACCTTTCTCTAAACTTTGTTGCATATTGGTTGCAAATGTAACCTTCCTCTAACCTTCGTTGCATATTGGTTGCAATTGTAACCTTTCTCTAAACTTTGTTGCATATTGGTTGCAATTGTAACCTTTCTCTAACCTTTTTGCATATTGGTTACAATTGTAGCCTTCCTCTAACCATTGTTGCATATTAGTTACAATTGTAACCTTTCTCTAACCATTGTTGCATATTGGTTACAATTGTTACCTTTCTCTAACCATTGTTGCATATTGGTTACAATTGTAACCTTTCTCTAACCATTGTTGCATATTGGTTACAATTGTAACCTTCCTCTAACCATTGTTGCATATTGGTTACAATTGTAACCTTTCTCTAACCTTTTTGCATATTGGTTGCAATTGTAACCTTCCTCTAACCCTTTGTTGCATATTAGTTACAATTGTAACCTTTCTCTAACCATTGTTGCATATTTGTTACAATTGTAACCTTCCTCTCACCATTGTTGCATATTGGTTACAATTGTAACCTTTCTCTTAACTTTGTTGCATATTGGTTACAATTGTAACCTTCCTCTCACCATTGTTGCATATTGGTTACAAATGTAACCTTTCTCTAAACTTTGTTGCATATTGGTTACAATTGTAACCTTCCTCTCACCATTGTTGCATATTGGTTACAATTGTAACCTTTCTCTAAACTTTGTTGCTTATTGGTTACAATTGTAACCTTACTCTAACCTTTGTTGCATATTGGTTGCAAATGTAACCTTCCTCTAACCTTTGTTGCATATTGGTTGCAATTGTAACCTTCCTATAACCTTTGTTGCATATTGGTTACAATTGTAACCTTCCTCTAACCTTTGTTGCATATTGGTTACAATTGTAACCTTTCTCTAAACTTTGTTGCATATTGGTTGCAAATGTAACCTTCCTCTAACCTTTGTTGCATATTGGTTGCAATTGTAACCTTTCTCTAAACTTTGTTGCATATTGGTTGCAATTGTAACCTTTCTCTAACCTTTTTGCATATTGGTTACAATTTGTAACCTTCCTCTAACCATTGTTGCATATTGGTTACAATTGTAACCTTTCTCTAACCATTGTTGCATATTGGTTACAATTGTTACCTTTCTCTAACCATTGTTGCATATTGGTTACAATTGTAACCTTTCTCTAACCATTGTTGCATATTGGTTACAATTGTAACCTTCCTCTAACCATTGTTGCATATTGGATTACAATTGTAACCTTCCTCTAACCATTGTTGCATATTGGTTGAAATTGTAACTTTCCTCTAACCTTTGTTGCATAATGGTTACAATTGTTACCTTTCCTCTAACCATTGTTTCATATTGGTTACAATTGTAACCTTTCTCTAACCATTGTTGCATATTGGTTACAAGTCTAACCTTTCTCTAACCATTGTTGCATATTGGTTACAATTGTAACCTTTCTCTAACCATTGTTGCATATTGGTTACAATTGTAACCTTCCTCTAACCATTGTTGCATATTGGTTACAATTGTAACCTTCCTCTATCTTTTGTTGCATATTGGTTACAAGTCTAACCTTTCTCTAACATTTGTTGCGTATTGGTTGCAATTGTAACCTTCCTCTAACCCTTTGTTGCATATTAGTTACAATTGTAACCTTTCTCTAACCATTGTTGCATATTGGTTACAATTGTAACCTTTCTCTAAACTTTCTTGCATATTGGTAACAATTGTAACCTTTCTCTAAACTTTGTTGCTTATTGGTTACAATTTTAACCTTACTCTAACCTTTGTTGCATATTGGTTGCAAATGTAACCTTCCTCTAACCTTTGTTGCATATTGGTTGCAATTGTAACCTTCCTCTAACCTTTGTTGCATATTGGTTGCAATTGTAACCTTTCTCTAACCTTTGTTGCATATTGGTTGCAATTGTAACCTTCCTCTAACCTTTGTTGCATATTGGTTGCAATTGTAACCTTCCTCTAACCTTTGTTGCATATTGGTTGCAATTGTAACCTTTCTCTAACCTTTGTTGCATATTGGTTGCAATTGTAACCTTCCTCTAACCTTTGTTGCATATTGGTTACAATTGTAATATTTCTGTAACCATTGTTGCATATTGGTTACAATTGTAACCTTTCTCTAACCATTGTTGCATATTGATTGCAATTGTAACCTTTCTCTAACCATTGTTGCATATTGGTTGCAATTGTAACCGTTCTCTAACCATTGTTGCATATTGGTTACAATTGTAACCTTTCTCTAAACTTTGTTCCATATTGGTTATAATTGTAACATTTCTCTAACATTTGTTGCATATTGATTGCAATTGTAACCTTCCTCTAACCTTTGTTGCATATTGGTTGCAGTTGTAACCTTACTCTAACCTTTGTTGCATATTGGTTGCAATTGTAACCAATCTCTAACCTTTGTTGCATATTGGTTGCAATTGTAACCATTCTCTAACCTTTGTTGCATATTGGTTGAAATTGTAACCTTCCTCTAACCCTTTGTTGCATATTGGTTACAATTGTAACCTTTCTCTAACCATTGTTGCATATTGGTTACAATTGTAACCTTTCTCTAACCATTTTTGCATATTGGTTACAATTGTAACCTTCCTCTAACCATTGTTGAATATTGGTTACAATTGTAACCTTCCTCTAACCATTGTTGCATATTGGTTACAATTGTAACCTTTCTCTAACCTCTGTTGCATATTGGTTGCAATTGTAACCTTTCTCTAACCTTTGTTGCATATTGGTTGCAATTGTAACCTTTCTCTAACCTTTGTTGCATATTGGTTGCAATTTTAACCTTCCTCTAAACTTTGTTTCATATTGATTACAATTGTAACTTCCTCTAACCATTGTTGCATATTGATTACAATTGTAACCTTTCTCCAACCTTTGTTGCATATTTATTGCAATTGTAACCTTCGTCTAACCTTTGTTGCATATTGGTTGCATTTGTAACCTTTCTCTAACCTTTGTTGCATATTGGTTGCAATTGTAACCTTTCTCTAACGTTTGTTGCATATTGGTTGCAATTGTAACCTTCCTCTAACCCTTTGTTGCATATTGGTTACAATTGTAACCTTTCTCTAAACATTGTTGCATATTGGTTACAATTGTAACCTTTCTCTAAACTTTGTTGCATATTGGTTACAATTGTAACCTTCCTCTAACCATTGTTGCATATTGGTTACAATTGTAACCTTTCTCTAACCTTTGTTGCATATTGGTTACAATTGTAACCTTTCTCTAACCATTGTTGCATATTGGTTACAATTGTAACCTTTCTCTAACCATTGTTGCATATTGGTTACAATTGTAACCTTTCTCTAACCATTGTTGCATATTGGTTACAATTGTAACCTTTCTCTAAACTTTGTTGCATATTGGTTACAATTGTAACCTTCCTCTAACCATTTTGCATTTTGTTCACAATTGTAACCTTTCTTTAAGCTTTCTTGCATATTGGTTACAATTGTAAACTTTCTCTAACAATTGTTGCATATTGTTTGCAATTGTAACCTTTCTCTAACCTTTGTTGCATATTGGTTACAATTGTAACCTTTCTCTAACCATTGTTGCATATTGGTTGCAATTGTAACCTTTCTCTAACCATTGTTGCATATTGGTTGCAATTGTAACCTTTCTCTAACCATTGTTGCATATTGGTTGCAATTGTAACCTTCCTCTAAATTTTGTTGCATATTGGTTGCAATTGTAACCTTCCTCTAACCTTTGTTGCATATTGGTTGCAATTGTAACCTTTCTCTAACAATTGTTGCGTATTGGTTGCAATTGTAACCTTCCTCTAACCCTTTTTGCATATTGGTTACAATTGTAACCTTTCTCTAACCATTGTTGCGTATTGGTTACAATTGTAACCTTTCTCTAAACTTTGTTGCATATTGGTTACAATTGTAACCTTCCTCTATCCCTTTGTTGCATATTGGTTACAATTGTAACCTTTCTCTAACCATTGTTGCATATTGGTTACAATTGTAACCTTTTCCTAAACTTTGTTGCATATTGGTTACAATTGTAAACTTCCTCTAACCATTGTTGCATATTGGTTACAATTGTAACGTTTCTCTAACCTTTATTGCATATTGGTTACAATTGTAACCTTTCTCTAACCTTTGTTTCATATTGGTTACAATTGTAATCTTTCTCTAAACTTTGTTGCATATTGGTTACAATTGTAACCTTCCTCTAACCATTGTTGCATATTGGTTACAATTGTAACCTTTCTCTAACCTTTATTGCATATTGGTTACAATTGTAACCTTTCCCTAACCTTTTGTTGCATATTGGTTACAATTGTAACCTTCCTCTAACCATTGTTGCATATTGGTTACAATTGTAACCTTTCTCTAACCTTTATTGCATATTGGTTACAATTGTAACCTTTCTCTAACCTTTTGTTGCATATTGGTTACAATTGTAACCTTCCTCTAACCATTGTTGCATATTGGTTACAATTGTAACCTTTCTCTAACCTTTTTTGCATATTGGTTTCAATTGTAACCTTCCTCTAACCATTTTGCATATTGGTTGCAATTGTAACCTTCCTCTAACCTTTTTTGCATTTTGTTCACAATTGTAACCTTTTTTAAGCTTCCTTGCATATTGGTTGCAATTGTAACCTTTCTCTAACCTTTGTTGCATATTGGTTACAATTGTAACCTTTCTCTAACCATTGTTGCATATTGTTTGCAATTGTAACATTTATCTAACCATTGTTGCATATTGGTTGAAATTGTAACCTTTCTCTAACCATTGTTGCATATAGGTTACAATTGTACCCTTCCTCTAACCATTGTTGCATATTGGTTACAATTGTAACCTTCCTCTAACCTTTGTTGCATATTGGTTGCAATTGTAACCTTTCTCTAACATTTGTTGCGTATTGGTTGCAATTGTAACCTTCCTCTAACCCTTTTTTTGCATATTGGTTACAATTGTAACCTTTCTCTAACTATTGTTGCATATTGGTTACAATTGTAACCTTTCTCTAAACTTTGTTGCATATTGGTTACAATTGTAACCTTCCTCTATCCCTTTGTTGCATATTGGTTACAATTGTAACCTTTCTCTAACCATTGTTGCATATTGGTTACAATTGTAACCTTTTCCTAAACTTTGTTGCATATTGGTTACAATTGTAAACTTCCTCTAACCATTGTTGCATATTGGTTACAATTGTAACCTTTCTCTAACCTTTATTGCATATTGGTTACAATTGTAACCTTTCTCTAACCTTTGTTTCATATTGGTTACAATTGTAATCTTTCTCTAAACTTTGTTGCATATTGGTTACAATTGTAACCTTCCTCTAACCATTGTTGCATATTGGTTACAATTGTAACCTTTCTCTAACCTTTATTGCATATTGGTTACAATTGTAACCTTTCTCTAACCTTTTGTTGCCTATTGGTTACAATTGTAACCTTCCTCTAACCATTGTTGCATATTGGTTACAATTGTAACTTTTCTCTAAACTTTATTGCATATTGGTTACAATTGTAACATTTCTTTAACCTTTTGTTGCATATTGGTTACAATTGTAACCTTCCTCTAACCATTGTTGCATATTGGTTACAATTGTACCCTTTCTCTAACCTTTTTTGCATATTGGTTTCAGTTGTAACCTTCCTCTAACCATTTTGCATATTGGTTGCAATTGTTACCTTTCTCTAAACTTTGTTGCATATTGGTTACAATTGTAACCTTTCTCTAACCATTGTTGCATATTGTTTGCAATTGTAACCTTTATCTAACCATTGTTGCATATTGGTTGAAATTGTAACTTTCCTCTAACCTTTTTTGCATATTGGTTACAATTGTAACCTTTCTCTAACCATTGTTGCATATTGTTTGCAATTGTAACCTTTATCTAACCATTGTTGCATATTGGTTGAAATTGTAACTTTCCTCTAACCTTTTTTGCATATTGGTTACAATTGTAACCTTTCTCTAACCATTGTTGCATATTGGTTACAAGTGTAACCTTTCTCTAACCATTGTTGCATATTGGTTACAATTGTAAACTTTCTCTAACCATTGTTGCATATTGGTTACAATTGTAACCTTCCTCTAACCATTGTTGCATATTGGTTACAATTGTAACCTTACTCTAACATTTGTTGCGTATTGGTTGCAATTGTAACCTTTCTCTAACCATTGTTGAATATTGGTTACAATTGTAACCTTCCTCTCACCATTGTTGCATATTGGTTACAATTGTAACCTTTCTCTAAACTTTGTTGCATATTGGTTGCAAATGTAACCTTCCTCTAACCTTTGTTGCATATTGGTTACAATTGTAACCTTCCTCTAACCTTTGTTGCATATTGGTTACAATTGTAACCTTCCTATAACCTTTGTTGCATATTGGTTGCAATTGTAACCTTCCTATAACCTTTGTTGCATATTGGTTACAATTGTAACCTTCCTATAACCTTTGTTGCATATTGGTTACAATTGTAACCTTCCTCTCACCATTGTTGCATATTGGTTACAATTGTAACCTTTCTCTAAACTTTGTTGCATATTGGTTGCAAATGTAACCTTCCTCTAACCTTTGTTGCATATTGGTTACAATTGTAACCTTCCTCTAACCTTTGTTGCATATTGGTTACAATTGTAACCTTCCTCTAACCTTTGTTGCATATTGGTTGCAATTGTAACCTTCCTATAACCTTTGTTGCATATTGGTTACAATTGTAACCTTCCTCTAACCTTTGTTGCATATTGGTTACAATTGTAACCTTTCTCTAAACTTTGTTGCATATTGGTTGCAAATGTAACCTTCCTCTAACCTTTGTTGCATATTGGTTGCAATTGTAACCTTTCTCTAAACTTTGTTGCATATTGGTTGCAATTGTAACCTTTCTCTAACCTTTTTGCATATTGGTTACAATTGGAGCCTTCCTCTAACCATTGTTGCATATTAGTTACAATTGTAACCTTTCTCTAACCATTGTTGCATATTGGTTACAATTGTTACCTTTCTCTAACCATTGTTGCATATTGGTTACAATTGTAACCTTTCTCTAACCATTGTTGCATATTGGTTACAATTGTAACCTTCCTCTAACCATTGTTGCATATTGGTTACAATTGTAACCTTTCTCTAACCTTTTTGCATATTGGTTGCAATTGTAACCTTCCTCTAACCCTTTGTTGCATATTAGTTACAATTGTAACCTTTCTCTAACCATTGTTGCATATTGGTTACAATTGTAACCTTCCTCTCACCATTGTTGCATATTGGTTACAATTGTAACCTTTCTCTTAACTTTGTTGCATATTGGTTACAATTGTAACCTTCCTCTCACCATTGTTGCATATTGGTTACAATTGTAACCTTTCTCTAAACTTTGTTGCATATTGGTTACAATTGTAACCTTCCTCTCACCATTGTTGCATATTGGTTACAATTGTAACCTTTCTCTAAACTTTGTTGCTTATTGTTTACAATTGTAACCTTACTCTAACCTTTGTTGCATATTGGTTGCAAATGTAACCTTCCTCTAACCTTTTTTGCATATTGGTTGCAATTGTAACCTTCCTATAACCTTTGTTGCATATTGGTTACAATTGTAACCTTCCTCTAACCTTTGTTGCATATTGGTTACAATTGTAACCTTTCTCTAAACTTTGTTGCATATTGGTTGCAAATGTAACCTTCCTCTAACCTTTGTTGCATATTGGTTGCAATTGTAACCTTTCTCTAAACTTTGTTGCATATTGGTTGCAATTGTAACCTTTC
Organism: Ascarosepion bandense; assembly: GCA_037127315.1. Classification (NCBI taxonomy): domain Eukaryota; kingdom Metazoa; phylum Mollusca; class Cephalopoda; order Sepiida; family Sepiidae; genus Ascarosepion; species Ascarosepion bandense. Next base: position 13,697,301 of record JBBBDQ010001236.1, read on the forward strand.
TCTAACCTTTTTGCATATTGGTTACAATTGTAACCTTCCTCTAACCATTGTTGCATATTGGTTACAATTGTAACCTTTCTCTAACCATTGTTGCATATTGGTTACAATTGTTACCTTTCTCTAACCATTGTTGCATATTGGTTACAATTGTAACCTTTCTCTAACCATTGTTGCATATTGGTTACAATTGTAACCTTCCTCTAACCATTGTTGCATATTGGTTACAATTGTAACCTTCCTCTAACCATTGTTGCATATTGGTTGAAATTGTAACTTTCCTCTAACCTTTGTTGCATAATGGTTACAATTGTTAACCTTTCTCTAACCATTGTTTCATATTGGTTACAATTGTAACCTTTCTCTAACCATTGTTGCATATTGGTTACAAGTCTAACCTTTCTCTAACCATTGTTGCATATTGGTTACAATTGTAACCTTTCTCTAACCATTGTTGCATATTGGTTACAATTGTAACCTTCCTCTAACCATTGTTGCATATTGGTTACAATTGTAACCTTCCTCTAACTTTTGTTGCATATTGGTTACAAGTCTAACCTTTCTCTAACATTTGTTGCGTATTGGTTGCAATTGTAACCTTCCTCTAACCCTTTGTTGCATATTAGTTACAATTGTAACCTTTCTCTAACCATTGTTGCATATTGGTTACAATTGTAACCTTACTCTAACCTTTGTTGCATATTGGTTGCAAATGTAACCTTCCTCTAACCTTTGTTGCATATTGGTTGCAATTGTAACCTTCCTCTAACCTTTGTTGCATATTGGTTGCAATTGTAACCTTTCTCTAACCTTTGTTGCATATTGGTTGCAATTGTAACCTTCCTCTAACCTTTGTTGCATATTGGTTGCAATTGTAACCTTCCTCTAACCTTTGTTGCATATTGGTTGCAATTGTAACCTTTCTCTAACCTTTGTTGCATATTGGTTGCAATTGTAACCTTCCTCTAACCTTTGTTGCATATTGGTTGCAATTGTAACCTTTCTCTAACCTTTGTTGCATATTGGTTGCTAATGTAACCTTCCTCTAACCTTTGTTGCATATTGGTTGCAATTGTAACCTTCCTCTAACCTTTGTTGCATATTGGTTGCAATTGTAACCTTTCTCTGACCTTTGTTGCTTAATGGTTACAATTGTGACCAATATGCAACAAAGGGTTAAATTGATGACGATTTTGTTAGGATTTTTCAGGTTTTCTATAAATAACATTCTAATTGTATTTTAAATAGTCTGTAACTTCAAAACCTCAAGTCTGAACACATATCATCCCCTCACAACCAACGAACGGTATTGCAGACTTCGCTGCATTTGTGCTACCGTTCAAATGTAACATTTGCCAAATGGTCGAATGTCAATATCTATCTCGGTTGAGTAATCGGAACACAATTATATTGTTGTTTAACTATATCAGACGCATCCTGTATCGAATTGTGGCGGACTTGATTGCATAATTCTGCTTTCGGCGTTATCTCATCCCAAAATAATCTTTTAAAAAATCGTACTAAGCAGACTACAAGAATTCTATTTAAGAGATTGTATTCCCCTACCTCAGACCATTGCCTGAGGGTGTGTTTGTTTTGGAGGATCGTCCAGTTCAGTTAGGTCCTCGGCGACGCCATTACCATCGGTTTTTGCATGACCTCCGGCGATCTTTTGCCAACAAATTTCTCGCTTGTTCGCCTCTGTGCTTTTCATGTTCCAGTTCGAGACACAACGAAAAAGACTGCTTTTAGGAAATAGCAACCAATTTGTTCCCAGCTGTTAAAATCGAGCAAGACGTTTGGGGGAATTGGATTCTGATTTTAATCGTCTCTAAAGTTTGTATCTTACTTACAAAAATTCATATTTGAAAGGATCGTTATTCTTTAACACACACACACACACACACACACACATATATATATATATATATATATATATATATATATATATATATATAAAATTAAGGCAGACACATTATTTCATGGTAAATCGAAAGTAAATCGGCAGCTGGACATGACAGTCATACACCTAAATTCAATTGCAGAATCTATATGTATTTATATACATATATATTTAGAGCTCTCTTAGTTATTCTACTACTCTATGTACCGGATATTACTTTGGATTCTCCTATATCCACACCGCATGGTGATATATATATATATATATATATATATATATATATATATATATATATATATATGCCCAATACATGAAATATCGGATTTTAACCTAAAATAAAAAAGCAACATTTTATACTTTTATCCAAAACTTGTTTTAAAAAAACTTGTTTAAGTTTTCAAAAGGCAACTGTGGAACACTATTTTATAACTTCATTGCCATTTACGAAGCTTAGTTTAGTTTTGGAAGATCAAGTCTACAAATCCAACTGACTACTATATTTCAGTCAGGATATACGTTGTGGTGCAGTGAATATCGGCATGAAATGAAAAATCGGGGAACCGAGTTCGAATTCCAGTTGAATTTCTTGCATTCACTTATGCGCAAATAGCCTTGGGTAAGGTATTAATCCGTCTCTTTCTTCCAGTTATGGGTTAAATAACAGGACATATTGGGTTTTATATCATTGGCTGGCAACCGGTCTACCGCAGAATGCAATGGCTATCAACTGCGGGATAATCTTCTGCCCAGTTAGTCATGTCTTTTTCGAGACATGATCGTCCAAACCGTGTATCACATATGCCACTTGACTGACTATATTTCAATGTGGCAAAATTATATAAATATGTAAAGGAAACGAATCCTTAATTAACCAGACTCCAGCTACGTTTAAAATTTTAGCATTACCTGTACTGCGACACGGTTTACATTGTTCGTATTGTTGTCTTCATCATTGTTGCCATTTTCACGACGTTTCGCCTGTTGTTCGCTCCGACCTTCTTCAGGTGACTGTAATTTCGAACTGAACCTTTTGTTTCATTCACCGGGGTATATTATTTTATGCAAATAATTAAAATACCTTATCTCAGAAATGTAGACAATTATGTACATCGAAGTTTCTATAACACAATAAGATCTATGAATGTTTTTTTATAAAAAAAGTATTTCGAACAAAATATGTATTATTTAACAAAATAACCTATCACTATTTACATTGATTTACAGATTGACAGTTAGACAAATATATTTATCTTACCATTACTCACAGTCAAACTAACATCGCTATCCTCTATTTTACATTTGACTTTATTCTTACAACGTTTACATTTGACTTTATTCTTACAACGTTTCAACCGCTCTATCTGCCGGTTTTCATCTAGCTGTCGATTTGACAAAACTGTTACTGGGCTAGATTAATCTCTTTTCGCTCTCCATTCCTATAGATATATTAACTTGTTTTTATTCATCTTGTGTTTCCACTGAGTCTAATTGCTCAATACTCGGCCCAAGAATTGAACTCACAATTATGTTATCTCATCAGAGATCAATCGAGAGCAATAAATATCCAGAGCGATAAAAATGAAATAAAAGACCAAATGTTATAAAATTAATATCTGACAATGACAGGGTAATTACATTTAAGCACAACAACCACTTCTTCTGCTTACATAGATAGGGTTGGTTGGACTTAATATAAATAGATTACAGCGCTTTTAACTGAAACCTTCATTTGAGAATATGTTTTGATTTTAAGTAAGGAGCACAACGTGTTTATAGTAAAATGATCTAGTTTTCGAAATCAATGATCTTTTTGTTTTTCAAAAAGTATACCTTTCAGCGAAGCAATTTTTGATTTTATCACGAAGAAAAACAATTTTCTATCGTTTTAATTTATTCCTAAGAATAAAATACCCTGGGAAACTAAGATTTAATGAATATTTTGATTTTATTCTTCTAAAGGAAACGTCCACACATCTTCTTACTTGTCATTGTTAACGACGTTTTTAGATCTTCCTTGGTATAAACTTTTTGAAACACGCCGTCTTTGCTTAAAGTTTAGCAATGACGTGGTGAGTTTAGGCCACAAAAGCAGCAGCACACGGAGACAGTTGGCTGTAGTAGATGTACGTAGCAGCAGTGCAACAGTTGACTGGCTTCTTCACCAGACCTTGTTTTTACGCGTAGGGTCATAGGCGATAATAGGAAAGCTCACCTTTCACATGTCATTCAGTAACTAGGGATTTAATTTGCTTTAATAATTTGGACTCGGAATCCGTTCTTAACAAAAAAAAATAATTTTTCCACACTTTGTTTAAGTGATTTTATGTAATATGTATTTCATAAAATTTCAAGCTGTAGTCTATGTGCTTTCGTTCTATGTTGAAAACATTCTTCAATGGTAGGTATAGGAGCTGGATATATATCGCCAACGCTTCAGTTTCTCTTGCGCCTACAGACAACGCTTACGGCCTATCGCGAAGTTAAGCAACGTTGAGTCTGGTCAGTACTTAAATGGGTGACCGCTTGGGAATACCAGGTACTGTAAGCGTTTAGTGACGGGTGTGCGTTGTGGTGCAGTGGATATCGGCTCGGAAAGAGAAATCAGTGAGCCGAGTTCGAATTCCAGTTGAATACCCTGCATTCACTTAAACACTGGTACCCTTGGGAAATGTATTAATCCGTCCCTTCCCTCCAGTTATGGGTTAAATAACAAGGGTGGGACTTGGGGACCCTGCCCTTAAAAATAAATCCCAATGAATCTTGGTACGCGAAAAGAAAAATGTATTACTAGACATAAAACTTATATAAAAAAACAACAATAAATTGTTGAAAGAAAAAGGTATTACCAATAATAAATAAAGTTTAGTTTGCAATAAATAACCCGCCGAGGTTGATTTGCCATAAAAGCAAAACAACCAACTAACCAAGCCTACATACACTTGCCCTTTTTTTCTAATTGTATGAGTTTTCAAAAATTATGTTTTGTCTTTCCTTTCGGCTTCGCGTAGTGTCATAAGAAATAATGGAGATGATCTCATTTTTCATATCGTTCAGTAACTAGGACGAGGCTTAATTTCCCGACAGACAATATATTTTCAAATGCGCAAAACAAACCCAGTGAAATGTGAGATGCAACAATAGAATAGCCAGATCTATAATTATAAATAATGCTTTTTAATATGCAGCGCTTAAAACCAACTTGACATAACAAAATAAATCGTTATAAATCAGATACGGAATGTGTTAGAACTGGTATCATATTCTTCCGCGCCTGAACACCTCGGTGTTGTGTAACGGTTAGCATTATGACGCTAGATCAGTTACAATTAAATAGTGGCTTCTACCCTTACTGGTTACCCACAAGCTTCCGGCTTTGTGTCTAGAAAATAATTTCCTCACTGAGTGCCCCATTCTTTCAGCCGTGTGTCACATTGAAGCTACATTTACAAAATAATTTTCTCATTGGGTGCCCCTTGCTTTCGACCTTGTGCCACATTGAAGCTACGCTTATGAAATCATTTTCTCACTGTGTGCTACATTTTTCCAGCCTTGTTCTACATCGTAACTAAGCTCACAAAATCTACATAGCCTTACGAGCCAAATGCAAAGGGTTTCTTAATAATTGAAATGTCAGACGTCTTCTTAATGCAATAAACGGGAAGTTCTTCATAAAATTAGGGGGTTCGGAAAATCATTTCAATTGTCAGAAAGTGGGCAACGAATAAACAGGGCTATCTTAATAAGGTGGGGGAACGGAAAACTTCCTAAATAAATAAATAAACGCCCTTCTCTATATATTATGCTGTTTTATTATACGCATGTTCAAATTATGACGGGATCATCCTATATACGAGTGGAAAGAAGAAATATGAAAAAGCCAGCCCCGACTGTGATTGTGACTGAGATAAATAACGGGTAGAGAAGTGGCAATATTGATGAAGGAGAACATCATTCGTCTGTCGTAACGTTTTAAAAATTTGTAAGAATAGTAATAATAATAGTAGTATCTGTATTATTTTTTCTCTTTACCTCCCAAGAAGCAGTTGTGGGACTCTCCCTACCTCCCATTAGCATGGACCAGGCTTGCCTCCCAGAGAGTAAAATACAACGCCTCCTTGGCCTCACACTCTCAGCGGACCTCAAGTGGAATGACTATATCGAATCTATTGTCAAATCCGCCGCTATGAAAGTCGGCTCTCTGTGCAGGGCCCGGAAGTTTTTTCCCGTGTGAATCTATCCTGCACATATATAAATCTACTATCCGTCCGTGTATTGAATACTGCTGCCACATCTAGTCGGGTGCCCCTGCTACTCTCACCGGGATTCTTGACAAAATACAACGGAGAATCTGTAATGTGATCGATACCGACTTGGCAGACCGGCTGCACTCACTCTATCACCAGCGTGACGTGGTTTCCCTGTGCCTCTTCTATAAATACTTTCACAGTTACTGCTCCAATGAACTTAGTTCACTGGTGCCCCCTAGATACGAATTTGCACGAGATACTAGATTAGTAACTATGTCCCACGATTTTGCAGTGAAACCGATTAAATGTAAACGCAATTTCTACTCCAACAGCTTATTTTCTCGCACTTCCCGCCTGTGAAATTCCCTTCCACATACTTGCTTCCTCAACAGCTACAATCTAAATGTTTAAATGTAAGGTCAATAGACACCTTATAACACACTAACTCGCATCCATTCTCTCAAACACTCTTCCCATCTACCCAGCCCTCATCCTCGATATCCTTATCCGTCTATCACCCTCCTTCTGAAATTTCCTATATCTAACCACTCTTTCTCATCACTTTCCCCTATGTAAACCCCTGCGCAATAGTGGCAGTAGAATGCCTTCCTTGAGGTGAAATGATTAAAAAAAAAAACATTCCACCGGGACCTAGTCACAGCTCTTCTTCGTTTATGTGCCATGTCTTTTCAGGACGTGGCCCTCCATATCATCCTGTCTATGGTAGCTCTTAATAAGTCTTGTTATTTCTCCCAACCCGCGCTCTGCTATCCATTTGCTAAAGTCATCAAGTATGTTATACACAGTTTTCCCCTGCCCACTTACCCTCTGTCCCCCCCCCTGTGAATATCAGATTCATCAAGCCCTTCTTAATCATTACCTGTCTCAGAAACTTCAACTGTCTCTTCCTTATGTTAAGTTTTTGTTTCCATTCTCTCGAAAGTCTTGTCGTTGCTCACGTATTCAACCCGTAGTACCCTCAGTATCTTTCTGAAGAACCACATTTCTGTTGCTTCGAATCTCTCTTTCATCTTTGAAGAGATTGTTTAGCATTCGCTGCCATACAGGAGGACATATATCACGTGAGAGTTCCATACTCATTTCCAACGAAATTTTCCTGTCTCTCAATACTCTGCTTTGCTTTTGAAATGCATTCTTGTGCCTTCGGATTTCAGTGTCTCACTTTCCATCCTTTGTTATTTATTTCCCATGTATTTAAATTTCGGTAATTGCTTGATTTTAGTATCCCTGACCTTTAATTTACATTCTGGATTCCTCTTTTTACTGATGACCATGTTCATGGCCGTATCTGACTACCGGGCCCACCGGGCACGGGTCCGGTCCGATCCGTGCAATCATAGTGAAAACCCGGGCAAGGAAAAATGTCTTCGTCAGAAATCAAACTAAACAATTCACAAAGAAAGAAAGAAAGAAAAATGAAGAAAACAACCGAATGAACGCAGTAAAAATCTGTTTGTTTATTTATTAATTTTGGGGGAAAAGACTGGTTATACTCAGAAAGTCCGAACCCGATTTCCTGCTTTTCTTCACGTTCTGTGCTTAATTTCCATTGGAATAGCCGAAAAAATCCGCAAAAATCATAGTTTCTGGAAACGGATGACACTGATGACGTCATCACATTGTCAACTAATAAATCCGGGCAATTTTTTCTGTGCTCGGTGATTTTTAAGCATCAGCTACGGCCCTGACCATGCTGCATTCAGTCTTTTAGAAGTTTATGTTTAGTACTTTCTTCCCTCTTTCTTTAACTATATTCTGTAGAACTTTTTTAAAAATTTTCTCTCCGTGTCTGCTATCAGCACTGTGTGCGCAGAATATGTAAAATTGTTAAAATTGTAGCCGCCAATTATGGATCCTTGCAGGATTTCTAGAATTGTGGAATAGATTCGCTAAGAAGATACACCCTTGTCTTAAACCTATTTCTATTTTTGTATATCTGCTGAACTCATTTCTTTTCCGTATGTTGGCGACCTGCTGCGAGTAATGGTTCAGTTATTAGGATAGTAGCTGTATAGTCCGGCGTTGCTCGGGTGTAATGAAAGCTTTAAAACTAATCCATGATCCTGGAGTTCAGACTTTTTGGACGTTGGCACGAAAGACTAAAAAGCAATAGTTATTTCCAATTAAAGCGAAACCGTAGACTGAAAGAAAAATGAATAGATATTTGTTTGTTTGTTTCGAGGTTTAACGACGTATCAATCCCCTTGGGATCATTTAAGGTCATAACTAATGATTTTTTGGGGTAAAGTTATTTTATTTTTACAATATTTTTCTTTTCGAGTATCAAGATTCATTGGAAATTTGTTTTTAAGAGCAGGGTCCCCAAGTCCCACCCTTGTTATTTAACCCATAAATGGAGGGAAGGGACGGATTAATACCTTTCCCAAGGGTACCAGTGCTTAAGTGAATGCAGGGTATTCAACTGGAATTCGAACTCGGCTCACCGATTTCTCTTTCAGAGCCGATATCCACTGCACCACAACGCACATCCGTCACTATACGCTTACAGCACCTGATGAATGGATGTAAGTCAAATTTTAATTTGCTGCTATCGATATCAAATAAGTTTTTTTCGTCGTAAACTGAATTTTGAAGGCTAAATAAGACCTCTGAGTAAATGGTATCATGGCTGGGACTAAGAACTACAATTATACCTACTTAGAGCCAAACCCGAAGCAAAAACTAAAATAAAAGGGCTGAAAAAATACAGACATACAGGCAGATAAACAGAAAACACAAACATCTTGCTTTTTATCCACTCCCGTTCAAAAATTTAAGACCACTTAAAAATTCTTAAAAAGATTTTTTTTTAACAGATAGATTTTAAACTCCTTCCACTTAAGGTTACCAATACTACAATCTAAAAGGTTATGGAAACAAAAAGCTACATTCCAAACATTTTATTTAGAAATGTACATTTTTATAAAATGAGGCGATTTACACATGATCAAAATTATAAGACCAGAGACAAATTCTACAAAATTGTACAAAAAGTGTATGAAAATATTCAACAACCAAATTTAATAATGAATTCTACCTCCACTGCTTTTGATGACTTCAAAAATTCTGTCGGGCATGCTAGAAATAAGCGTTTCCATTAAGGTGCAGGGGATGTTGCTCCAGCTTCTGAAGATGGATTCACAAAGTTCATTTTTTGTTGAATATTGTTTGCCATTTCGATAAACATCTCTTGTCATCTATCCCCAAACATTTTAATTGGGTTCAAGTGAGCATGCAGGATGTCCCAAGAGATGGACCCCATTTTCTTGTAGAAAGGTCAAGATCCGTCTTGCAACATGGATTCCGTCTTGCAACATGGATTGCAGCATTATCCTGTTGAATAACCATCCATCCCCACACAAACGATGGCCCTCCGTCATCAAAGATGCTTTTTGTATCATGTTAAAACAACCAGCCGCTCTCTGACGACCCTGCATCACCTGGAGCTCCATCGTCCCTCTGTAAGAAAAGGCACCCCATACCATTAGGGACCCTCCACCAATATGACGTGCGGAGAAAATTTCAGGAGGCATGTTTTTGTTATACCGATATCGTTGGAAGCCATCAGGACCATCGAGATTGAATTTTCTCAGCAGAAAACAGAATTTTCTTCCACTTCTCAACGTCCCATGTTTGGGATTCACGACCAAACTTTAAACGGCCCAACTTGCGACGTGGAAGCAGCCGAGGAATTTGTTTACGCTTTTTATTTACCATGCCTTTTTGTCTTAAGTGTCGTCTGATGGTTACGGGACTGCAATCAGCATCTGTGACTGCCTTAATTTGACAAGAAGAAAGTCCCCCGTCTTTCATAGCAACCCGTCTTATTCTCCTACTCAATGCAGGAGAAATTTTTGGGGCCTACCAGAGGATTTTGCTTTTCCATAATTCTCATTGTTCTTTAGAAAGTTGCAAATCACAGTTTTACTGCGATTTACCTTAGCTGCGATCGCCCGCTGTGACAAATCTTGCTTATGGAATTCTAGAATTCGAGAACGCTCAACTTTGGTAAGTTTGCTTGCTTTAGGCATGGTAACACCTTTACGCAGTAATTGCTAATCTCTAACTGAACTAAAAACATTGGAATTGCCATAGATCTAACAATTTATACCCCTGGTCTTATAATTTTGATCATGTGTAAATCGCCTCATTTTATAAAAATGTAAATTTCTAAATAAAATGTTTGGAATGTAGCTTTTCGTTTCCATAACCTTTTAGATTGTAGTATTGGTAACCTTAAGTGGGAGGAGTTTAAAATCTATCCATAAAAAAAATTTTTTTTTAAAGATTTTTAAGTGGTCTTAAATTTTTGATCAGGAATGTATATATATTTTTGATTTTTTGCGCTATTGTAAGAACTGCAACCTTGAAACTTCTGAATATCGTTTCTTATGTCTTTGTCTATGAGTGTATCAAATTTGATTCAAATCGGACCACTCCTTCTATAACCCGATTTTTTCGATTATCGATTTTCGATATTTATCATGGGTACCTCGACAAAAGACCTAACTAAGAACACTCGCAGACGCTTATAGTACAACTGTGTAAATTTTCAAGAAAATCTGTTTAGCCGTTTCGGACACACACACACACAAAGATACAAGTACACACACACATACATACACACAGACACAGTTCCATTTATAAATATGTTTAGATGTCTGCTGAACTCATTTCTTTTCCGTATGTTGACGACCTGCTGATTTTATTGGTTCAGTTATTGAGACATATTTCACCTTAGTACTAATTTTTTTAACCGCACACAAGTACTTGAAACTATCTCCTCGTTGACAGTTATTTCATTTCTTTGCATCTGCCGTTTACAGGTGCAAATTTTATTTGCCACTGCTCCTAGTCTGACTAGACAAAGAAAGAGAATTACAAGAATTCTTAAAGAACCTAGTGACGGATTGCATGGTTGTTAGCAAAAAGAACCCGCCCATTATGCAACATAGGTATTAGAGGTAACCAAATCAAACAAGTACAACAATCTAACTACCTAGAAATTGTTTTAACAGAGCTCGGAAAATGCGACAGTTAAATACAAAGGCGAATTGGGATAGCGAAAAATGCTCCCAAAATCTAAGCAAAGTATTAAGAAACTGGAAGTTTTCGTTAAAATAAAGGTGTGAGCTGCTGAACTGTTACGTAATATCAGTTGTCTTATATGTCAGTTAACGAAGACGACACTTAAAGCAATAGAAATGTGGCACTACAGAAAGTTGCTGAGGATGTCATGGGCCAGACATGTAAGCAACGATGAAGGTTTTCAAAAAAGAACACTTATACTTAACATCTTTCGAGACATGATTGCCCAAGCGTGTATCAACACTTATACTAAACATCTTTCGAGACATGATTGCCCAAGCGTGTATCAACACTTATACTAAACATCTTTCGAGACATGATTGCCCAAGCGTGTATCAACACTTATACTAAACATCTTTCGAGACATGATTGCCCAAGCGTGTATCATGTATGGCTATTAACTGACTGACTTATAAATAAAATCAGAAAGGGATAACTGAAATTTAATCGGTACATCATAAAAAAAAGAGGGCTTAGAAAATTTGATACTTACAAGGCAGATCGAAGTCAAGAGTAACAGAGGAAAATAGCGCATAACCTTTCAAGCGATCTTGAGGAAATGGATTGTGAAACAAGTTTTAGGAGAAATAGAATAATGACAAGATTCATTAATAACTACAAAAACATCCTGCACATATATAAATCTACCATCCGCCTGTGTATTGAATACTACTGCCAAATCTGGTCGAGTGCCTCTGATATTCCCTTTGGGGTTCTTGGCAAAATCCAACGGAGAATCTGTAATGTGATCGATACCGTGGCAGCTTGGCTGCAGTCGCTCTCTCACCGGCGTGACATGGCTTCCCTGTGCCTCTTTAATAATTTAACGGCTTCTGCTCCAATGAATTTAGCTCACTGGTGCCACCTATGTATGAATTTACACGAGCTACTAGACTAGCAACTAGGTCCAACTATTTGACAGTGAAACCGATTAAATGTAACCGCAATTTCTACTCCAATAGCTTCTTTTTTCGGACTTCCCGCATGTGATATTCCCTTACGTAAACTTGCTTCCCCGACAGCTACAATCTCCAGGAATTTAAATGTAAGTCCAATAGACATCACCTATCTCACTAACTCGCATCCATTCTCTCAAGCTCTTTTCTCCGTCCACTCCACCCCCATTACACCGGTATTCTCATCCGTCTCTTAACCTCCTCCTGACACTCCCAATAACCTACACCTCTTTTTCATCTCTTTCCCCTGTGTAGCCCCCTGCGCAACAGAGGCAGTAAAACTGCCTTGCTTGTGGTGAAATGATTAGAAATAAAAATGAAAGGAAATTGTGGAGAACTATGACTGAAAGTTCATCGTACAAAGAAGAAGAAAAAGATAAAAATGAAGAATCACTAGAGCAAAAAGCTTATAATAATAATAATAATAATAATAATAATAATATAGCTAGACAATGCCAAATTATAATATACGATTTACTTCAGTCCATGTTGATAACTCCAAGTTAAAAATCGATATAATCATAGAATTATGACAAGATTTAATCTCAGAAGTTCAGACATTTCTTGTTCCTCATTAAAAATTGATGCGATGTCATTTAACGGATGCGCAAACGTCAAAAGTAGAAAAGAATTGTAAAATGTAAAATGGGAAGCATATGACTTTAACGAAATACGTTTTTGTTCACACAGTCATATTTCAAATAAATATTTTTGGGTCTACTTCAGACATTGTTTGGAGACTGGGTGAAACTGCTTTTGAAAATGTTTTTTAAAATTGTATTTTTACTGGGTTTTCTTTTCTGATAGATAACTGTTGTGGATTCTAGTTTAGAAACCACACAGACTAATAATAATAATAATAATAATAATAATAATAGCAAAAACAGATATGGAGAGATAAAATGTAAGTATATTGAACGAAATATATACAACCTAGAACACGTGTTAGTAGATTCAGGAATACTAGGAATACTGTTAGTAGGAATCAATATATACAATATTGTAGATAAGAAGTAAGTACGTGTAATAAGTCTATATTCTTACTGACCAACTAAGCGGCGGTACAACAACTCAACTGAATTCCTGCTCTCTGTATAGGCAGGATTAGTTTTACACCTTAGACGAGTCCATTTATTGTGCAATAAAGGGGTGATCTCGAACAATAACCAATAGTTGATAAAACATCTTTGCTCCAAAGCTAATCGGCTTACGACCTATCACGTTGAATACACCGGTTCTCGCTCGATCACCGAAGTTAAGCAACGTTGAGCCTGGTCAGTACTTAGATGGGTGACCGCTTGGGAATACCAGGTGCTGTAAGCGTATAGTGACGGATGTGCGTTGTGGTGCAGTGGATATCGGCTCTGAAAGAGAAATCGGTGAGCCGAGTTCGAATTCCAGTTGAATACCCTGCATTCACTTAAGCACTGGTACCCTTGGGAAAGGTATTAATCCGTCCATTCCATCCAGTTATGGGTTAAATAACAAGGGTAGGACTTGGGGACCCTGCTCTTAAAATACAAATCCCAATGAATCGTGAAAAGAAAAATGTTGTAAAAATAAAATAACCTTACCCAAAATCACTGGTTATGAACTTAAAATGATCCCATAAGGATTGATAGGTCGTTAAGCCTCAAAAACAAACAAACAAACAAAAGCTATTCAATGTAGAGCAGCTGCCATAGTTTCTCATCATCTGAAGAAATAAATTAATACAATCTGAATGTTAATAAAGAATGCAAATAAATCACATTTTACTACAGTTCGAATTATGACTGTCTTGATGAAATTATGTGATGGAAAAAAAAATGTCGATCCACACTTTAAAAGAACCCATGTTTAATACAAAATAGAATCTTTTCCTTTATTTTTTTTATTTAGAATCTGTAATGTGATCGATCCCGACTTGGCAGCTCGGATACAGTCACTTTCTCACCAGCGCAATGTGACTTCCCTGTGTCTCTTCTACAAATACTTTCACGGCCTCTGCTCCGATGAACTTAGCTCACTGGTGCCCCCTATATATAAATTTGCTCGAGCTACAAGATAACTTTCCTCTTGTGTAACCCCCTGCAAAACAGTGGCAGTAAAATGCCTTGCTTGGGGCGATATGATTATAAAAAAAATTCTGCACTATTATAATGCCGATATAAAAGGGGGATCAATTCTACATTACAATCAATATATAAACTGATCTCTCAATTTATGACCACAGTCATCTTTCTCCGAACCACTTCTTGACAACCCCTATAACTCTTTTTCATAACTTTCCTCCTATGTAACCCCCTGCAAAACAATGGCAGTAAAAATGTCTTGCTTGGGGCGATATGATTATTGAAAATAAAAAATAAATTCTATCCTATTATAATGTGGATATAAAGTGGGGGATCAATTCAAAATTACAATCAATATATGAACTGATCTCTCATTTTATGGCCACAGTAATGTTTCTCTGAACCATTTCCTGACAACCCCTATAACCTGTCACTCTTACTTTTCTCTATGTCACCCTCTACAAAACAGTGGTAGTAAAATTCCTTGCTTGGGGCGACATGATGATTAAAAATTTAAAAAAAATTGTATACTGTTATAATGTGGGTATAAAGTGGGGGATCAATTCTACATTACAATCAATATATAAACTGATCCATCACTTTATGGCCACAGATATCCTTCTCTTACCCACTTCCTGACTCCCTCTATAACCTGTCACAAGTTCTTATAACTTTCCTCCTATGTAAGCCCCTGCAAAACAGTGGCAGTAAAATGCCTTGCTTGGGGCGATATGATTATTAAAAAGAAACAAAATTTCTATACTATTATAATGTGGATAAAAAGTGGGGGATCAGTTTTACATTAAAATCAATATATAAACTGATCCATCACTTTATGGCCACAGTCATCTTTCTCTGAACCACTTCCTGACAACCCCTATAACCTGTCACTGTGTAAATCTGCAATGTGATCGATCCCGACTTGGCAGCTCAAATACAGTCACTTTCTCACCGGCGCAATGTGGCTTCCCTGTGCCTCTTCTACAAATACTTTCACGGCTACTGTTCCGATGAACATAACTCACTGGTGCCCACTATATATAAATTTACTCGAGCCACAAAATCAGCAACTAGGTCCCACCCTTTTACTGCGAAATCAATAAAATGTAAACACAAATTCTACTCCAGCAGCTTCTTTTATCGCACTTCCCGCCTGTGGAATTCCCTTCCATTTACTTGCTTTCCCGACATCTACAATCTCCAAGAATTTAAATGTAAAGTCAATAGTCATCTCCTATCTCACTAACTTGCATCCCCCCTCTCTCATGCTCTCATCTTATTTCTGCAGTATTCTCATCCCTCTCCTACCCGCTTCCTGACACCCCCTTTATTCTGTCACTTCTTCTCATAACTTTTCTTCTATGTAACCCCTGCACTATAATAATGCCTTGCTTGCGGTGATACGATTATATAAAAAAAAAAAACATTTCACACTAACCTGCATCCTCTCTATCATATTTCTTTATCCGTCTACTTCACTTTCATCAGTATTCTCATCCCTCTCTTACCCACTTCCTGACACCCCCTATAACCTGTCACCCTTTCTCATAGCTTTCCTCCTATTTAACCCTCTGTAAAACACTGGCAGTAAAATGCCTTGCTTGAGGCGATATAATTATTAAAAAAATGTCAAATACTAAATATAAAAATCATTTCGTGCTATATTACAGGATAAATCAAACTGACGTCACTGACTATGAAACATAAGTTCAATTCAAATGCGTTCCTTTAAGATACGTGTTAATTTATCAAACTGTGTGAATTAGAAAGTTATACTTCTTTGTTATATTTCCTTAGAATGTCTCTATACGTACAAATCTACCTTTGGAAATATCACTTGTCATATTGTTTTTAGTACCAGGACCCCTGCAATATAAACGCTCGTAGCTCTCCATCGTAAAAAGTTACGATAAGCAGTCACCAATTCGAAGTTGTAATTTTTCGGTCGTTGGATAAAGAAAAATTAGAAACTTTCTTTTAGCAATGATCAAAACTTTAAGTCAACCTTAGAGACACTTCATCTATTTTGATTTATATTGCACGTAATTTGATAATTATGGGTGATAATTGGATGTGCGTTGTGGTGCAGTGGATATCGGCTCGGAACGAGAAACCGGGGAGCCGAGATCGAATTCCAGTTGAATCCATTGGATTCACTTACGCACAAATACCTTTGGGAAAGGTATTAATCCGTCTTTCCCTCCAGTTATGGGTTAAATAGCAGGACACATTGGGTTCTATAGCCTTGGTCGGCAACCAGTCTACCGCAAAAAGCAATGGCAACCTACTGCAGGATAATCTTCTGCCCAGTCAGTCATGTCTTTTCGAGACATGATCGCCCAAAGCGTGTATCACGTATTCCACTTAACTGACTGAATATAATACTTGGAATCATGATTATGGCTTCCACTGGTCATCAAATGGGGGATCGGTTATCTATTGTCATGAAGTAATAAACTGATCCCCCACTAAATACTGCTTAATAATATAATACACCTCTTTCCTATCTAGCTATGAGTCAAATAACAAGACAGATTGGGTTCTATAGCCTTGGTCGGCAACCAGTCTACCGCAGAAAGCAATGGCACCCTACTGCGGGATAATCTTCTGCCCAGTCAGTCATGTCTTGAAAAAGACATGATCGCCCAAGCGTGTTTCACGTATGGCACTTAACTGACTGAATTATGGAAAAAATTAAATTCCTAAATTCCATCAAAACGAAAAAATGTTATGTTGCTGGAAAAACTAAATGGAATTTTTTTTTTTTCTTCTCTGCGGTATTCAATAAAAGATGCTTGAAAGAAAAGTTGCTGCCCTCGTTTTATGTGCTTCACCTGGGAACCAACAATACCAAAAATAATTCTGAATCAAAACGACTGGGAATAAACAATTTCATTTTCTTCTTCGTCGACAACAAACTGCAACCAAATGACTTCGTTCTTCTCATAATGACAGACCACAAAGTGCTATTCATTCTTTTTCTGTGCCATGGAAACGAAGGTCGGTCGATCTCTTTTCTTCTTTTTCTCAGAAAACAAGTCACTGTACACGAAAATGTATAATAATGTTGTATACCACTGGGACGACAACGACAAAGATAATGCTTTAACCACTTCAAAAGAACAAATATTGTATACCCTTTTTCTGGTATTGTCGTGGGACCTCCCTTTTTCTATGATAATGGACTCGAGGTGGGCAGCGGTATACTCCTGCCATAATGAGATACGTCAGTTATCGGAGAGTTACCGGACTGATCCGAAAGTTACCGAGAAATAACAAAGTTACACAGAGAATACCGCGTCAGTTGGTATAGTATCTCTGAGATCCACTCAGCCAGAATAATATTACGCGGATATACTATTTCCAGCACGGCTTCATTTCTAGACTTGTATATATATATATATATTCCTTACTAATCGTATTTCTAGATTACTAACCTGCGTTCCAGTTGTATCTTTACGTTTAATATAACCTATTTTCCTATCTCAATATCTCTTTTGTTGTTCAATATTTTGGGCCGTTTCTTACCCGGAATCCTCAACAGTAATATTCTTCTTGAAACAAAATTTATGAGGGATAACTTCTTCTTCATTGTAAGCAAACTGTATCAAAACGGTGTTTTTCTTCTACAAATATCAATGATAAACTTGTAACAATTGGGCGAGAATCTGCTTGAAATAATGTTGATTATCTTTACACAGAAAAGTAACGAAATAAACTCAACCCATCATGAATCCAAATGACTTGTTTGCACAACTAATAAAATTGACAGTCATCAACACGTGTGTATAATTTAAAATATACAATTATATTTTATGCGCTTTTCTTCTGTTCTTTTGAGAAAAAAAGCGGTGACTTAACCGTGCACTGAATGTTTGGTTGGGTCGGAGCACACACGCATAAAGAGCATCCAGCCATCAGGCCAGACTGGCGGCTGTCTGTAACTCAACTCCAAACGCGAGACGGTCAAAACTGTAAAATCGTAAAACTGATTGTGACAGCTGACGTCATTTAAAAACTCATAAAACTTCCGGTGCATTTTTCCCATCCCGGGCGCTGCACCCTTTGACCCACGCTAGTCAAAATAAAATCCTCCAGCCAGCTTCTTTGCCCTGTGCAAAATACACTTCTTGACAAAATTCCACACTAACAAAGATATTAGACAACACAAGTATTCATTTATATATACATACATATATGTGTGTGTGTGTATGTGTATGCCTGTGCGTGTGTATGAAATATGTATATATATATATATATATATATATATATATAAACATACGTATATATGCATATATATTTATAAACATCCATATCTTATAGTTATATATGTATATACACACACACACTCACACACACACACACACACATATATATATATATATATTTTATCGAGGTTTCTTTATGTAAAATCGAAACCAATTTAAATAAAGTAACATTTCATATTAAATGGATATTTTCACAGAATATGTGCATATATATGTGTACGTATATATATATATATATATATATATATGTGTGTGTGTGTGTGTGTGTGTGTGTGTGTGAAAGAATGACGAATCAGTAAAAACTTAGAGGATAATTCAAAAAATTTCTAATTAATATAAAATAAAATATCAAATAGATAAAAAAAAAGACTACAGTGGATATTATCCAGAGCAACATGATATATATAGAGAAGAATGCTAACGGGTATAAATCCAGAATTTATTTTGGCAGTTGTAAAAATTACAAACTCCTTCATCAGACCCAAATGATCAGATGGTTTAATTCAACTCTGAATATTAAGAAAAAAAATTAGGTTGTCACAGAGAGGAAATAAGGTTAGCTGATTGACAGAAGTGTATACAGTTTCACACTGAGGCAACATTTCTACCGGAAATGTCACAAAAATAAAGAACACATTCACCAAATCGCACATATGCAAAAAGCCTTAAATGAAAAACAATGTAATATAAAACAACAAAACAAGAGAATAGATATCACCGCACACAAAACAAACGCACACACACACAACTATAATAGACCATATATGCGCACAACAATATACAGATTATACACATAAAATCAATAATAACTAAAATAAAGAAGAAATACAAATAAAACTGTAAAAATAAGAATATAATTACAGTGACAAATAATTAACAATCACAGAAAATGTAAAATTAAAATGTATAAAATAAAATAATAATTCGTAGAAAAATTTACAAGGAAAAAAATTACAAAAAATACGAAAAAAGATTCACGAAAGTTTCAGAAAAATTATCTTGACAAAAATACTAAATTTATCAAAAAGACAAAAAGGAAAAATAAAGAAAATTACAAATATACAAGAAATCGAGATTCTATAGTAAAATATAAAATACAGTCACAAGAAATCTGCAATCACAAAAACAAAAAATTAAACAAAACTTTACTATAAACAAAGAAAATAAAACTAAGCGTGCAGATTCTCAATAGAAAAAATGCTGAATATGCTAGAAAATTATTGATAAAGAAAAAGTCTAATCCTACAAAATAGGTAATTTAGATTTATTTCTGTGACGCCATTTAAAAATAATTTTATTACGTTGGTTCAAAAGCCGGTTGTTTTTTCTAAATTTTATTTTTATTTTTTTATCTAAGCATAGGTTACATCTATATTTGAATCCAATAAGAATTTGTGAATTTCTCATAATCTTCCATTAATCTCTCTTCCCCCCCTCTTCTTCCTGAACCTGGCTACTGGACATCCGCTTCGTGATCTCTCTTCCCAACTCTGTCTTTCTTTCACTCTCACTTTCACCCTGTTCTAGCTTACTCTAGCAGGCAGTTAACTTGCCTAAAATGTCTGGAAAAAAAAAAGAGTTTAAATTGCATTTTTGTAGCATGTCTTTCGAAATTTTCTCAACATTTTCAGTTGTTCTCTACACATGGTAAGTTCGCTTGAATTCGGTCTATTTCTCTGCTAACTTTTTATTTAATTTTAATTTATTTTTTTGGTCTTTTATTTTTTATTTATTTACTTATTTGCGTTATTAACTTAAGTACTTTGCTAGTCACTCTTGTAGTGCACTAGGACTAGATTGTGTAAATTGTTTTGGTTTTCAGGGTTCGTTTTGATATATATGGTTTGAGGTTGTATTTGTTATTTTTGTTAGCAATGACTTCCTATGAAAGGATTTTTTTTAAGGGCCGTTATTCTTTGAATAGCGGCCATTCCTCCCCCTCTTCTTCCTGAACCTGGCTACTGGACATCCGCTTCGTGATCTCTCTTCCCTCCTCTGTCTTTCTCTCACTCTCACTTTCACCCTGTTCTAGCTTACTTAGCAGGCAGTTAACTTGCCTAAAACGTCTGAAAAAAAAAAGAGTTTAAATTGCATTTTTGTAGCATGTTTTGCGAAATTTTCTCAACTTTTTTCAGTTGTTCTCTGCACATGGTAAGTTCGCTTGAATTCGGTCTATTTCTCTGCTAACTTTTTATTTAATTTTAATTTATTTTTTTGGTCTTTTATTTTTTATTTATTTACTTATTTGCGTTATTAACTTAAGTACTTTGCTAGTCACTCTTGTAGTGCACTA
The DNA here is from genome assembly GCA_037127315.1 of Ascarosepion bandense. NCBI lineage: Eukaryota > Metazoa > Mollusca > Cephalopoda > Sepiida > Sepiidae > Ascarosepion > Ascarosepion bandense. Next base: position 13,718,128 of record JBBBDQ010001236.1, read on the forward strand.
GGACTAGATTGTGTAAATTGTTTTGGTTTTCAGGGTTCGTTTTGACTTAGTTAAAACTTAGTAAAATTTTTACGTTATTTTAGTCGTCCTTTCTTTTTTTTATTGGAGTAAATAATACCTACTGTCGCCCGGTTTCACACTCCACCTCATTCTTCTGAAAAGGAGTAGAGATGATAGCCTTGTTTCTTGTTTAGGAAGGGGTTCCCGGTTCATCTCTCTGTTTCGGTCTTAGTGTTAGTTCAGCTGGAAGCTCTTTGCAGTTGGTGAGTATGGTGGCAACGTCTCTTCATTCTGAGAGTACCGGGTTGGCAGTTTCCTGGTTGCTGCTTGTAACTGGTAGTTAGGTGCCTGAACTCTTGCGTAGCGTCTTGGGAGGATGCTCTGATCAACAGTTGAATAATATTGGGGTTCCTGTAGTGCCATTTCGCGCATGGACGGGCGTCCCTGCATGAATCTCCGATGGGCAACCCCGGGGCCACATTATGCTGCAGGCAGCACCAGTCTCCATCCTTCACCAGCTGCAATTAGTGGCCGTCTAACCCTAATCTAGACCTTTCTCTCTCTCCCCAAATAAACCATTATGAAATCAAACAAATGAAATAGCAAGACTAAACCAGCTAGTCATAAAACGCCCAAACCTATCTGCGTTTCCTTCACAAACATATGAAGTATCCGCACTAAATTTAACAGCGTAGAATCATTCCTCCAAAATAACTCACCCGATATCTTAGCTATATGTGAAACTAACATTGACCCTTCTATTCCCTCCTCTGAGATTTTCGTTCCTGGTTACCTTCCCTTCTTCAGGAAGGACTCCCATGTCCATATGCATGGGCTTGGTGTTTATGTCAGCGAACACCACCCTCTAGCCAGGGTTACATCTCTTGAATCCCTGGATCATTCTTTCATGTGCTTCCGTCTCTCACTTCTAAGCTCGGTTAGCTATCTCTTCTTCCTCTACCGCTCCCCTCCCCCTCTGACTGTTTGGTACTTGATAGCATCTCTATCAATATCGACAAGGCCATTTCTTCTCATCCATCTACCCATATATTTGTGTTTGGTGACTTTAACGCCCACCATACAAAGTGGCTTGAAAACTCTGTCACTGACCTTGCTGGGGCCCGCACCATGAATTTGTCAATAACCCAAGCTCTTACGCAAGTGGTGGACTTCCCACGTGTTTCTCTAATAACCGTAACGTGAGGCACTCTTTACTAAACCTCTGCTTTACTTCCATGCCAGACTCTTGCACTACCAGGCAGCTCTGCCTTCTCGGAAACTGACCACGCCGTAGTTTCAGTCAATATCTCAATCCACTCTTACTCTACCCAAGAAACCCAGACCAGAGAGTAGACTGGGATTCGTTCCGAGACTTCCTCTGTGACGTCCCCGAGAACAACGTCTTCGGTCTTTCTGTCAAAGACTGTTAGTCCGAGGTCTCCTCTTGGGTTAAGGCTGGCATCGATGCTTTCATCCCGGCCAGGAAATTCCAGCTTAAATCAAATTCGTCTCCCTGGTTCTCGCCCGCTTGCTCGGTCGCTATCGCCCACCAGAACCATTTCTTCCGGCTCTATCGAAGCTACTCGTCGAACCAAAACAGGCGCCTTTTTGCCTCAGCTCGTAATAAGTGTAAAAAAGTACTGAACGAAGCTAAGATGGTGTTTGCTGTCAGAATGAAGCAACGCATAGCATTCTGTAAGTTCGGCGCCAAATATTACTGGCGATTCTGCAAAAGCGTGCTCAACATGATTAAGATTTCAAGTAAGACCCCTACTAATCAATGAATTTGAGGTTCTCACCTCTCCAGCGAACAAGGCTGAATGCTTTGCTCGTAGATTCTCCACCAATTCAACACTGAACTCGTCAGGAGTACCTACACTCGACTTCCCATCTAGAACTATGGCTCAACTGAATAACGTCAACATTACACCCTCGCTGGTCTCTAAGATAATCTCAAAACTTGACCCTCACAAAGCGAGCGGTGGGGACGGAATCCCAATCATAGTCCTGAAGAAATGTGCCCCAGAACTCTCCTCTGTCCTCTCTAAACTCTATAACTTCTGCCTATCTGCTTCCTGCTTTCTTGCCTGTTGCAAATCCTCCTCTGTAGTTCCTATATTTAAGAATACTGGCGAACCCTCAGACCACGCTAATTACCACCCTATCAGTCTTCTTCCGATATTCGGCAAAGTTTTCGAAGCCATTATCAACGCCGAGGTGATTCAGCATCTCGCGGCCCACAGGCTTCTCTCGGACAAACAGTACGGTTTCCGCTTCACCAGGTCTACTGCTGATAAGCTAACGACCATTACCAAGTACATATACCAGGCTCTTGACAAGAATGGCGAAGCCCGAACCGTTGCCTTGGATATCTTCAAAGCGTTCGACATAGTCTGACATGCTGGCCTTTTATGCAAACTGCGGAGCTACGGTATAACTGAACATTTGTTTGACCTCATCCAGTCATTCCTATCTAACCGCACATTGAAGGTAGTATTAAATGGACATGCCTCCCAAAACTACCATGCAAACGCGAGCGTCCCTCAAGGCTCTATCCTAGGTCCCACGCTCTTTCTGATCTACATTAATGACCTCACCGATGCCATTAGATCCCAAATAGGCATGTACGCCGATGACACCACAATTTACTCTCGCCTAGATTATAAAGCCGGTGTGGGCGACAAAGCGAACCTCGCTGCCGAGCTTGAAAAGGATCTCCAGTCCGTAGTGGAATTAGGTAGGAAATGGCTCGTAAATTTCAATGCTTCTAAAACGAAGCTGCTATCAATTAAACACCATAGACAATCGCATCTACCTCCCATTAGCATGGAACAGGCTTGCCTCCCAAAGAGTAAAACACTACGCCTCCTTGGCCTCACACTCTCAGCGGACCTCAATAGAATGACTATATCGAATCCATTGCTAAATCTTCGCGCAGGACCCGGAAGTTTTTCCGTCTGAATCTATCTTGCACAGATATAAATCTACCATTCACCCGTGTATTGAATACTGCTGCCACATCTAGTCGAGTGCCCCTGCTATTCTCTTCGGAGTTCTTGACAAAATACAACGGTGAATCTGTAATGTGATCGATACCGACTTGGCAGACCGGCTGCAGTCAATCACTCACCGGCGTGATGTGGCTTCCCTGTGCTTCTTCTATAAATACTTTCACGGTTTCTGCTCCGATGCACTTAGATCACTGGTGCCCCTAAGTACGAATTTGCAAGAGATACTATATTAGCAACTAGGTCCCACTCTTTTACAGTGAAACCGATAAATGTTTACTCCAATAGCTTCTTTTTTTCACACTTCCCGTCTGTGGAATTCCCTTCCACATATTAGCTTCCCCGACAGCTACAATCTCCAGGAGTTTAAATGTAAGGTCAATAGACACCTCCTAACACACATCTGTTTTCTCAAACACTCTTCCCATCTACCCAGTCCTCATCCTCGGTATCCTTAACCGTCTATCACCCGCCTTCTGATAATTTTTATAACTAACCACACGTTCTCATCACTTTCCCCTATGTAAGCCCCTGCGCAAGAGCGGCAGTAGAATGCCTTGCTTGTTCTGAAGTGATTAAAAAAATAAAATAAAATAAAAAATAAAGCATTACTTCATTTGACACAACTGTATATGATATTTCATTCATCTTATTGATGACGTTGATGTGAAGAAGCATCTTACAAGTAGAAGAAAGTAAGTTTGAAACTATGGATAAAATTCTTTCATGGATCCTTACGGGTCCCATGGACCCCTGGTTGGGAACATAGGGCATCGAACCAAATCTTCAGAAATGTGAATATATAGATTGACTCTTCTGAGTTAGGTTCGAAAATCCAACTGAACTGAACTGAACTGAAGATGGCCGAAACGTACAACGGCAAAAGCTTTGTGAATGTAACAATTGACAACAATCCAAAATATATAACATATATACATATCCATGTATGTATGTATGTATGTATGTATGTATTTGAGGAAGAAAAACCAACAAAATGATAAAAAATATTGGCAATATGATAGATTATATTTATTATATATTAGCCTTTTCACTAAATTAAATCACGAAGGGAAAGGTGTATCCTGTTTTTACCGTCACGGGGAATAAACAAAGAATTTGGACTCACTGTTTTGAGGATTGTTGTTATTTCTGGTTTGAGGGTACCCTGTAGAAACTGCATTCTCTGAGTAAACCCCAAACCCTGTTGAAGCTTTCAATGTGTGATTTTATTTTGAAAATATAGTTTAACTCCAATCTGCGTCTCTCTTGTCGGCTTTTAAATGAAGACGCTAAAAGGACGCATTTGATAGCATCATTGTTATGTAACGGTTTGATTAAAGGGGAATTATTATTGTCTTTGATGTTTTTACTTGTTTTAGTCAGACAGATAGATAGATAGATAGATAGATAGATAGATAGATAGATAGATAGATAGATAGATAGATATTTGCTGCGATTAGATACAAAGCAATGCTGTTTTATTTCTGCAAGAGCAGGGCAGCACACATTCGCTGATAGATAGATAGATAGATAGATAGATAGATAGATAGATAGATAGATAGATAGATAGATAGATAATAAAGGGAATGTAATAGATAGATAGATAGATAGATATAAAGGGAATGTAATAGATAGATAGATTAGATAGATAAAGGGATATAAAGGGAATGTAATAGATAGATAGATTGATAGATATAAAGGGAATGTAATAGAATAGATAGATAGATAGATAGATAGATAGAAATATAAAGGGAATGTAATAGATAGATAGATAGATAGATAGATAGATAGATATAAAGGGAATGTAATAGATAGATAGATAGATAGATAGATAGATAGATATAAAGGGAATGTAATAGATAGATAGATAGATAGATAGATAGATAGATAGATAGATAGATAGAAAGCAATGCTGTTTTATTTCTGCAAGAGCAGGGCAGCACACATTCGCTGATAGATAGATAGATAGATAGATATAAAGGGAATAGAATAGATAGATAGATAGTAAAGGGATGATAGATAGATAGATAGATAGATAGATAGATAGATAGAATAGATAGATAGATAGATATAAAGGGAATGTAATAGATAGATAGATTGATAAAGGGAATATAAAGGGAATATAATAGATAGATAGATAGATAGATAGATATAAAGGGAATGTATAGATAGATAGATAGATAAGATAGATAGATAGATAGATAGATATAAAGGGAATGTAATAAAGGGAGATAGATAGATAGATAGATAGATAGATAGATAGATAGATAGATAGATAGATAGATAGAAAGCAATGCTGTTTTATTTCTGCAAAAGTAGAGCAGCACACATTCGCTGAAGAAAGCGAACAACCACAGAATACAAACTTAACATTAAAAATCTGTCGGTAAAATCCCTTCATCCCCCATAAAAGCCCTGAAGAGTGTAGAAGACCTGCATCACTTTCCTGAATTATCACAGGCTAAGGATAGTGTGATAACAACAACATTAAATAATTAGAATAATTTAAATAATGATGGCTGCTGATCACAGAAATTCATAGAAATTACAAGAAAACAATCATCAAACAATTAGACAAAGACAGCTGAAAGGATTGAGACAGAAGTGATGTAAGAATTTGACACTTATAGGAGACACAGTGATCAAGAGAAGAAGGGTAACGCAGCGAGTCAGCTACTTGATGTTCATTTTACAAATAGATGGAGTAACCTACAAAGAAAAATCGCTCCCAAAAAGGGCTAAAACAATATGATGTGAAAAATCGTGATAACTCACGTTTGGAAGTCAGTCAGTTAAGTGCCATACGTGATACACGCTTGAGTGATCATATCTCGAAAGAAACATGACTGACAGCGCAGAAAATTATCCCGCAGTTGGTTGCCATTTTTTCTGCGGTAGTCTGGTTGCCAGCCAAGGCTATAGAACCCAATGTTTTCTGTTATTGAAACCATAACTGGGGGTAAGAGATGGATCAATACCTTTCCCAAGGGTATTTGCGCGTAAGTGAATGCAAGGAATTTAACTAGAATTCGAACTCGACTCCCCGATTTTTCGTTCCGAGCCGATATCTACTTCACCACAACGCACACCCTCCTTTGGGGGTACCAAGCACATTGAAAGAGAAAGAACGAAAGAAAAAGTGTTGTATTCTACAAGTTGCCATGGTTAACTCAGTAACTTTCTAAGGCAATATCTTTTTCTCAATAGTAGAATATGCCTTCAAACGCTATCCAAGTCGATTGTTAAAAAAAGAATATCTAATGAAAAAAAAGATCGATTTTTACACGCGATATATACAAACAAAATTACAGATTTGTCACAAATCTTAAGGGGCTTGTCTTTTGTATGTGATCAACTTTTCCCGCAAATCGGCGCCGAAATTTACAGTTTCTGATCTAATCAATTGAAATATATGAATGAAATATTTTTATCTAGATTATCTGTAGATAAAAAAAAAAAAGAAAACATACGCCAACGCCCGAGCAAAATCTTATCGCATCACAAAAGCTATCGATAACTGTACTGGAAAAACGTACAGCGAGCAAATGTAAATATGAACGCCCCGGCAATCGGTCCTTCTAAAGAAGCAGTATTTATGTTCAGTGAAAAAAAATTACTGTAACGTATACTTCTGTTTGACGCTAAAATGTTACAAATAATAAATATTCCTTCATTCTATGTCGATAAATAGATGGTTTTGTTTTCAAAGAAAGAAAGAAAAGGCGGTAAGAAGTGACAAAGAAAGAAAGAAAGAAAGAAAGAAAAGGCGATAAGGAGTGAAAAGAAAGAAAGAAAGAAAGAAAGAAAAGGCGGTAAAGTGTTATCAGAAAGAAAGAAAGAGGGAAAGAAAGAAAGAAAAGGCGATAAGAAGTGACAAAAAGAAAGAAAGAAAGGAAGAAAGAAAGAAAAAAGAAAGAAAGAAAAGGCGGTAAGAAGTGACAAGAAAGAAAGAAAGAAAGAAAGAAAGAAAGAAAGAAAAGGCGATAAGGAGTGAAAAGAAAAAAAGAAAGAAAGAAAGAAAAGGCGGTAAAGTGTTATCAGAAAGAAAGAAAGAAAGAAAAAAGAAAGAAAAGGCGGTAAGAAGTGACAAGAAAGAAAGAAAGAAAGAAAAGGCGGTAAAGTGTTATCAGAAAGAAAGAAAGAAAGAAAGAAAAGACGGTAAGAAGTGACAAGAAAGAAAGAAAGAAAGAAAGAAAAGGCGGTAAGAAGTGACAAGAAAGAAAGAAAGAAGGAAGAAAGAAAGAAAAGGCGGTAAAGTGTTATAAGAAAGAAAGAAAACATAAACGCAAAAATAAGAAAACATGGGATAAAAATAAAAAAGAAAAATATGAAAGAAAGGAAGAAACGGTTAAGAATGAAACAAAATAGAAAAAGAAAGGATATGAAATATAACAAATACAGAGAATATGAAAGAAAGAATGAAAGAAACAAATAAACAAAGAGAAGGCAACAAAGAAAGAAAAAATGTATGACGAGTAGAAAGAAAGAGAATGGAAAAAGAAAATATGAAGGAAAAAGAAAGAAAATTCATATTGTAAAAAGATAGAAAGAAAACTAATACTGAAGAAAAAGAAAAAAAGAAAGTAAATAGCTAAAAGATTGAAATAAAGAAAGGAAATGAGCGATAAAGAAAAAAGAAAATAAGAAAATTATAAAAATGAAACGCAAATTTAAAAGAGAAATGGAAAAACTCAAGTGAAAGAAAATCAGAAAGAATGAAAACAAAATCAATTATAGAAAATAATACGAAATACAAAAGACGAACATAGTTAAGAGAAAGAGAAAGAAATAAAGACAGAAAGAATATGAAAGAAAGAAAATGACAAAGAAAGAAAAAAAGGAAAAATAAAAAAAACAATGGATACACAAACAAAGAAGAAACTTGTAAGAAAAAAGAAAGAAAGCCGACACCAAAGTCAAAAATAACAGATACAAAAAAATAGAAAAGAAAAAAGCTATAAAGAAAGAAATAATATGAACGAAAAAATAAAAAAATAAAAATAAAAGAAAGACTGCGGTGATACCGAGCAAAAACGATGGACCGGGTGTTTGCGTTTTCACGACCAAAAAGCAAATGACCAAAAGTCGTCGGTGCGCATCCGGGTTCGCGCAGATGTTCCGGTTGAAAACTAAAAATTAATCAAATATTAAATTTCCAGTTCGCGAGCCTACGCGAATTTTATTTATCAGCCAATGGGAAGTCCAGAACCAAATACAAGTGTGAAATCCCAAATGAGCTGCTGTGATCCAAAAAGAAGATATAAAAAGCGGATACAGAAAGCATCACCAGACAGACCGATGCAGGCCGACGGAGAGAAGTGTAATCAGTATCCCCTTCACCTTAGTCAAGTGGCTTACTACCCAAGCCTCCCTTCCCTCTCCTCTTATCTTTCCTGTCTCAAAACTATTACTGACCTAAGGAGCGACTACATCAAAGACATTCCTTACTTACACGTTCCCAAATTTCTAAGCATTAATTCTCTTTTCAGCATTTTATTGCCATGAACATTTTAACATCAGTTGGACCTATACTTCATGTATGACTTCAATTGTAAAAACATTAATTGATATGGGTATATATAAAATGTTATTTTTCTACTCAAATTGCCTTTTTCGATTTGTAATCATTTTATGACATATAGTGGGCTATCTACAACGAGGCCAAATTCACTAGAACGGACTCTCCACTACTAACAGAAAAGAATAGATAAGCAACCCGCTATAAGACAACAAAGAAAATATATAAAAAGAAGAACATACGAAAGGTGAAAAAAGAGCAATAAAGAAACTAAATAAAGAAATCGAAATATAGAAAAACATAAAGACAGAAAAAATAGAAAAAAAGAAAATATTTAAACTTATTTATAAATGGAACTCTCTGTGTGTGTGTGTGTGTGTGTGTGTGTGTGTGTGTGTGTGTGTGTGTGTGTGTGTGTGTGTGTCCGTTACCTATAGAATCCAAAACAGCTGAACCGATTGTCTTGAAAATTTATACAGTTGTACTATAAGCGTCTGCGAGTGTTCTTAGCTAGGTTTTGTGTCGAGGTACCCTCGATAAATATCGAAAATCGATAATTGAAAACATCTGGTTATAGAAGGAGTGGTCCAATTTTAATCAAATTTGATACACTCATAGACAAAGACATAAGAAACGATATTCAGAAGTTTCAAGGTTGCAGTTCTTACAATAGTGCAGAAAATCGATAATATATATATATAAATTATATTTTAGAACATGTACATAACTTCTCTATATATAATCGCTACGAAGGTGCGTCCATTTCTGCATCGGAGTACCGATGCTTCGTCAGGCGATGTGGTACTGGGAATCCTTTTCATTTTCATTCATGTCGTTTTGTTAGGGGTATTGGCTGGGGTTTTTTTTATATTGTGATATTTCGTTGAGAGTTGGAATATTTGTGGAGAGTGTTGGTGTGTGTGGGTGGGTGTTAGCAAGATAATGGAGTCAGTCTGTGACCGTTGGAATTTATTAGTTGGTGCGGATATTTTTTTTTGTTTATTTTTATTTTTGCAGAGTCTTTACAATCGGTGTAAGTTTGCATGTTTAATCTTAATATTGGGTTTAGGGAATGTCTTATTTGTCTTACGTTTTTAATTTTTGATTTTTTATATCATTGTTTGGGAATCGCTTTCTCTATTCAATTTTTAATTTTGAATCTTTGATTTTTAATTGGATCATTTTTTGGAAATCATTTTCACTATTAAATTTGTAAGTTTTAATTTTCTATTCTCATATAAATTTCTATTCTCATATCGAGTCTCTATATGATTCGATTTATTATGGTTATGGTTATTAACCTTACTGTAATTTTATTTATGGTTATAAATCTTACTCTAACTATGGTTATGGTTATTAACCTCACTCTAATTATGGTTATGGTTATTGGCCTTACTCTAATTATGGTTATTGACTTTCCTAATTATGGCCTTTAACCTTACTTTATAATTAATATTGAACAACATCAATTGTGGTTATTAACCTTATTTTATTAGTTAAAACTAATAATGGTTCTACACCTTATTTTAATTCTTAACTTCTATTTTCATATCTATTCAATAGATTATTCATCTTATTTTGATTATGGCTATGGTTATTAACCTTAATTGATCCTATTCTAATATTGATTATTAACCTTACTCTAATTATGGTTATTAACTTTACTAATTTTGGCTATTAACCTTACTTTCTAATTAATCTTAATTAATACCGATTATGGTTAGACAAAGAACACATTCCCTAAACCCAATATTAAGATTAAACGTGCAAACTTACACCGATTGTAAAGACTCTGCAAAAATAAAAATAAACAAAAAAATATCCGCACCAACTAATAAATTCCAACGGTCACAGACTGACTCCATTATCTTGCTAACACCCACCCACACACACTAACACTCTCCACCAAAAATTCCAACTGTCAACGAAATATCACAATATCAAAAAACCCCCAGCCAATACCCCCAACAAAATGACATGAATGAATATGAAAAGGATTCCCAGTACCACATCGCCTGACGAAGCATCGGTACTCTGATGCAGAAACGGACGCGCCTTCCTAGCGATTATATATAGAGAAGTTATGTACATGTTCTAAAATATAATTTATAATAAATATTCACAACTCTATATAGAAAATTATATATCGAACACTGTTTTAAATTAATGTTTTTGACGTGGAAATAATTCTTCGTTCTGTATTCACTCGGATATATATATATATATATATTCCGAGTGAATGCAGAACGAAGAATTCTTTCCACGTCAAAAACAAAAAATAATCTATATAATAATATATATATATATATATGAGCTCCAGGACCATGGATTAGTTTTAAACTTTCATTGCACCCGAGCAACGCCGGGTTATACTGCTAGTGAATGAAAAGCGAAAATTCATCTGCTGAAAGAAAGAAAAACAAATAATAAATAAAAAAGAAAGAAAAGATTGAGCGAATATGAAAGAAAAAGCAAATATGAATAACAATTGAAAGAAATCATTTGAAAAGAAGAACGAAAGAACTAAAGAAAGAAAGAAAAAAAGAAAATAAAAACAAGGATAGATGAAGGAAAAATATAAAATATAAAAAAAAGGGAAAAAAATGAAAGCTAATGAAAATTGTGTAAAAAAGCAGATATGAACGAAATAGAAGGGATGCAAATATGAATGACAATGAAAAAAAAACTAATATTAAATAAAACCAGGCAACAAAAATAAATCCAAAAGAAAAAAGAACACAAGAAAGAATGAGAAATAAATAAAAACATGAGAAAGAAAAAAGCAAACATTAAAGAAAAATCAAAAGCAAAAAAAAGAAATTCAATGAAATGAAATAAAAAAATTAAAGTAAAATTGAAACATATGTGGTGATAACGACCGAACAAAAGCGATGAACCGGATGTGTGCTCTCTCATAACTAAAAAGCAAATTAATAAAAATCGTCGTGCCCATCCGAGTTCACGCAGATGTTCCGGTTGAAAAATAAAAATTAATCAAAGATCAAATTACCAATTTTATTTACCAGCCAATGGGAAGCCCGAAACCAAATACAAGGATGAAATTCGAAACTAGCTGCGTTTGATCCAAAATGCCAATATAAAAACCGAAGACAAAAACGCTTAGTCAGACAGAAGGACGAAAGGAGAAAAGTGTAATTAGTTTCTCCCTTGACCTTTGTCGAACGGCTACTATGCTGACCTCTTTCTTTCTCCATGTTCTCAAAAAGTACTAACCGACCTTTTCAAAGACATTCCACATACCAACTTGCTGACTCGCTGACCTGGGAATCGGCAACTTCAAAATGAACATCAATCCCACTACTAAGCCTTTTACCTTTTCAGCATTATATCTTCAATGAACATTCTTTTATCCCTTTCAGCTTGTTATTATTTTGCCATGAACTCTCTCTCGCCTCTGTTGAACTTTTATTTCAAGTATTACTTTATTTATAAAACATTAATTGAAATGTATATATATATATGTAAATGTTATTTTATACTCTAATTGCCTTTCTTGAATTTATAATCATTTTACAAATTATAATGGGCTATCTTCCCACAAGGCCAAATTCTGTTAACTTGCTACAGAATCCTACTACAACTAGAAAAGGAATACGAGAGACCCGCTATAGATACAAAAGAAGACAAAAAATGAATGAAAACAGCATAAATGAAAGAAAGAAAAACAATCAAAAACAGAGGATCTAAGAAGAAAATGAAACACTGCAAACAATGAATAAATAACGAATGAAATAGCTAAAAGAAAATATTTTTAAAAAAAAGAGCAAAAAAGAAACGGTAATTAATCAAACGACTTGTCTGCCTGAACTGGTAACGAAAGAAAAACGGCAACGACAAGCCCAAAGAAGAAATATTTGTATCTTCATGCAAGGGAGGTAACTGAGAAATAATGATATCGTGAGACACGGTCGTCACAAAATTATTCTGAGAAGGGGAATTTTTTGCCTGGAAATATAACAAAAGAAAACAAAAGGATAAAGAAACAAACATTACAGAAAAATCCGAAAGAGAAATTCAATAAAAAAAAAAAAATTAAAAACTACATAGGCCGTTATTTATTTGCATTTATTTATTCACCTTAATTCTTGCTTTTGGGAATAAATATATTTCACCTGAAAACCGCGATTAGATGAATTATTTATTAGAACCAAATACAGACACACTATCTCTTTTTATCTACTTACTCATATATATATATATATATATATATATATATATATATCTGTGTGTGTGTGTGTGTGTGTGTGTGTGTGTGTGTGTGCAAAGAGTGATGAGAGAAAAAGTGATAGATTATTAACGAAAGACGTCTGCGCGTGCGCAGACGTGCAGACCCACACACGCACGCCAAATCAAAAACGAAAAAAACACTACTGTTGGTAGAGCCCTGGTGTCGAGACTGGGTCGGCTGTTCAGAGATTTAAGCAGATGCTGTTTTATCTTGTCTTGACTTGCATCTCAATTTACAACTTTATTCACATTATACAATTTGCTTCGAGCAAACTCTGGGAAATCGCTCCCATGGGATAATCTTATAAAGAATATATTATTACGCCTTTTCCTCCCTTTCTCTCTCACTCTCTCCACACACACACATATATATATGTATATATATACATTTAGTGTATCGAGGCAGCAAATAATTTTCTAAACATATACTGTTAAATATAAGAGACAATGAATGTCTATTATGTTTAATCCTGAGCCGTTCTAAACGTCGTATTTTGGCTTTAATTTCAGTTGAAAATAAAGACAAAAATTCTCCAACACTTGGATAATTTTTTAATTTGGTTCTTAACTTTCGGCTCACACTTAACAAAATCACGTTTAAATCTTGCCATAAAACATTACATTGCATTTGAATACATGGTTCTGTTGTCATTTCGCGCTATCACGCGATGTGACGTCATAAACCGCATTGCAAATTTGCGAACTGCGTTTGTTATTTTTGGTAACTATTGCCGTTGCCTAGCGGAGTTTTATGTCAGCACAAAATAAAATCGTCGTTGATGGTGTTACCGTCTTAATAACCTCTCTGAAGATGCCTCATGTGAGTCGAAAGCTTAGAACCAACTTAATAAAAAATTATCCAAATGTTGGAGAATTTTTGTTTTTTATTTTCAACTGAAATTAAAGCCAAAATACGACGCTTAGAACGGCTCATGATTAAACATAATAGACATTCATTGTCTCTTATATTTAACAGCATATATATATATATTAGCAAGAACTAATCTAATAACAGTCTAAAAATCGTAGCATTTTAAGTAGTAGAATAATATTTGGAGTAATATTCTTAGTGCTGGTGGATATAATAGAAACATTTTTTCGCTACACAAGAGCTGTCATGTTTTGGTACATTATATGCAGCAACTAATGTAAGTGAGACAATTAAACCGACAGAGCCTGCTCGTTTGCTCGAGCCAAACCACAACGAACATGGCCAAGCGATTGAGTTTAGAGAAAGCAACTGCCTTTGCGGGGTGTTGACATCAATTGCCACTTTTATATTGCCGGACGTTTACTCACGTTCTATCATTGATACTTACAAATTTAACTTATAAGGAAAACATACCTTAAAACTATATTATTGTCATTTTTATCGTATATATATATTCTAAACATATACCGTTAAATATAAGAGACAATGAATGTCTAATATGAGTCGTTCTAAACATCTAATATGAGCCGTTCTAAACATCGTAATAGCCTTTAATTTCATTTGAAAATGAAGAAAAAAATTCTCTAACAAAATACGATGTTTAGAACGGCTCATGATTAAACATAATATACATTCATTATATTTAACAGTATATGTTTAGGAAATTATCTGCTGCCTGGATATACTATAGCAATCGGTGTCTAACCGTACTGATGAGCTGTGATACAGCGAAACAGATGTCTGCGGATGACTATAGTATTTACGCTCTCACACCCTGATTGAGCACTCTGTAAGAGTGGGAGACTTTGTAAACAGTACCTACTCCGGCATATACGCATCGCTCATTCAATAATGAATTGGATCACTCTAGCTATTGGGCCTGTTTATACGCGCCAAAAAGCCTGCCTTCGTCTACTGGACGCTCGTGGGGTAGAATCGCCGACTGACACCAAATCGGTCGGGTTTCAATACGAGGTTAGGAAGCGACCGGAGTCTAAGCCGTACTGATGAGCTGTAATACAGCGAAACAGATTGGTCTGCGAATGACTATAGTATTTATGCTCTCACACCCTGATTGAGCACTCTGGAACAGTGGGAGACTTTGTGAACAGTAGCTACTCCGGCATATACGCATCGCTCATTCAATAATGAATTAGAGCACTATGCCTGCATAATGATATACGCGCTAAAATGTCTGCCTTCTTCTACCGAACACTCGTAGACCAGAGGTAGAATCGCCGACTGACGTCAATTCGGTCGGGTTTCAATCCTGGGTTAAAAAAGCAATCGGAGTGTAACCGTACTGATGAGCTGTGATACTGCGAAACAGATCTATCTGTGGATGACTGTAGCATATATATATATATATATATATATATAGTTTATTTCTTTGAACATTATTTTTGATACTCGTATCTGAGTTGATACTCTGCTTTAATTGAAATATATATATATATATATATATATATATATATATATATTCATTTATTTATTGATATATACATATATATAACTCTACTGGCCTGAATATATTTTTGAAGAATTTTGTTAGAAAATTTGTGTCAAAATTTCGCAAAAATATTCAATCCGGTAGAAATAAATATATATAGATATACTGTTTAATTAAAAACAGAATTTTTTTTAAATCGTTTCACCCCAAGCAAGGCATTCCACTGCCACTATTGCGCTTGGAGCTACATAGGGAAAGTAAATAGAAAGAGTGGTTAGATATCGGAAATGTCAGAAGTGGGGTGATAGATAGTTTGGAGGATGGGAAAAGTGTTTGAAAGAATGGAAGCGAGTTAGTGTGTTAGGAGGTGTCTATCGACCTTACATTTAAACTCCTGGAGATTGTAGCCGTCGGGGAAGCAGTCATGTGGAAGGGAATTCCACAGTCGGAAAGTACGAGAAAAGAAACTGTTGGAGTAGAAGTTGCGGTTGCATTTTATCGGTTTCACTGTAAAGGGGTGGGATCCAGTTGCTAATCTAGTATCTCGTGCAAATTCGAACCTAGGGGGCACCAGTGATCTAATTTCATTGGAGCAGAAGCCATGAAAGTATTTATAGAAGAGACACAGGGAAACCACATCGCGCCGGTGAGAGAGAGACTGCAGGTGGTCTGCCAAGTCAGTATCGATCACATTACAGACCCTCCGCTGTACCTTGTCGAGAAGCCCAAGGAGAATAGCAGGGGCACCCGACCAGATATGGCAACAGTATTCAATGCACGGGTGGAAGGTAGATTTATAAGTGTGCAGGATAGATTCAGACGGAAAAATCCTCCGGGCCCTGCACAGAGAATCGACTTTCATAGCAGCGGATTTAGCAATGGATTCGATAAAGTCATTCCACTTGAGGCCCGCTGAAAGTGTGAGACCAAGGAGGCGTAGTGATTTACTCTCTGTGTGGCAAGCCTGGTCCATGCTAATGGGAGGTAGGTGCGGTTGTCTATGATGGTTAATTGATAGTAGCTTCCTTTTAGAAGCATTAAAATTTACGAGCCATTTCTTACCCCAGTCCACTACGGATTGGAGGTCATTTCCAAGCTCGGCTGCAAGGTTAGCTTTGTCGCCCACACCAGATTTTTGATCGAGGCGAGAGTAAACTGTGGTGTCATCGGCGTACATACCTACTTGGGATATTATGGTATCGGGGAGATCATTAATGTAGATCAGAAAGCGCGTAGGACCTAGGATAGAGCCTTGAGGGACACCCGCGTTCGTATGGTAGCTCTGGGAGACATGTACGTTTAATACCACTTTCAATGTGCGGTTAGATAGGAATGACTGGATTAGTTCAAACAATTGCCCAGCTATCCAATAACGCCGCAGTTTGCATAGAAGGCCAGCATGCCAAACTCTGTCGAACGCTTTAGAGATATCCAAGGCGACGGTTCGGGCTTCGCCATTCCTGTCGAGTGCCTGGTATATATATTCGGTGATGGTCGTTAGCATATTGGCAGTAGACCTGGTGAAGCGGAAACCATACTACTTGTCCGAGAGGAGCCTTTGTTCCGTGAGGTGCTGAACGAGCTCGGCGTTGATAATGGCCTCGAACACTTTGCCAAAGATCGGAAGAAGGCTGATAGGGCGGTAATTTGCGCGGTCCGAGGGTTCTCCCGAGTTTTTGAATATAGGAACTACAGAGGAAGATTTCCAAGATTTTTTTGGTAGCAGTAGGATATTCTACTGGTCTGGGTTTCTTGGGTCGGGTGGGAGAGGAATGAAATGTTGACGGAAACTACGGTGTGGTCAAAGTTCCCGAGTGGGCAGAGTTGTTTGGTAGTGCAAGAGTCTGGGATGGAAGTGAAGCAGAGGTCTAGTAGTGAGTCCCTTCCGTTGGGGTTGTCGGAGAAACGCGTGGGGAAGTCCACCACTTTCATGAGGGATTGGGTGATTGACAAATTCATGGTGTGGACACTAGCAGGCTCGGTGACAGTGGTGGGCGTTAAAGTCACCAAACACTTATATATGGGCAGAGGGATGGGAAGAAATGGCTTTGTCGATATTGTCAGAGATGTTGTCAAGTAACGAACAGTCAGAGAAGGAAGGTGAGCGGTAGAGAAAGAAGAGATAGCTAATCGAGCTTAGAAGTGAGAGACGGAAGCACATGAAAAAATGATCCAGGGATTCAACAGATGTCACCCTAGCTACACACCAAGCCCATGCATATGAATATTGGAGTCGTTCCTGAAGAGGAGAAGGTAGCCAAGAACGTACAACTCAGAAGAAGGGATAAAAGGGTTAAGGTTAGTTTCGCATAAGGCTAAGATATCAGGTGAGTTAGTGTGAAGGAATGAATTTACGCTGAGGAAGTTAGTGCGGATACAACGTATGTTAGTGAAAAAGATGCGGACTGGTTTGGGCGTTTTCAGATTAGCTGGTTTAGTTTTGCTATTATGTTTGCTTTTTTCCATAGTGATTCAGTTGAGGAGAAGTCTTAGAGTAGAATCAGGCGGTCACTTTTTGCAGCATATGAAGGATGGAGACTGGCGCGGCCTACATCATAATGTGGCCTCGGGGTTGCCCACCAAACGTTCATGCAGGGACGCCCTTCCATGCGCGATATCGCACTACAAGAACCCCGGTATTATTCAACTATTGATCAGAGAAGCCTCTCAAGACGCTACGCAAGAGTTCGGGCTCCTACCTACCAGTCGGAAGCAGCAACCAGGAAACTGCCAACCTGGTACCCTCAGAATGAAGAGACGTTGCCACCATACTCACCAACTGCAAAGAGCTTCCAGCTGAACGAACACTAAGACTGAAGAAGAGGGATGAACCGGGAACCTCTTCCTGAACAAGAAACAAGGTAATCACCTCTACTCTTGTACAAAAGAAGTGAGTGGAGTGTGAGACTGGGCGATAGTAGGAACTATCTACTCCAATTAAAAAAAAGAAAAGAAAAAAAAATAAACAGGAAAGAGTAACTGAAGTTTACTAAGTTTTAACTTAGTGTAAGTCGAAAAGAACCTTGGATAGCAAAAAAATTTTACACAAACTACTTAAGTTAGTGACAAAAGAACAAATAAAAACAAATAAAATAAACAAAGGGGAAACCAAAAAATATAAAAATTAATTATTAAAATTCAAAGAAAAACAAACTTATTTCCGTTCACTTACCACAAGCAGGTAATACACAGAAAAGTTGATTCAAAATAAATTTCTGAGGTCAGAAATACAATTTAAAGCATTTTTTCAGATAACATGGACGAGTTAACTACTCTTTGGTAAACGAGAGACGCTACAATACAATCCACGTGGAGAGGGGGAAATGTCTGAGACTATTCTTTTTACAAGACGAAAACGAAATCGATAACAGAATTAAGATAAATAGTACCACAGTTATCGAAAAGAACCTTGGATAGCAAAATCATTTACACAAACTACTTAAGTTAGTGACAAAAGAACAAATCAAATACGTGTATCAATTAAAAATAATATTCGAACAAATAAATAGTTTAACTGACAAGAATGCCTTTCAACTTATCCGTTATAGTCATCAACTGGATTTCCATCTGAAAATCCGTACCCTTAATTTTGCTAGAATTTGAGATAAGATTGAAGCAGTTGAAAGTGTTCAAAGTGTCTATTAGAAGGGGTTACAGATGACCATAGATATTGAAACATACGGAGGGAATTCAAGAAAATCTGTTAAACAATGAATCGTGAGAGAGAAATTTCAAAATTGAGAGTTTAGCGCATTGAAATAGACTTTGAGGATGCGGAGTTTTGTTTCGAGCAGAATAATGCACGGATGCACTTTTATGGTTAAGGTTTAGGGTCTACCTGGATGAGATATTACTAATCAGGCGAATTGGGTGGAGAGCTTCCGTAGAAGCAATTCGCGTTAATCAGATTTCACACCACGACATGTTTTATGGTGATACATAAAAGAGAAATTTTACGGCACAAAACCGGTAAATATCGACTAACTCAGAGCAGTTATTGAACGATAATGAACACAAATGTCCAACAAAATCTTTCTTGAAGTTTTTATTGCTTCGTATTATTTACAGAGCTTGGACGAGAACGGCCATCAGTTCGAAAACAGATGTTGCAATTTGTACTAAATTTTGAAAAAGAAATATCTAAATTTATTTATAAATGAAACTTTGTCTGTCTGTGTGTTTGTGTGTATCCGTTACCTATAGACTCCGAAACGGCTAAACCGATTTTCTTGAAAATTTACACAGTAATACTATAAGCATCTGCGAGTGTTCTTAGCTAGGTTTTGTGTTCAGGTACCCCAAGATAAATATCAAAAATCGATAATCGAAAAAATCGGGTTGGAGAAGGAATGATCCGATTTTAATCAAATTTGATACACTCATAGACAAAGACACAGGAAACGATATTCAGAAGTTTCACGGTTGCAGTTCTTACAATAATGCAGAAAATCGATAATATATCTATATATATAAAAGGCAAGATGTTTTTGTGTGTGTCTGTTTATCTGCCTGTATGTCTGTATTTTTTTCAGTCCTTTTATTTTAGCTTTTGCTTCGAGTCTGGCTCTAATTAAGTATATTTGTAGTTCTTAGTCTCAGCCATGATAACATTTACTGAGAGGGCTTATTTAGCTTTCAAAATTCAGTTTACGGCGAAAAAACTTATTTGATATCGATAGCAGCAAATCATAATTTGACTTAGATCCATTCATTTTTCTTTCAGTCTACGGTTTCGCTTTAACTGGAAGCAAATATTGCTTTTTAGTCTTTCGTACCAACGTCCAAAGAGTCTGAGCTCCAGGACCATGGATTAGTTTTGAAGCTTTCATAACACCCGAGCAACACCGGACTATACTGCTAGTATTTCAATAAATCCAGCATTTAAAGTAAAGGCGGTGGACAAAATAATGGAAACACCCTGAAAATTTCAAACAAATTTATTTTGATATGGGTCAGGCCTGCCTTTGGCGGTCATTACAGCTCGGATTCTGTGTAGGATCGATTCGTACAAGGTTTAATTTTCCAGGGGAATTTTATCCAATTTCAGCTAAAACAGTTTCCAATTTTTTCAATGATGACGGTGGAATATATCGACTCCTCATTTATATTTCGAAAGTGAACCATAAATGTTCAATCTTGCCTTGAGGCAGCAGAAATGTGGTTTTACAGAAGGATGCTGAGGATGTCATGGACGGAGAACGTGTGCAAAGATGAGATGCTGGAAAGGATGCAAACGAAGAGAAAACGGATACTAAATATCAGGAAGACACAAGTGAAGTTCCTGGGACACGTAATAAGGAAAGAAGGTCTGGAGAACTTGATACACACAGATCGAATAAATGGAAGGAGAGACAGGGAAAAGCAGCGCGAGACGTACTTGTTAGGCCAGAGCAAACGGTTGACGGAGCGGGGCTTACAAGAGTGACCAAGAGAAAAATTATTAATAGCGACAAGAGGCAAAGCCAAGTGGAAGTCCATGATCGCCAACGTCCTGAAAAGACACGGCACATGAAGAAGAAGAATGTTGAGATCTGGGGATTGTGGTGGCCACATAAGGTGTTCTAATTCACTAGAATGTTCCTCGTGCCATTCA
The DNA here is from genome assembly GCA_037127315.1 of Ascarosepion bandense. Lineage (NCBI taxonomy): Eukaryota > Metazoa > Mollusca > Cephalopoda > Sepiida > Sepiidae > Ascarosepion > Ascarosepion bandense. Next base: position 13,738,876 of record JBBBDQ010001236.1, read on the forward strand.
GCTACAACTTTAACAGTATGAGTGGGTGCATTATCATCATGGAAAATGGCATTTCCTTCACCCCGGAAACAGCTCCAGAACCATAGGATTAAGTTTTTCCCTTAAAATTATTGAATAGTTCTGACTGTTGATTTTAATAAACTTATTTTGATAATATTTAAAAAAAAATTTAACAAAAAAAAAATATAGTACCACTAATATTAAATCAACAATCATAATAAGATATGCAAGCTTATTTGTTTTTATAATCATATCGCCCCAAGCAAGGAATTTTACTGCCACTGTTTTGCAGGGGGTTACATAGGAGGAAAGTTATGAGAAAGCGTGACAGGTTATAGGGGGCGTCTGGAAGTGAGTAAGAGAAGGATGAGAATACTGATGAGAGTGGAGTGAACGGAGAAAAAATTATAATTTGCGTTTACATTTTATTGGTTTCACAGTAAAAGGGTGGACTCTAGTTGCTAATCTTGGTGCTAGAGTAAATTCATATTTAGTGGGCACCAGTGAGCTAAGTTCATCGAAGTAGAAGCCGGGAAAGTATCTGTAGAAGAGACACAGGGAAGCCACACAGCGCCGGTGAGAAAGTGACTGTATCTGAGCTGCCAAGTCGGGATCTATCACATTACAGATTCTCCGTTGGATTTTATCAAGGATACCTAGGTGGATAGCAGGAGCACCCGACCAGATATAGCAACAATATTCAATGCACGGGCGGATGGTAGATTTATATATGTGCAGGATTGTTTAGACGGGAAAAACTTCCTGGCCCTACAAAGAGAACCGACTTTCTTAGCAGCGGATTTAGCTATGGATTCTCTATAGTCATTCAACTTGAGGTCAGTTGTGAGAGTTAACCAGAGGAGGCGCAGTGTTTCGCTTTCAGGGAGACTAGCGTGATCAATGCTAATGTGGTGGGTAAGGGCGACTGTCTGTGATGTTTCATAGAGAGCTGCTTCGTTTTAGAAGCATAAAAATTCACGAGTCATTTCTTACCGCAGTCCGCCACTGCTTGGAGGTCTTTTTCAAGCTCGGCAGCGAAGCTTGCTGCCTCAGCCTCCGTAAATTTTTGATCGATGCGAGAGTAAACCGTAGTGTTGTCAGCGTATATGCCTACTTGGGATCTTTACATCTGGGAGATCGTTAATGTAGATAAGGAAAAGCATAGGACCTAAAACAGAGCCTTGAGTGACACCCGCATTCGTATGATAGTATCGGAAGACATAACCGTTCAATATTACCTTTATTGCGCGATTTTAAAGCAATGACTGGATAAGGTCGTGAGCATATCAGCAGTAGACCTTGTCATGTGGAAACGATACTGTTTGTCAGAGAAGAGTCTGTGGACAGTGAGATGTTGAACCACCTCGGCGTTAATGATGGCTTCGAACACTTTGCTAAAAATCGGTATGAGGATGATATGGCAATAATTAGAGGGATTAGAGTGTTCACCAGTGTTTTTATATAATCAAACCACGAAGGAGGAAATCCAACAGACAGGAAAGCAAGAAGCAGAGAGACAGTAGTCATAGAGTTTGGAGAGAACAGAGGAGAGTTCAGGGGAACATTTCTTCAGGACAATGATTGTCCTAAAGTACTACTAATACTAAAACATAAAATATTAATATTAGTACATCTTCTTTTATGTGCCTTGTCCTTTCAGGACGTAGGCGATCATGGCTTTCCACATCTCCCTATCCCTGGTGGCTCTTAGCACGCCTTCTTCTGTTACACCATGCAATACTCGTTCCATCATCCACTTGATTAAGTCCTTCAAATATGTTATCCGCTGCTTTCTCCTGTCTCTTTTTCCCTCTATCTGGCCTGTTAGTATCAGGTTCTCCGAGCCCTTCTTCCTCATTGCATATCCCAGGAACTTTAGCTGTCTCTTTCTGATGTTCAGTATTAATTTGTTTTTCATTTCCATCCTTTCCAAAACTTCATTATTGCTCACATGCTCGACCCATGACATCTGCAGCATGCTTCTGTAGAAACACATTTCAGTTGCTTCAAGTCTTTCTTTCATCTTTGATGATATTGTCCAGCATTCACTGCCATATTGAAGAACTGACATCACATAGCAATCCAGTACTCTCTTCTTAGTTTCTAGCGAAATTGTCCGGCTTCTTAAAACTTTACCCAACTTCTGAAATCCTTCTTTCGCCATACTAATATTAAAACAACAAACATAAAAAATAGACAAGCTTTTAAGATTTTAACCACATTTCCAAATTACTTAATAATACTAGGTGTTTCCATCGTTTGGTCTACCCGACTGAGACGTCCAAATCAGCTTGCATATTCTAGCACAAAAGATGAAAAGAAAGCCATACTCATTCTTATAAACCAACTAGCAGTATAGCCCGGCGTAGCTCGGGTGTAATGAAAGCTTTAAAACTAATCCTTGGTCCTGGAGCTCAAACCCTTTGGACGTTGGCACGAAAGACTAAAAAGCAATAGTTGTTTCCAGTTAAAGCGAAACCGTAGACTGAAAGAAAAATGAATGGATGTAAGTCACATTTTGATTTCCTGGTATCGATATCAAATAAGTTTTTTCGTCGTAAACTGAATTTTGAAGGCTACATAAGTCCTCTGAGTAAATGGTATCATGGCTGAGACTAAGAACTACAATCATACCTACTTAGAGCCAAACACGAAGCAAAAACTAAAATAAAAAGGCTGAAAAAATACAGACATACAGGCAGATAAACAGACACACACACAAACATCTTGCCTTTTATATGTATATATATATATATATATATATATATATATATATATATATATATATAGATATAGATATATATTATCGATGTTCTGCACTATTGTAAGAACTGCAACCTTGAAACTTCTGAATATCGTTTCTTATGTCTTTGTCTATGAGTGTATCAAATTTGATTAAAATCAGACCACTCCTTCTATAACTCGATTTTTTATTATCGATTTTCGATATTTATCTTGGGGTACCTCGACACAAAACCTAGTTAAAAGCACTCGCAGACGCTTTTAGTACAACTGTGTAAATTTTTAAGAAAATTGGTTCAGCCGTTTCGGAGTCTATATGTAACGGACACACACACACACACACACACACACACACACACAGACAAAGTTCCATTTATAGATAAATTTAGATAATCATTATTTTAACGCCCTTTACGTTTCCTTTCATTATATCGTCTGCAACACATATTACCGATATTCGAACTATTTTCGGCCGAATTCTAATTTTTTTTCCTGCTCAGTCAAATATTACAGGCGCTTGACAAAAAGATGCCAGCGATAAAATCCGAACTTGATAATTATTCAAGCTTTATTTATTTTACAGTACAATCGATAATTTTGCATTGAAAAAATAATTTTCAAATCAATACACTGAAAGCAAAATCAGTAGGTCAACTACGACACCACATTTTACGTCCGTCTGCAAAACAAATCTCCCAAGCCTGACAAAGTAAACCTGGTTGCTACACTTCAAAATGACTTCTAATCTGTGATTGAATGGGGAAAAAATGGTTTGTGTTGTGGATCTGGGGTTAGATCCAATAAATACACAAAGCAGAGTAATACGGTAGAAAACGTAATATATTGAAGAGAAATATATTCAGAGAGGGTTAGTAGAAAGTCGTACAATACGGTTAGTCGAATACGAGAGAATGCGAGATAATACGAGACGTGAGACTTGGCAATGTTACCCTCAGGACTAGATCCCTGGGATACACTACTGTTACACCACAGTGCTACCACACTCTGTTACACTCTCTAGTCCACTAATGACTACTACTACATATAGTCTTAGGAAGGTCTATATTAGTGTAAACAGGGAAGGTGCCCCAACAATTTGTAAATTTCAGTACCTCAAAAACACAGCTGTCCTCTTTTAACCACCATAGAAAAACATTCCTGCCTACAATCATCAGGGAAAACCTAGTCTCATAGTCTGCAAACACTTTTCCTATCTCGGCTGGTGGTGTGTGTATACACCGCATATATATCAGTCAGTTAAGTATCATACGTGATACACGCTTTGGACGATCATGTCTCGAAAGAAACATGACTGACTGGGCACAAGATTATCCCGCAGTAGATTTCCATTGTTTTCTGTAATAGACTGGTTGCCAGCCAAGGTTACAGAACCAATCTGTCCTATTATTTAACTCATATTTGGAGGGGAGAGACGGATTAATACCTTTCCCAAGGGTATTTGGCGTAAGGGTATTCAGGAAATTCAACAGGAATTCGAACTCGGCTCCCTGATTTGTCGTTCCGAGTAGATATCCACTGCACCACAACGTGCATCGCATATAACACGCTAAAATGTCCTCTTCATTCAGACATACGCCGATACCTTAGAGGTAGGCTCTCCAACTAACATCAAATCGGTTGAGTTTCGATCCCAGATGGAAACAAGTGAATGTTTAGCCACACTGATGTGCTGTGATACATCGAAACAGGCTTGTATGTGGATAACTAACACACACACAGACACTTATATATATATATATATATATACTACCGACCATAATTATTAGGCCACCCCAGTGTTTTCAAAATAATGATATACTATTTTTAGTATTTATTGCCAAATGAATAATTGTAAATGAAAATAGAATGATTGTTTTGTTAATATTGCACATGTACATCAAATGAATTTATAAATATTTAGTAATTACCTATAATGCAGTATCATCAATGAAAGAATGAAGAAAATTTTGAGTAATTGGGACGAGTTCATTTTTACTTCCTTGTCTTGTAAAATCTTAAAAATTAATAATATATATATATAGTCATCCGCAGACAGATCTGTTTCGCTGTATCACAGCTCATCAGTACGGTTAGATTCCGATTGCTTTTAACCCAAGATTGAAACCCGACCGAAGTGGCGTCCGTCGGCGATTCTACCTCTGGGCTATGGGCGATCAGTAGAAGAAGGCAGACTTTTTAGCGTGTATATTATCATTATACGCGCCCAATAGCCATAGTGCTCTAATTCATTTTACTGAATGAACGATGCGGACATGCCAGAGTAACTACTGTTTTTCAAAGTCTACCATTCTTCCAGAGTGCTCAATCAGGGTGTGAAAGCTCTCTCTCTCTCTCTCTCTCTCTCTATATATATATATATATATATATATATATATATATATATATATATATATGTGTGTGTGTGTGTGTGTGTGTGTGTGTGTGGAGCGAGAAAGAGAGAGAGAGAATAAGTAAAGAACAGGTAGGAAAAAAGTTTTTAATCTAAGATGTTTCATATTAATACGCTTCCTCTGAATTATTGTTAAAAAGGATAAATTTTTAAAAAATAATCCATGGAGACAATATGTTGATGGAGATTTGATTTCATTGGACAGATACGTGTCACGTGTAATAAAGCAATAGCTGAACATTCTTAAATGTAGAAATAATTTTAAATGTTTTTCTACATTTAAAAATGTCCATCTAATCTCGATTTGCTCTTACGTCTTATGCAGGGCGGATATCATAGTAAAAAAGAAAGAAAAATGTCTGTTTGGTCGTATAGTCGTTACAGACTATAAGAGTACAATTCTGTATTCATGTGCGTAGGTCTACGCTTCTAAGGTTAATGGCATGTCGTCGGTTTTCGCAGTTTAGCGGAGAGTAAGTGCAGGGATGTCAATAAAATAATTTCTAACCAAAAACAAAATAGAGAGAAACGAAAGATTTGGAGGAGAAAAGAAGTTCAAAGAAAAAAACTGACAAAAGAAGAAAAGGTAAGTGGAATTAGTGCCTCTTAATTGTTGTCCCAAGAAGACAAAAGGTTACAGACTATTATCCGAAAATTGTCGCAGTTCTTTTCAGTCGACATCTTGTGTCGATTTTCACTCTTTCTTAGACATTACTTAGCGTTAGTTTAGCTAAAGGGGACTTGAACTTTACACTCCATTAGTGTAAATACGGACTGTTTACTCCACACAAAATAGGTACTCGTGTCGTTATTAACAAATTTGATAGTCATTAACTGAAAATTAAATATTTTCCTAATATTTTTGAAATCATGCTAACATTATTTGTAAACGTATGGGTGTATAATGAATATGCTTACAAAAATTCAAAATTTACTTTGTTGATAGCAGTGATTCTCACAGTGTATTTTACAATACCCAAGGCCACTGAAAGTAGAATTTTTGAAATGACGTTAGTGATATGAATGTAAGTGTAGGAATTGAGTATCATGTGAATATAAAGGATATACAATACTGTGCAAAAGTATTAGGACAAGAACTATTTTATCTTTTATGAGGCGTCAAAATAATTGCGACAATTTACCAATCGCACCTAGTATATATACAGTACTGTGCAAAAGTATTAGGACAAGAACTATTTTATCTTTTATGAGGCATCAAAATAATTGCGACAATTTACCAATCGCACCTAGTATATATACAGTACCGTGCAAAAGTATTAGGACAAGAACTATTTATCTTTCATGAGACATATTGGCAGAAAATAAACAATTTAATTAAAGTAATTTTATTTGATTTACTCAACAAATGCTTTAACAAGAAAAAAATACTTGTTACAAAATAAATTTAATAATTTGTATAATAGCCTTTCACTTTGACATAATAAAATAATTGCGACAATTTACCAATCGCACCTTGTATATATACAGTACTGTGCAAAAGTATTAGAACAAGAACTATTTTATCTCTTATGAGGCATATTGACAGAAAATAAACAATTTAATTAAAGTAATTTTATTTGATTTACTCAACAAATGATTTAACAAGAAAAATACTAGCCTTTTGCTTTTAAATACTAAAATAATTGCGATATATATATATATATATATATATATATATATATATAGTACTGTGCAAAAGTGTTAGGACAAGAACTATTTATCTTTCATGAGACATATTGGCAGAAAATAAACAATTTAATTAAAGTAATTTTATTTGATTTACTCAACAAATACTTTAACAAGAAAAAAATACTTGTTACAAAATAAATTTAATATTTAGTATAATTGCCTTCACAGCCTTCATTCTGTCAGGCATTGACATCACAAGTTTCTTCAATATATCTAATGGCATCTCCTGCCAAGTAGCTTGTATTTGTTCCTAAAGTATGTCTTGCGAAGTAATATTAGATTTATCATTTTTTTTTATCCAAAATATCTTATAGATGTTCAATAGATTAGTTTCAAAATAACTTAGGTCAATATGTTTAATAAAAAGTAGGAAAAATTAAATATAACTTCTTTTTAATACATTTCTTTTACACCTAGTTTTAAATAATCAATATTTATTAGCAATTTACTTGGCTTTTCACCCTGTATTTGAATTTCAGTGAGGTTTTTAAGAAAATCACCCCTGTCCTAATACTTTTGCATACTACCGGTAGTGTGCAAAAGTGTTAGGACAGTGTTTAAACTTATGAGACTAAGATTGTAGCGTCCAGGAAAGCATTCACGTGGGAGTATAATAAACAAAGAACGACTTGGGGGTAAAAGCTGTCTGAATGAAACATACAACTGGAATAAAAAGACGGGTGATTTGAGTCTGTGAACGCAGCATGATAGGTGTCAAATCATGATGAACGGCTGCCCTCTCAATGAGGGTACTTAAACATCCCTTTTGCACACAAGTTTACCACATATCTCAAGGGAAACTTATATATACGCTTCATCGTTATAGATGCCAAAAAATGGTCGCGTCTTCATGTCCTGGATCCTCTTGCAATACGCTATCTTTGCGAAACTCATCAGTCAGTCAGTTAAATGCCACACGCGAAACACGCTGGTGCGATCATGTCCCTCTCGAGACATGACTGACTGGGTAGAAGATTTTCCCGCAGTAGGTTGCCATTACTTTCTGCGGTAGACTGGTTGCCGATCAAGGCTAAAGAACACAATCTGTCCTGTTATTTAGCCCATAACTGGAGGGAAGATGCGGATTGATACCGTTCCCAATGGTATTATTTAGTGAATGCAACGAATATCAACTGGAATTCGAACTCGGCTTCCCGATTTCTCGTCCCGAGCCGATATCCACTGCACCACAACGCACATCCAGACGCAAAACTCACATCCAAACAAAAATATTCAATATTCGAATTCTGCCTACTATCAGAATGGATGACGCTAGTCTTCTAGAGAGCAACACACTGCGCCTCCTTGGCCTTACCATCTCAGTCGAACTAAAGTGGAACGACTACATCAACTCTGCAGCTGCATCTACTGCTAAGAGGTTTTGGTCATGCGTTAGACCAGAAAGTTTTTTCTCGTCAAAATCTATTTTGGAAAATTATAAATCTATCATTCGTCCTTGCATTAAATACTGTTGCCTTATCTGGTCGATATTTTCATAGAAACTGCTTTGATGAGCCTTTTTCTTTGGTTTCGCGACCTCATGTATTTATGCGTGTTACTAGATTGTCATTAAACACCCACCACTTTACAGTCAAAATAGTTAAATGCAACCGTCATTTCTAATCTAACAGTTTCTTTTCTCGCACTTCCCGTCTGTGGAACTCCCTTCGGTGTCTTGTTTCTTTTATAGTTAAACTCTCGAAAAGTGTAAAAAAGTACAAAAGCGTTTACATAGGGTGATTAATTATTTTTTTTCACCCTTTCCAGCAGACGCAACGTCACAAAAATCTAGCTACCCTATGACTATTTCCACGACCGAAGTTTAAAGAGTGAATCACCACTTCTATCACTTTAGACATTTACAGCTAAGATCCGCCATTCTAGGTTGTGACTCATCTATTGGTTAGAAGAATTTTTTGGGGTATTTTCGTGCCAAGAACTGCGCCTTTGAGGAAGAGACACACACATGGATGATCCATCGATCACCAACAATCTTAACATAGCGTAAACCATTATCTATTTTGCACATCCTCCCAATCTGTTTTTAATTCAGTTGGAGTAGATAGACAATTGGAGTAGATAGACTAAACTATCGCCCGGTTTACACTCCACCCATGTCTACTGAACAGGTTAAGAGGCTCATCCCTTGTTTCCTGTTTAGGATGTGGTTTCCGGCTTTCTCTTTTCCAATCTTTTCACTCTTTTCTTTTGTTTTTTCTTCTCAGGTGGAGTAGATAGACTAAAATATCGCCCGGTTTACACTCCACCCATGTCTACTGAACAGGTGAAGAGGTTCATCCCTTGTTTCCTGTTTAGGATGTGGTTTCCGGCTTTCTCTTTTCCAATCTTTTCACTCTTACGTAGCCCCCTGCTCATCAGTGGCGTTACCGCCTTGCTCGGGGTGATATGATTTAAAAAAAATTCCTCTTTGCACGTCAGTACAGAAACATCACTGAGTAAAGATTTACCTTGATTCGCTCTTGGGTGTTGTTTTGAATGAAAAAAAGATTAAAGAAGAGAGTCCATTCAAGTATTTGCCATGTAAACAGCGTCAGTGTGAAGTATTTACATTATTCGGACTATTGTCCTCATCTTTATTGCCATTTGTACGACGTTTAATAATAGATCATTCTATTTGTCTATATTTCTGAGATGACGTAGTATTTACGGTATTTACATTATTCTTACTATTGTCCTCATCTTTATTGCCATTTGTACGACGTTTAATAATAGATCATTCTATTTGTCTATATTTCTGAGATGACGTAGTATTTACGGTATTTACATTATTCTTACTATTGTCCTCATCTTTATTGCCATTTGTACGACGTTTAATAATAGATCATTCTATTTGTCTATATTTCTGAGACGAGGTAGTATTTACGGTAATTACATTATACGACTATTGTCCTCATCTTTGTTGCCATTTGTACGACGTTTAATAATAGATCATTCTATTTGTCTATATTTCTGAGACGAGGTAGTATTTACGGTAATTACATTATTCTTACTATTGTACTCATCTTTGTTGCCATTTGTACGACGTTTAATAATAGATCATTCTATTTGTCTATATTTCTGAGATGAGGTAGTATTTACGGTATTTACATTATTCTTACTATTGTCTTCATCTTTGTTACTATTTGTACGACGTTTAATAATAGATCATTCTATTTGTCTATATTTCTGAGATGAGGTAGTATTTACAGTATTTACATTATTCGGACTATTGTCTTCATCTTTGTTGCCAATTGTACGACGTTTAATAATAGATCATTTTATTAGTCTATATTTCTGAGATGAAGTATTATTTACAGTATTTACATTATTCGGACTATTGTCCTGATTTTTGTTGTCATTTGTACGACGTTTAATAATAGATCATTCTATTTGTCTATATTTCTGAGATGAGGTAGTATTTACAGTATTTACATTATTTGGACTATTGTCCTCATCTTTGTTGCCATTGGTACGACGTTTCAGTCGTTGTTCAGGTGCTAGAAATTTCGAACCAAAGCCTTTATTACAATCACTGAGTTATATGAACTCCATTCCTTGCGTTTAATAATAGATCATTTTATTTGTCTATATATATGAGATGACGTGGTATATACAGTATGTACATTATTCGGACTACTGTCCTCATCTCTGTTGCCATTTGTACGACGTTTAAACATTGATCATTCTATTTATCTATATTTCTGAGATGAGGTAGTATTTACAGTATTTACATTATTAGGACTATTGCCCTCATCTCTGTTGCCATTTGTACAACGTTTAATAATAGATCATCCTATTTGTCTATATTTCTGATATGGGGTAGTATTTACAGTATTTACATTATTCGGACTACCTCATCTCAGAAATATAGACAAAATGCAACAAAGATGAGGACAATAATCCGAAAAATGTAAATACTGTAAATAACGCCTAATCTCAGAAATATAGACAAATAGCGTCAGTGTTTTATGACGAATTCGATGAAGTTTATGAACGTGTTTATTGAAGAAAGAGAAGAATAAAAACCATAATAAAGAAGTGAAAGGAAATCAGGTGTAACGAGTGGTTAGAAAATACTTAATATATGTATAAAAATAGTGAAATGCATCAGATCTTCAGGTTTAATCTGATACTGGATTTTATGATAAATTATTTTATCTGGTAAGCTTATTTTAGAACTAACAAAAGGTTACTAAAATAAACACCACACCATAATCGGCCATAATCGTTTTTGTTGTGACAATAAATAAATATAATGAATTGTGATGCTCACAAGGAAATAAATTTTATGATAAAAGTTACTTTAGTAGCAGGAACAAATTTTTTAAATGCTATAATAATAAAATCATTGTATGATAAACACAAGCTAAAATATATTTTCTAATATGTCGATCACCATGTTTGCTTTCGGAAATGTCTATCTAAACTATTTATCAAGTGTTTATGATTGTTGATGTTATTAAAGTTTTTATTTTCTTTGTTATATAGAAAACGTAAAACCTCATGTAAAAAGAAGCAGTCAGAGGATCCTACGGAAACCTGATTTGAATGCTACTTCACTTCGAATTCCACTTGAATTGCCCGCATTCATTTACGCGCAGATACCCTTAGGAAAGGTATTAATCCGTCTCTTGTTGGGTTACATAACAGGACCTATTTGGTTCTCTTGTCTTAATCGGCAACTAGTCTACCACAGAAAGTAATGGCAACCTACTGTGCAATAATCTTCTGCCCAGTTAGTCATATCTCTTTCGAGACATGATCGTCCCACTTTATATCACGTATGGTATTTAACTGACTGATTAAATATAATTGTTGGAAACATGATGTTTTCTACTGGACATAAACTAAGGGATCAGTTTTTATATTATTATGAAGTAATAAACGGATCCCCCACTAATTACTACTTAATAATATAATACATCTCTTCTCCCTTTAGCTATGAGTCAAATAACAGGACAAATTGGGCTCTATAGCCTTGGTTGGCAACCAGTCTATCGCAGGAAGTACTGGCAACCTTCTGCGGGATAATCTTCTGCCCAGTCTGTCATGTCTCTTTCGAGATATGATCGCCCAAGCGTGTATCACGCATGGCATTTAACTGACTGACTGACTGAATAGGAATGATGATTAAGGCTTCTACTGGTCATAAAGTGGGGGATCGGTTTTCTATTGTTATGAAGTAATAAACTGATCCCCCACTAATTAGTACATAAAAATATAATGCAACCTTTTCCTCCTCCAGCTATGAGTCAAATAACAGGACAAATTGGGCTCTATAGCCTTGGTTGGCAACTAGCCTATCGCAGGAAGTACTGGCAACCTTCTGCGGGATAATCTTCTGCCCAGTCTGTCATGTCTCTTTCGAGATATGATCGCCCAAGCGTGTATCACGCATGGCATTTAACTGACTGACTGACTGAATAGGAATGATGATTAAGGCTTCTACTGGTCATAAAGTGGGGGATCGGTTTTCTATTGTTATGAAGTAATAAACTGATCCCCCACTAATTAGTACATAAAAATATAATGCAACTTTTCCTCCTCCAGCTATGAGTCAAATAACAGGACAAATTGGGCTCTATAGCCTTGGTTGGCAACCAGCCTATCGCAGGAAGTACTGGCAACCTTCTGCGGGATAATCTTCTGCTCAGTCTGTCATGTCTCTTTCGAGACATGATCGCCCAAGCGTGTATCACGCATGGCACTCAACTCTTCACTCTTACTAGTGCGGAGGGACCCTGAATAAGTTGACTCTATCTCGTGCAAAATGAAAAGCATACTGGTATTATTAGCCATTTCTTTATAAATAAACCTTCGCCATTCATTGAGAGAGCAGACATTCCTACTCTAGTTTTTCTTAACGATCAGGCTGAGATCGAAGTATAATATATATTCGATGGATCTTTCATGATTACTAAAATTAGCCCTTTCGTCACAAAGAAACGTGTCATTGTCACTTCGGGTGAAATTTCTAAAATCTTCTATTAAAAGTTTTTGCATTGAAATACGTTTATCGAATCCACTACCTGTTATCGCTCTTTCTAGTATAGATAGGGTTTTTCCTTAACATTTTGTTTGAAGTAGTGTTGAATATCAACATTTACATTATCTTATTACGTTTTCGTGTCTCATTTTATATCCATTTAAATTGTTGCTGATGTTGTAAGTCTTCAATGATGTGGCTTCTGTCATTTGTTACATATCTATCTCCCTGATTCGCCACTTTACGTGATTCGAAGAATGATGCTACTCGTTGAGACCTTCCTGCTTTATCCGATTGAAGTCATTTTTAACGATTGTTCTGAATAAGCGGTTTTATAAAGCTAACAGTTTAGATATTTCTGAATTAACCTGGTCCTATACTGGTCTGGAGCTGACTATTTTAGAATATGACTGTTTTGGTTTTGTTGCAGATTGTTGCTTTGAACAAAACAACATATAATGCTGCCTTTGGTTCAATTTCTTAATCTCCTATAGGAAATCTATTATAACTGATTGATTGGGTCTCGTTTTGGGTGGATAGTTGTAGAATCTAAACTTATTTATAAATGGAACTTTGTGTGTATGTGTGCGTGTGTGTGTCCGTTACCTATAGACTCCGAATCGGCTAAACCGATTTTCTAGAAAATTTACACAGTTGTACTATAAGCGTCTGCGAGTGTTCTTAGCTAGGTTTTGTGTTGAGGTACCCCCGATAAATATCGAAAATCGATAATCGAAAAAATCGGGTTATAGAAAGAGTGATCCGATTTTAATCAAATTTGATACACTCATAGACAAAGTCATAAGAAACGATATTCAGAAGTTTCAAGGTTATTTTTTACAATAGCGCAGAAAATCGATAATATATATATATATATATATATATATATATATATATATATATATATATATATATAAGCTTTCATTACACCCGAGCAACGCCGGGCTATACAGAATAAAATCTGCCTTTTTTGAGTCTTGTTTAACCCGAACCTATGTTTCCATTTTGAAAATGTGACGTAAAAGATCGAATGCGAACTTCTTTTCGAGGCCTGTCAACTTAAATCTACCATTCTTAGACTCCATACGTCACGCATTGTAAACGATTAAAAAATTTTCATCGAAAGCTAATTGAAGATAGTGAGAAACAGAAAAAAATGGTGATCGTATAATGACGCATGCAAATACAGTCTTATCGAGAACTGCTAAAAACTTTATATTATCTTCGCATGACATAAGTGTCTATTATGGGGCTTCTATTTTAAATACGAGTATCCACTAAATAATGAAGTTTGCTGTATTAAAGATACCGGATTAAAATATAAATCTCTTAATTCATTAGAAATATCCACTGATCAAATCTTGATTTCGGTTTCGCTGAAATATCAGCAAATTAGATGAAAAAACCTTCTCACGAAGCAGGTGCTTTCCACTTAATTTATTCAACGGCAAAAAAATTTCTGAGTTTTAATTACATTCAAAAAGTGATTCCATTACTTTCCAGTTGAAAAGATGGACAAATAGAATAGAATTAATAAAAATATGGCAGTTTTTTTTTTTTTTTGCTTTTTTTACATATTATTAGCCAAATACAAGAACATCAGCCACTCGATATAGAGTGAATGAGGTTTTACCGGGGTAAGAGGAGGAAGTAAGTGCATATCATAACTATATATGCAGGCATAATGAAATAATGGTTAGAGGTTCCGAAAAACGAATTAGAGAGCAGAGTTTGGATTGTAGTTGAGCTCATTGCATTCCCTAAGACCCTTAAAAAGTGTATGAATCAATCTGTCATCAGTTATGGGCAAATAAGCCCGACAGACTGATTCCTATAGCCTTGGGTGGAAACCGTTCTAAGAGAATGACAACTATGAATACAATACTAAATTTAGCCGTACATACTTTAATGCTAAGAAAAAGATTATACTTGTTGAAATGACTATGTCTCCGATTCTTGCGTGTGCGAGTGGGTGTTAATGTGTGTGTGTGTGTGTGTGTGTTATGAAAAATATTGTCCACACACACACACACACACACACACACACACACACACACACATATATATATATATATATATATATATATATTCTAAACATATAATCTTAAATATAACAGACAATGAATGTATATTATGTTTAATTACATGCCGTTCTAAACAGCATATTTTGGCTTTAATTTCAGGTGAAAAAAAAATATATATATATATAGGGGGATGTCTAGAATATAGATTGACCTTAGAATTGAAGAGATTATTGATCGAAGAGGAATCTCAGGAATCTATTTCCCAAGGTAGAGGGTCTTGGGAAGCGTCTATGCAAGTGGAAATTCCTTCTTAGTAATGAGATACGAAGAGAATGACAAATATTAAGCCCTGTGTATGTAGAATGGTAAGAAAGAATTTCCATTCACAGAGCCTCTTAGCTGTAAATTTCTGATTTGTTGGAACTGAACGATCTTGTTTGATAGTACATTGGATATGGGAGTAGCGAAATAAGCAGCGGGAAAAGAGAAATAGAGAAATGTCTTTGTGTTTTACGGTGTATCAACATTTTCCATTTTTTTAAGTCAAAATTTCTTGGTTTTCTTTTTTTTTGTGATAGGAATGATTTACTAATATCCTATGAATAAACCCATAGCTGGTTGGCTGAAGAAGTGAATTCATAGCATTCTCAAACTTATTTGCGCGCACGTACATATAACGACCTCGACTAGAATTGGAACTCGACTCTCCAATCCCTAATTTTGAGCTGTTATCTATTACACCACTCGCACATTCGATCTTACAGAACCTGGTAATCCCAAGCTGTCATCCATCTAGGTACTGACCAGGATCGACGTTGCTTAACTTCGGTAACTGTTTTATCTGATATGTGGCAATCCAGATTTTAGCAATGGCTGATTAAAAAAATAAGTATTTTAAGTGAAATTTTCATTATAGAACAACTGCTACAGAAACAACTTTCATGCTTCAAAAAGGTTTATAAGGACCAAACCTTCAGTTAGATAAGTTATCGAGTAATACCCGCATTTGAAACCTTTTGAAACAACACTAAACACTATCGTATGTATGTATGTATGTATGTATGTATGTATGTATGTATGTATGTAAGCCGCATTAACCCTAGTCGGGTTGAGCCGGATTCGTCCCCGACGGAGAAAGTTTCATTGGGATTTGTTTAAGGGCAGGATCCCAAGTCCTACCCTATTATTTAACCTATAACTGGAGGGATGGATTAATACCTTTCCCAAGGGTACCAGCCCGTAAGTGAATGCAGGACATTCAAATGGAATTCGAACTCGACTCACCGATTTCTCCTTCCGAGCCGATATCCTCTACACCACAACGCACATCCGTCAATAAACGCTTACAGCACTTGGTATTCCCAAGCGATCATCCATCTAAGTACTGACCAGGCTCAACGTTGCTTAACTTCGGTGATCGAACAGGAACCGGTGTATTCAACGTGATAAGACCGTATCGCTATATGACAGTATCGTGCCAAGAATCAACAAACGAAAAGGACAAATATTTTGCTAAGATGATTGGTTTTGATTGGAATTCAGGCAAGAAAATTTTAACATAAGTTTTGGAAATGTTAGGAGCCTCTGGAAAATCTATGTCTCCTTTGATACTGGAGATAAAAAGTACAAACAATCGTTTAAATGTATGTTACAAATTTCAAAATGACTTAGAGATGAATAAAACGTAGATAAACTTACTTTGGTTTAAGAATGATCTATTATTAAACGTCGTACAAATGGCAAAAAAGATAACAATTGTCCGAATAATGTAAATACTGTAAATACCGCCTCATCTCAGAAATATACACAAATAGAATGATCTATTATTAAACGTCGTACAAATCGCAAAAAAGATGATGACAATTGTCCGAATAATGTAAATACTGTAAATACCGCCCCACTCAGAAATATAGACAAATAGAATGATCCATTATTAAACGTCGTACAAATAGCAACAAAGATGATGACAATTGTCCGAATAATGTAAATACTGTAAATACTACCTCATCTCAGAAATATAGACAAATAGAATGATCTATTATTAAACGTCGTACAAATAGCAACAAAGATGATAACAATTGTCCGAATAATGTAAATACTGTAAATACCGCCTCATCTCAGAAATATAGACAAATAGAATGATCTATTATTAAACGTCATACAAATAGCAACAAAGATGATAACAATTGTCCGAATAATGTAAATACTGTAAATACCGCCTCATCTCAGAAATATAGACAAATAGAATGATCTATTATTAAACGTCGTACAAATGGCAACAAAGATGATAACAATTGTCCGAATAATGTAAATACTATAAATACCGCCTCATCTCAGAAATATAGACAAATAGAATGATCTATTATTAAACGTCGTACAAATAGCAACAAAGATGATGACAATTGTCCGAATAATGTAAATACTGTAAATACCGCCTCATCTCAGAAATATAGACAAATAGAATGATCTATTATTAAACATCGTACAAATGGCAACAAAGATGATGACAATTGTCCGAATAATGTAAATACTGTAAATACTACCTCATCTCAGAAATATAGACAAATAGAATGATCTGTTATTAAATGTCATACAAATGGCAACAAAGATGAGGACAATAGTCCGAATAATGTAAATACTGTAAATACCGCCTCATCTCAGAAATATACACAAATAGAATGATCTATTATTAAACGTCGTACAAATGGCAACAAAGATGATGACAATTGTCCAAATAATGTAAATACTGTAAATACCGCCTCATCTTAGAAATATAGACAAATAGAATGATCTATTATTAAACGTCATACAAATAGCAACAAAGATGATAACAATTGTCCGAATAATGTAAATACTGTAAATACCGCCTCATCTCAGAAATATAGACAAATAGAATGATCTATTATTAAACGTCGTACAAATGGCAACAAAGATGATGACAATTGTCCGAATAATGTAAATACTGTAAATACCGCCTCATCTCAGAAATATAGACAAATAGAATGATCTATTATTAAACGTCGTACAAATGGCAAAGCAAAGAATGAATGACAAATTGTCCGAAATAATGTAAATACTATTAAATACCGGCCTCAATCTCAGAAATAAATAGACAAATAGAATGATCTATTATTAAACGTCGTACAAATGGCAACAAAGATGATGACAATTGTCCGAATAATGTAAATACTATAAATACCGCCTCATCTCAGAAATATAGACAAATAGAATGATCTATTATTAAACGTCGTACAAATGGCAACAAAGATGATAACAATTGTCCAAATAATGTAAATACTGTAAATACCTCTTCATCTCAGAAATAAAGACAAATACTAAAATCAGTGAATGTCTTCATTTATATCAGGAATGACTTAAAGTGAACAAAAATACTTATTGAATGTTCATGCTGGAAATAATAAAAATAGGAAAAAATGTGAACATTCTCTTTTTTTTTTTTTCACTCATTTTCGCTTCCGGTGGTTAATTTGGTTAGGTTAGTTTGGAAATTTATCAGTCTATTATGGTAACCATCAAAATCCTGCGTCAATATCATTTTGGAGACACTCTGTGTTATAAAACATCTGTTCAATGAGGGTGGTTGCTAGCCAACTAACTAGTCTTGCTCCATGGATAGATGTCTGAAGAATAGAACATTGGCAAGTTCTTGCTTTGCATCGTCTTCCAAGTGCATTATGTGGTTGTTAAAGTCAACTTTAATGTTACTGGTCACTGGAAACTTTCCCATATATCATTCTTTCGTTATAGATCATCAATCGCTATATATATATATATATATATATATATATATAAATTTAAAATTCCGGCAAAATTTTTGTTCCAGATGAAAGGAATATTGTACAGTCGGATGAAATGAGTTAATTAAACTCAATGACATGAGCTATAGTTCATAACCAATTGAAATGACGTGTTGAGTTTTCCTTTATAAATTTCATATCGCTCTGGATAACATCCATCGTGCTGTATATATAGATTGACCACTTAATATTTTATATAAAGGTAATCTTGTTGGATTATCCTCGCCGCTTACGGACTGGGGACACACACACACACACACACACACACACACACACTTTTATATATATATATATATATATATAAATTCCGGTGAAGAGAACTCAAGTTTTGACTCTTTTGAGTACCGCGGCATTTATTTGATTATAAACAGTGCTGCATATAATAAAACATTTCTATGTTTCAAGATAGATTTTCTTCATCAGGCAATTTTTGATGTTGGTTGTACAGATGATTTACATTTATTTATTTTTTCAAATGTAAATCATTTGTACAACCGACATCAAAAATTGCCTGATGAAGAGTATCTATCTTGAAACAGAAATTTCCGTGTCCCAATGTACAATTAATTCATAACTATATAATTACATATATATATATATATATATATATATATATATATATGTGTGTGTGTGTGTGTGTGTGTGTGTGTGTGTGTGTGTGTGTGTGTGTGTGGTTTGAATATATGAATTGCAATCCGATAAGATGAACAAAATAAATAAAGAACAGGTAAGAAAAATGTCTTTAATCTAATCTTTATAAAGATTTTTCGGACATTTGCGAAAACAATGATTTGAAATTTTTAGAAATTTTATAAGTAAAAACAAACCAAAAAAACAATTTTGATTGAGGTTTGATTTCATTGTCAAGTCTAATAGAGCATCCTTAATAGAAAATTAGCGCCAAAATACATATAAATAGGCGCCCCTACATACATGATAAACATATATGATGTGATGTACTCATATCCATGAAGCATGCAAATAACTAGGTGCCTCTATATACACGATAAACATATATGATGAGATGTACTCATAGCTATGAAGCATACAAATAACTAGGTGAACCCATTTACACGATAAACAGATATGATGAGATGTACTCATATCCATGAAGCATGCAAACACATGTAATTATTGTTGTGGCCTTTGTTCGGGACTAGAATAAAGACACAGAGATATAATAGAGTTAAACAAATATATTAACAAAGAACAGTAGTTTAAAATATATACAAAATGGGAAGGTCTTCAACGAGGCTATTGTTCGGCTGTCAGAGCTATCTGCTGGAATACTTACTATTGGACCCACTATGCAACGCATGCGACACAACGTCAGTTTTTTAGGTGACGTTATCGGCAGTACCGTAGAAAACTCACTTGGTACTTCCCCTTTTAGGGACGCTCAGGTGCCGGGCAATAAACTATGCCCCCTCCCAAAGGAGTGTTTAAGTCTGGGGAAATGGTCCCCTTGGGCTTAGCACCCCACAGTATAATTTTTCTCAGGACAGACACGCAACTGAGAGGTGAATCGAATTCCAGCCTCTACTGGAAGAGCCTTCTGCACCAAAGCAAAAACTGCTGTCTATTTATAGTTTGGAAGTGTTCATGTGTGCATGGGTAAATTACCATCTAAATTAACATATCATTATAATTATAATTAAGCGCACCCATGTACCCGGAAAATACATATAACTAGGTGTACCCATATACACGAAAAAAAAAACACATATAACCGTACAACCAGGTGCACCTAGTTGCACGTTTATACGTGTTGTTGTTTTTTTTTTTGTTTTTTTTTCATGTATATGGGCGCATCTAGTTATGTATAAATTCTGGTTGTTCACGTAAATGTTTCTCTTATATATACATATATATATATATATATATAGTCATCCGCAGACATATCTGTTTCGCTGTATCACAGCTCATCAGTACGTTAGACATCCGATTGTTTTTAACCCAGGATTGAATTCCGACGGAATTGGCGTCAGTCGGCGATTCTACTTCTGAGCTATGGGCGCTCGTTAGAAGAAGGCAGATTTTATAGCGCATGATGTATCATACGCCAGTAGCCAGAGTGCTCTAATTCATTAATGAATGAGCGATGCTAGATGCATAGATGCTAGAGTAGCTACTGTTTTTTCAAAGTCTACCATTCTTCCAGAGTGCTCAATCAGGGTGTGAGAGCGCAAATAATCATCCGCAGACATATATATATATTTGTCTGTATATGTATATATATAGTCTTCTAAAAGTCTAAGCTACATCTTTCAGATGAACAAAATTGTATTTTAACTATTGCCACACGTTCGGAGATTAAGTCGTAGCCAAATTTGCATCTAAAGATCCTACTATAGTACGATGATATGGGTGTGTGGCCGAATGGTTAGAACGTTTGCTTTTTGACTATGAAGCCGGGGTTCGAATCTCACCGTGATCCATTTGTCAAGAGGTTGATTTCTTGATGTTATTTGTCTGAAGGAAGCGATCCCAGTTTGCGACACCTTTGAAAAGTACTTGAAAATCATACCACGATTCAATCTAAGCCTTGCAAGTTGTACAGCCATCAGTGGTTGTGCAAGCTGAAAGTCATCGTGACCGAAGATTTGAGCGGTTAGTTTGAAGTCAAGAGTCATCGTCCAGGCGTTGTTCAGACTGTTGTTCATGTTAGATAACGCGATCTCTCTAAAGTCTGCTGAGTATAGTTGCGGTATAAACCAAAAGTTTGCTCTGTAGGTGTTGAACAAACGCAAATGTGCCTGAGCAGGCGTCTGCAATGGGGATTAGATAAATATAGATCCTTGGTCAGCCATTAGTTCCCATGACATTGGTGCTCAATGTATTTGCGAGAAATACGGTTTTTAATAATCACTTGATTCGCATGATTAACTTGCTATCTACCAATGGAAATAGATTTAGGTATTTGATATAAAACAACCCTCACTTTGTCTATTTCCCATGACGTGACCTTGTCATAATAAAACCGTCGTGTTTTGGTCAGTCTGTTTTACACAGGCCAGTAAACAAGAGACAGGTAAGCACATTATATGTTTGATATTCTTGCGCAATCAGTACAGGTTGTCACAAAATATAACTAGGAAAGAAACAAATGAACAAAGGGAAACAAATTAGAAAGAAAACAAGAAATAAATAAAATAAAAAGCAAAAAGAAACAACTGAAAAACAATGGAGCAAATAAAAAAGAAAGAAACAAATTAAAAAAGAACATGAAAGGTTGAAAATTAGAAAGAAAAAAGAAAGAAAAAGAAGGTAACGAATTAAAATAAGGAAAGAAAGAAGAAAATTAGAAAGAAAGAAAGAAAAAAGAAAAAAAGAAAGAAAGAAAAGGAACAAATTAAAAGGAAAGAAATATTAAAGAAAACTGAAAAGGGAATAAAAAAGAAAGAAAGAAAGAAAGAAAGGACTAAAGAAATACAAAGTCAATTTCTATCAATTTTAATCTTAAAAGTGGATGTTCTTGTGCTGTCTGTCTATGAAATTTTGATTATATTGGCGTCATTTTCACCCATAATTATCATATTTTAAGCAATGGTTCTGAACGGCAGTGGATGATGCATGATAACCCACTAAAAATGGCCGTGCAAATGCACTTGGTCTCCGCATTCAAAGTCAGATCTGCAATTTTAAACCAGAAAAATATCTAATTAAAATGTATTAAATAATGCTGATTTCGGAATTGTTGTGGACTAGGTTAAGGCCCGAAAAGAACAACACGACCACAAGGGTAGAAACAACAAATATATATATTAACAAGAAATAACAATCCAGAATGTGCAAAGTGTTAGTATGACTGTCAGTCTAGTTTGGAATGAACTAATACCAACTCAACTCTGTCTTGAGACGAGTAGTTTATATAGTGTTAGGAAGAGTCCATTCTGGAGTTACGGGTAAGAAGCCAGGACAAGAATGTTAGTGCATATTGTCAATTTTTTGTGTGCATTCCTGTAACTTAAATAGTTTTTCATGCGTTTGTGATGGAATGTGTTCAAATTCTTCATCAGTGCCCCAAAGACTCGATGACATTCCCTGTGGTTGGGCTTCCATAACTGAAGACACCGTGGTTTCTTTTAATGAATTCTTCCTATCGCTTCTATCAACATTTGATCCATGATGTAAGTCAGCGCTCTGATCGGAACTGTTTTCTATTACACTAGAACTTTTTATCAATCAGTCTCTGTTGTTTAGCATGCAGTTTGTGATCTGTACCTCTAAAAACAATTCACGTTCCTCTGAGTTTGGTATCAAATGTTCCTTCAGAAAAAAAGAGATATTTATTGTACTATTCAATCTATTGTCGACTGTAACTAATTTTATGCAAACATCCATTTTTATGCAGCTCGTATATGGATCAGAATGTTATCCCCCAAAAAGTCACTGTTTTCGTTGTCATTTCGTTTAGCTAACCGACAAATTTACACTTATTAAAATGTAGCTTCGTTTACGTTTCATTGTTTTTTTATCGGAAATATTTGTTTTCTACGGTTCATACCATATTAACCAAATCAATGTTTCCTTCACATGCATTTGGATTAAAGCTGATATATCTTTCGTTTAAAAGAATCTCTTTAGTCCGTCTTCTTGAAAGCTATACTTACTGATATCTACTTACACCAATTGGAATAAGTTAGCTAGCATCCATCCCTTGGCAATCAGTTTTCTTTAACTTTACTTTTTGCTGATTTAAATTAGTTTTCCGATTATATTATGCCGTTCCTTTCAAAGACGACTATAGTTTGGTCAGTACAAAACAATTCCAATGCTTTGAGACATCTAGGGTAATTCGTAAATGCGGCTCCCAGAAATTAAAACTACATCAGACATTAATCGTTGGATCACAATCTTAGCCATTTTCACTAGTTCCATGCTGGTTTCTTTGCAAATTTTCGCTGATATAAACTACTTAAAGAATGTAAGAATTCGATATCAGGAGTTGTTATATATATATATATATATATATATATATATATATATATAACAAAAATCGGTCTAATTTCTATGGAAAATAGAATATTTCAGTGGGGCTCAAAATCTCATATGCAAACAACATAACATCAACATACAGGATGGCAGTTATTAGAAATGTCAGTCAGTTAATTGCCATACGTGAAACATGCTTGGGCGATCATGTCTCGAAAGAGACATGACTGACTGGGCAGAAGATTATCCCGCAGTAGGTTGTCATTGCATTCTGCGGTAGACAGGTTGCCGACCAAGGCTATAGAACCCAATCTGTCCTGTTATCTAACCCATAACTGTAAGGAAGAGACGGACTAATACCTTTCCTAAAGGTATTTGTGCGTAAGTGAATGCAAGGAATTCAACTGGAATTCGAACTCGGTTCCCCGATTTCTCGTTCCGAGTCGATATCCACTGCACCACAACGCACATCCTTGTTAGAAATGTACAATAGTTTAAAACTGACTAAAACATTTGAATGGTATTATATATATATATATATATATATATATATATATATAGAGAGAGAGAGAGAGAGAGAGAGAGAGAGAGAGAGTAGTCTAACTACTGGCGTATGATACATCATACGCTAAAAGTTTGCCTCCTTCTACCGACCGCCCATAGCTCAGAGGTAGAAGCTCCGACTGACGGCAATTCGGTCGGGTTTCAATCCTGAGTAAAAAGCAATCGGGTATCTAACCGTACTGATGAGCTGTGATACAGCAAAACAGATCTGTCTGAGGATGACATATATATATATATATATATATATATATATATATATATATATATAACGAAGATTAACGAAACTTGGTTATAGACAACTGACAATTTCAAATGATTGGTTTGAACATTATTTTTGATCGATACTCGTATTTAAGTAGATATTCTGTTTATAAACAAACAGTATTATATATTGATATCTACCAGCCTGATTATGTACGATAAATTTTTATTACGAAAATGTGTCATTCGGCAGGATTCGAACCTGCGACCCATATTCATATCGAGGAAGCTACCATGTGATCTGGCATGTCTTAGACCTCTCGACGAAGAATGAGCTTCAATCTAAGCGTAAATACTTAAATACGAGTATCGATCAAAAATAATGTTCAAACAAATCATTTCAATATATATATATATATATATATATATATATATATATATATATATATATATATATATATAAGAGCTAGACAGCTAGATAGATAGAATACGCAGATGCAGACACACATGCAAAATATTTACCCCATAGAAACCTAATAATTATTACCACTTCTGATGTGAGTTGACCTGGGAGTAAAGGTATTTAAGGGGCAAATCCACATTCCTCAAAAAGTCTAAATAATAAATTTAGATTCACACTACCGGTTGAAATTTATACGTCATACCCAGAACTCGATCTTTCATGACGATCTCCATGTGTGGCGATGTTCAAGTGCCCAACTTGTCGTTTGTTCTACAAATGTAAGACTTGTTTGAGGACTCACACTTGCCATAAACATCAGTCAGCGTTGTTTACTCGGCGAATTTTTGTTTGGGCGTGTTAAAGTTTAGATAACCCCGGTTATGGATGTACGTAGATTGAGCTTAGATAAAGCGAATTACGTATGGATTTTATTATTAATGATCATATAACAAATCACGTTTGGTTTGTGTTTATTGACAGGAAGGTATTTGTCAGGATTCCTTATAAGTATTTTCTACTTAATAAATATAGTTCTATACTTATCAGATAGGTATTTAGCAAGTCGAAGTTTTGGCTCGTCTTACTCCTGCAATTCTAAGTCTACCAAGATAACATTTAAACACAAAAGATATTCCCAAAAACAAGAAGACGAATAATGACAATGAAACAAAACTGATAAACACTTTATCACTGTCTGAGATTCAAAATAATTTGTTCAATGAAAACTTTCACACAGTTAAATAAAAAACAAACATTCCTAACCTTGGATTTGAATGAAATCTGTCATGTCATATACCCTGAAGTCATCATAAAAATTTAGAATTTGAAAATAATAAATAGTAAACAATTTAAATAACTCGTTGAATGGAGAAATTATGACAAATTAAATATTGGAGATAAAAAAAAATTGAACATACTATCGGCTGTAGGTCAGTCAGTCAGTTATGTGCTATACGTGATACACGCTTGGGCGATCATGTCTCGAAAAAGACATGACTGACTGGGCAGAAGATTATCGCGCAGTAGGTTGCCATTGCTTTCTGCGGTACACTGGTTGCCAACCAAGGTTCTAGAACCCAACTTGTTCTGTTAGTTGACTCATAGCTTGTGGGGAAGAGATGTATTATATTATTAAGTAGTAATTAGTGGGGGATCAGTTTATTATTTCGTAACTGTATAAAACTGATCCCCTATTTTATGCCAAGTAGAAGCCTTAATCATGTTTTCAACTATTATATTCAGTCAGTCAGTTAAGTGCCATACGTGATACACACTTTGGGCGAACATGACTGACTGGGCAGGAGATTATCGCGCAGTAGGTTGCCATTGCATTCTACGGTACACTGTTTGCCAGCCAAGGCTATAGAACCGAATCTGTCCTATTATTTAACCCATAACTTGAGGGAAGAAACTGATTAATACCTTTCCCAAGGGTATTTGTGCGTAAGTGAATGCAAGGAATTCAACTGGAATTCGAACTCAGCTCCCCGATTTCTCGTTCCGAGTCGATATTGTCTGCCTCACAACGCTATAGGTACTTTCCTCAAATTGTTACAAAACCAAAGTCTTAACGTAAAAAGTTCACGTTATGTTGTTAAATATCATCTTCATATCGATTTATAGACGGGATACATGGTTCCCAGCATGTTCAGAAATATCTGAACTATGAACTGGATGCAACCAATTTCTCAGCTAAATAGTTAAAATATCGCTCTGTACAAATGAAACCTGTATGGCTTAAAGTGGACTGTTTTTTATTTGAAAATTATGGCGCTACACAATCACAAATAAAGGATGTACCAAATAACAGACAACATTAACATTTAACAGCAGCAACAACTGAAATGTGCATCACTTTTAACTAGAAGAGAAAGTAGATATAACAAAGTTATTGCTGTGCCCCGCATCAAATAAAAGGCGAGAAAGAAAGAGCCTATCAATATGAAAGAGCAATAACAGTTAATGGAACTCTTCTTCTTCTTCTTCATGTGCAGTGTTCCTTCAGGACGTAGGAGATCATGGACTTCTACTTGGCTGTGTCTCTTGTCGTTCTCAGTAACAGTAATTTTTCTCTTGGTATCTCTTCCAATCCCCGCTCTGTCAACAATTTGCTCAGACCTAACAAGTACGCCCCCTGTCTCTTCCTCCATTTCTCCGACTTGTGAGTATCAAGTTCTTCAGGCCCTCCTTCCTCATTACGTGTCCCAGGAACCTCATTTGTCTCTTCCTGATATTTATTATCAGTTTTCTTCTCGTTTGCATCTTTTCCAACACCTCATTGTTCCAACGTGCTCAGTCCATGGTATCCTCAGCATCCTTCTGTAAAACCACATTTCTGCTGCCACAAGCCTCTCCTTCATCTTTGATGAGATTATCCAGCATTCACTTCCATACAGAAGGACAGATATCACATAGCAATCAAGCACTCTTTGTTTTGTTTTTTTTTTGTTTGTTTGTTTGTTTCTAATGAGATTTTTCTTTAAAAAATGTTTAAATAAAAATATTTTATAGATTCCAAACGAAAGTAGCACTGGCTGTTCGGTCAATGATTTTCGTATATTTCATTAGTGTAATATGTGCATCAACATCCCCAGAATAAACTTCTTTCTAAAATATTTGATAAAGGGTTATACCAAACAGCAACTCAGGAAAAAATATAAATAATAATAATAGGGATGCTAAAAATTCCCTGTAGATGTTTAGATAAAATAACCATAAAAAGGTAATATTTCTAAACTCACTTATATTTAAAAAGTATGAATGGATTTTAATAAAAAGCAAAAATAAGGAGAAATAGTTTTTAGTTCCTAATCCTTTCTTAATTTGGTACAATATGTTTTGG
Organism: Ascarosepion bandense; assembly: GCA_037127315.1. NCBI lineage: Eukaryota > Metazoa > Mollusca > Cephalopoda > Sepiida > Sepiidae > Ascarosepion > Ascarosepion bandense. The sequence goes on from JBBBDQ010001236.1 coordinate 13,766,550, forward strand.
TTTTTTTAACGGCATATCAACTCATTATGGGTGATCGGATGCCGAAATTTAATTATCTTCGGAACGTTGGTAATTTTCTTTTTTTTTTTTTTGTTGAAAATTTCTTGCTGAAATTATTTACTCTAAAATGAATTTTTATACCTTCATCCTGTTTTGACCTCAGTTTGGGGGTTCACTAATTACCCATAGCTGGGACCTTAACAGGTGCTACCACCCAGATTCAGGGTGAACCCAGGAACAACAGTAATTTGGAGGTGGTTATACATTCCCCAAAGCTCCCCGATCAGAGGTCTTCCTAGTTTAGGATGTAGTTTATCGTCATACCCAGGGCAGTGGTTTGACACAAGTCCGTGTTTATAGGGACATAAGGCCGTGTTTATAGGGACATAAGGCCGTGTTTATAGGGACATAAGTGAGAAAGAATTAAAAAGAAAGAAATAACGAACCAAAGAAAGAAAAATTAAATGGAATAAAGAATAACAGAACATAACATATATATATATATATATATAACAGAAGAATAAAGAATAACAGATAGAAGTAAAAATGAAAGAGAAACGACGAAATATTCAGAAAAAAAACGAAAATTAATGACAAAAAAATAAGAATGGAAAGAAATAAGTGAAAAAGAATGAAGATGAAATAGAGAAAAGAAGAAGAAGAAGAAGGAGAAGAAGAAGAAGAAGAAGAAGAGAGAGGTGGGGAATAGAATAAAAACGACGAAAGAAAAAGGAAAAACGCAATAAAATGATTATCAAAATAGGAATAAAATCAGGAAACTAGACAAAAATATTGAAAATAAAAGAAGATGAATAATAATAAGAAAAAAAAAACAAAGAAGGAAGAAGAATGTGAAAATGAAATGTGGGGAACGAAAGAAGATCAAGAAAAGGAAGAAAAGAAAAAAAGCTGGTACAGAAAGAATGAAAGAATAAATGAATTAAAGTTTTTGACTGAGAAAAAAAAAACAAACAAAGTGAAAAAGAAAGACGGAGAAAACTGGTAAATAAATAAATAAAAAAGAATGAAAGGCTGATACCTAAAAATAATGAAAAGAAATAAAGTGAAATCGAAAAGAAAAAATGCAAAATAGATAGAGTATTAAATATAAAGAAGAAAAATATAAGTACTGAAGAAAGAGAGACAGAAAAGAAAAAGAAGACATCATAAATAAAGAAAAATGAGAAGAGAAAATAATCAGGCGAAGCAAAAAGAAAAAGAAAGTAAAAAAGAGGATTGATACAAAAGAATGAAGAAAATACAAAATGGATTTATGCAAAAAAGTTGATAAAAAATATTAATAAAGTGCTGAAAAAAAGCAAAGGAAACGAATAAAAGGTAAATATAAAAAAAAACGAGAAAACGATGCATCAGACACAAAGAAAAGGCGGAAGCGGAAACCAAAAAATTATACGATGATAATTATGCGAGTTTATAAAAAGAAAAAAAAAATCAAAAATGTATTCTAGATTTGAAGCAAACGATAATTTTCATTCAAAAATTCATTTATTAAAACGTCTTTTAAAAAGAAAAATCGTTTTTGAAATTTATCTAAAAATGAAAGGCGACATCATTTTTGTTTTAGATTTAAGTAACAAAAAAATTGAAAAAAAAATTATCGAAAATAAATAAAAGAAAATTACTAAAGAAAAAAATCAAATTATTACCATTTCTTCTCGCTTTGCATTTTGTCCATATCCCGAAACTCGTACCAACGAAATCTTTCCTTCTAGTTTTTTTAATCTCTTTTTTTTTCCTTAATTTAATGATGTCTGTGACGCCATTGTTTCTGTCGTCCGGCCGGACGCCATTACGGACGATATGACAGTGATTTCTGCTTTCTCTCGTCTTCATTCGCTTCGTCATAAAAGGTTCTATCTTCCGGAAATAATTTTCCATTGATTTTTTTAGTTTTTCATGTTCTCTTCTATCTGCTTCTCTTTGATATTATTTTATTTCTATCTATACTTTCAATGCTACAAAGTCACAAAAAATCAATTGATCAATATTCATTTCTCTATTTATCTCTCTTGTAATCTCTCTCTCTCCATAGAGAGAGAGTGTGTGTTTGTGCGTGCGCGGCGAAGCATGTGCATATTGATCAACTGTATCGCGCATACTAAACCGAAAACATGCGTAACGGTCACCCCTACGAAGAGCAAGAAATTAGCTAAACGTGTTCGAATTTCGGTAAAGTTCCTTATAATGGTAATATTAATATTCGTCGTCGTCTTGTGGCCATTGGCCGAGATAGAACTCACTATACCCCTCCAGTATTCCCTGTACACTTGGAAACCTGGTGCAGTTTGCAGCGAAATTCATAATCTTGTCAAATAGCTGAATACTTGACGCTTTGCCAGGACTACCAAGGGTGTTTTTATTGTGACACCAACACTAGATGGGTTGCCTCCAGGCCCCATCCTGTTATTTAACCTATAACTGGAGGGAAGTGACGGATTAACTACCCTTCCCAAGGGTACCAGTGCTGAAGTGAATGCAGGGTCAGTCAGTTAAGTGAAACACGCTTGGACGAACTTGTCTCGAAAGAAACATGACTGACTGGGTGATTATCCCACAATAAGTTGCCATTGCTTTCTGCGGTAGATTGGTTGCCAGCCAAGGCTATAGAACCCAATCTGTCCTGCTATTTAACCCATAACTGGAGGGAAGATACAGAGTAATACCTTTCCCAAGGGTATTTGTGCGTCAGTGAATGCAGTGGATTCAACTGGAATTCGAACTCTGCTCCCCGATTTTTCGTTCCGAGCCGACATCCACGGCACCACAACGCACATCCGTCACTGAACGCTTACAGCGCCTGATATTTCCAAGTACTGACCAGGCTCAACGTTGCTTAACTTTGGTGATCGAGCGAGAACCGGTGTATTCAACGTGATAAGCCGTAAGCAATATTAGCCGTTCCCTTATAAAGAAATATTCAACATTTATTGACCATTCATCGCTCTTTCCAGTATTGATGGTAGGGGGGGTCCTTCTTAACGTTGTTATTTTACGTCGTGTGGCACGTCAACATTTTGGCTTTGTTATTATTTTCGAGTTACAAATTGATACACCAAATTTTCTGAGGCGTTTAGTAACACATTACCCAATAAGTGCCGAGCCTGACATATAGACGACGCCACTAATAAAAATCCATATGATTTTTATGAAGTACTAACCTTTAAATGGCGAAAATTGGCCCCAATTAGATTATTAGTTTACAAATTACAATTATTTATGTGAAGCTATTGTTGCAAATTTTGAAAACAATGGAAAAATCTGAATTTTGGGGTTGATAAAGCATTGCTTTTTGATGGGAAAATACTGTTCAAGCAAAGCAATGGCTTGATAGGTGTTATTCGGACTCTACTCCGTCGGACACAGTGGGTAAGACGTGGTATGCTGACTTTAAATGCAGTCATACAGACACAAATGTTTCTGAATGCTCAGGTCGCCGAAAATCAGCAGTTATCCCGGAAAACACCAGAACAAATCCACAAACTCGTTTAGGCCAATCTTAAATTGAGATTGCGTGAAATCGCAGAGGAGTTGAACATATCAAAAGACAGTGTATTCACCATTTTGCATGAACATTTGTTAATAAGATAGCTGTGTTTTCTCTTTTCCAATCTTTTCACTTTTCTTTCTTTTTTTTTCAATTGGAGTAGATAGATTAAACTATCGCCCGGTTCACACTCCACCCACATCTATAGAACAGGTGTAGAGGCTCATTCCTTGTTCCCTGTTTAGGATGTGGTTTCCGGTTTTCTCTTTTCCAATCTTTTCACTTTTCTTTCTTTTTTTTTTTCAATTGGAGTAGATAGATTAAACTATCGCCCGGTTCACACTCCACCCACGTATATCGAACAGATGTAGAGGCTCATCCCTTGTTCGAATCCGTGTATCACCGTAGAAGGAGACTATTTTGATGAATATAGTCGAATTTTGACTAAAAGTTTTGTTGTTTTTTTTCTTTTAGTTAAACCCGGAATTTATTAAGTGATATCTTATTTGCTTAATCAGTCAGCTAAGTGTGTTACGTGATACGAGCTTAGGAGATCTAAAAGAAAACATGAAAAACTCGGTAGAAAATTTTCCCGTAGTAGATTGCCATTACTTTTTGCAATGGCTGGTTGCCAGCAAAGGCTGTAGAACCTAACCTGTCCTACTATTTATAATATAGCAGGATGGAGCGACGGAATTATAATTTTCTCAAAGTAAATGCAACGAATTAGAACTCGAATCTCCAATTTAGAGCTCCGAGCCGATATTCACTGTACCACAACGAATGTTCTTCTTCTTCCTCTATATGACTTGTCCTTTCAGGACTTAAGCGATCATGGCTTCCAAAGTCTCCCTATCCCTGATGGCTCTTAGCACGCCTTCTGATACCCCACGCAATCCTCGTTCCATCATCCACCTGATTAAGTTCTTCAAATATGTTATCCGTTGCTTTCTTCTGTCTCTTTTTCCTTCTATCTGACCTGTTAGTATCAGGTTCTCCAAGCCCTCCTTCCTCATTGCATGTCTCAGGAACTTCAGCTGTCTCTTCCTGATGCTCAGTATTAATTTGCTTTTCGTTTCCATCATTTGCAAAACCTCATCATTGCTCACATGCTCGATCCATCATGATTTTTTATAATTGATTCAGAGTAGATGTCAACACTTATTTTATTAAAATTGCAGATCATAGTTTCTGGTTTGGAAAGGTTTGCTTTAAGTCCTATATCTTGGAGTAGTTAGTAGTTCATATTGATTTTCTGTTCAATATCATTCTTATCCCAATTTACGGGTGGCTAGGACATTGGAAAAAACTTCTCATGATCAGTTGATAATTTCTAAATCCATGTCTTCTGCATGCTCTATTATTTAAAATATCTCATCAGAATTAATGACTCGATCTGGAAAAATTTGAAACACTGCAAATATAAAATAAAGCGCTGGTTTGTTTAAAAATGTGATAATTGTATTAAGCACAACAAATAATTTCTCCTTTTAAACAATGTATGTGGATGTGCGTTGGGGTGCCACAGATATCGTCTCGGAATGAGAAATTGGAGAGCCGAGTTCGAGTTCCAGTCAAATTAGTTTCATTCATTTACGCACGAATAACCTTGGGAAAGATATTAATCCATCTCCATGGTATTAGTTGAATAGCAAGAGAGATTGGGTTCTGTAGCTTTGGACGGTAACCACTCTGCCACAGAAAGAAACGGAAAAATCTTTTAACTCATTAGAGATAAGTCAAAATAGACATGAAAGTCCAAGTGTGTTTCACGTATGGCAATTAACTGAGGGATATATATATACTGTCATCCGCAGACAGATCTGTTTCGCAGTATCACAGCTCATCAGTACGGTTAGACTCCGATTGCATTCTTACCCGGGATTGAAACCCGACCGAAATGGCGTCAGTCGGCGACTCTAGCCCTGGGCTATGGGCGTTCGGTGGAAGCAGGCAGACTTTTTAGCGTATATCATTATACGCGCCCAATAGCTAGAGCGCTCTAATTCATTTCACTGAATGAGCGATGCGTACATGCCAGAGTAGCTACTGTTAATCAAAGTCTACTATTTTTCCAGAGTGCTCAATCAGGGTGTGAGAGCGTAAATAATATTTTTATCCTGCCTAAAAGCAATCGGATGTTTAACCGTACTGATAAGCAGTGGCACAGCGAAACAAGACTGTGCAAATGATTATATATATATATATATATATATATATATATATATATATATATATATAATTTACGTTTCTATACTGGAATCGACTACATCATAAATCAAGAAGGCATTTCAAGGACTTTTAAAGGGGTTTCTTGCAACCTTCAATAAAGAATATCTTAAATGGGATACTGGTGTTGTGATCGAAATACAATCCCTGAAAGCATTAAGAACAAAACCATTCTGAGTTGGACTAATAAGTTGGAAATGATTAATTCAGCAATCTATCTATTGACATGCGATGAATAGGGCAGAACATATCAATTCAGGGCACGTTTTTCATTAAAATCATACTCGCAGACATTTGAGACATTCTCATCAATACTGAGAATAAATAAACATGCAGCCAGCATGTTAAGTAATTGAAACCTGCAGAAGATTATCCGGTCTCATCTGTCACATGAAAAACCTCAAACAACCGGAAGCGAATTTACAAAACAAACCTGACCCTTTGCAAAGCAACTTTGTCTGCCGAGTCTACAATAACATAATTTGGATTTAAGAACGAAAAGCATTAATCAATCTTGTCAAAAATGTTCAAAGTCATTTACGAAGGTCATAGACATCATGTATATAAGCAAAGCCTAGAATCAAACTAACCGTTATTGTTATGGATTTTGCAGCAAGATTTTACCCGTGCCAAGTTACAAGTCCGAATTTTAACTTGTTTTGATTTCAAGGTTGTAATTCTGAACTAACATAAATTCTAGTCTTACCTGCAAATAATACTTAACTTAATTTGTAATATATTGGTTTGGACGGTGAATGTAGATAAGGTAAACAAAAATGACAACCGGCATAAAAGGTGATGGCCCGGTAAGGATGTGATAGACAGATACATCCGCCCGTAGATAAAAGTCATCAAGAGACTGGGATACTTAAAAGGTACATCCGGTCGTAGATGATGTTAGCAAACTGCAACGGAAACAAACATCGTGTAAGAGTTTTAAGACTATATAAAAGTCAAGAATTTTTGCCTGGAGAGACAGAGACTTGATAACAATTCTCGACAGCTTCTTCGTGTGCGCGAATTCTCCGACTGCACAACTGCTTCGTACATGCGTTACCGACGCAGAATATAAATATTGTACTATATTTTTATATATACGTATTCCTCGCTGTTTTCCCAGATCCAGGTAGTATACTACAAATTGACTGATTCGTACAGTTTCACGCGTATTTTTTGTAATTGCCCCAGTTGGAGTTTTCGCGATTATAAAGGACAAAAGTATATTGTTTTTCTTTGAAGTAAATCTAAAATTAAAACTGCAAATATATTTTAATAACTGCAGTAAATTTAAAACTTTCTAATATTAACATGTCTCTAATTTTGCTATGTTCTTCTTGCCAACGCCTACATTTTTTTTACATATCTGTCGAACATCTGTAAGTACAGATGTCAAATCAGTAGACAAAATTATTTCTAGCATGCAAAACTTACTGCAGGTAACAGTGGAACACAGAAAGTTTACAAACAAATGAAATACACGTTTGGGAATTTGTGAGGAGCATGGACCCACCTCTTAATTGCTGTTGTTCCCAGGTCCACCCTGACCCGAAGTGGTAGCAAGGCCTATGATTGGGAGGTTGTGAGGAGCATGGACCCACCTCTTAATTGATGTTATTCCCAGGTTCATCCTAACCTGGGGTAGTAGCACCCGTCAGGGTCCCAGCTATGGGCAAATAGTCGACTCGCAAACTGGGGTCGGAACACTATAAAATAGACTTTTATAGAAAAATATGCATTTTTGAAGGAAAAAAAAGTATTACCGGCAATACATTTTTGAATACCAAATTAGAAGACATCTTCAGTTTTCTAAAATAAAAAAAACAAATTTTCATCAAAATCTGACTAAATCAACATTTTTATTATAAGTGAATATTAAAAAATACTTTAAAACCCACCTTTTTAGCATTAAATAACCCACAGAGGTTGATATACCGTTAAAGAAAACACATACTTAAAAATGTTCAATGGCAATATTCCAAGCGGAAATAAGCAAACTTTTGGAAAATAAAAAAGAAGTTCATAATGCATTATCATTTTGAAATCTCCTTAGATGTTTAAACCACTAAACAAACCAAAACTAAAAGAAGTTTCTCCTACAATATTGCTGCATACATGCGTCCAGTCTTAGCTATGCCATTGCACAATGTTATAAAAAAACATATGCCATCGTGGCCACTATTCCCTGTGTGTGCACAAAAAGAAAAAATACAATTATATCTAGAATTTTACTCATAATAACATGTTCCCTTTCGATTCTTGTAGACTTCTGTTTCCAATACACCGAAGAAATGGCATGGCCATCGATAAAACCCAAAGGAGGATAGAAGACAACATGAGGAATCCCATTTTACTTATGGTCAATTTACTACAGGATGTTCAAAAGTTACGTATTCATTTATGTCGCTACAGGATTAACCAAAAGCATTTTTAATCTTGGAGTGGCAATCAATAACTTATAGCGTAATTCATAATTTTCTTTTGCAAATTAAATTAGAGTAAGGACTGATCTAAATACTGTTGAAAACAATTTTGTTTCAGGCATAAAGAATAACTATTTACGAGGAATTTAATTTTGTTTTTATTTTGCCGAATATTTCATTAACAGCAAAGTTAAGCCATTAATAGTCACTTTTCAGCTTGGTCGACGCCAAATATTCTGGGAGTGTACACAGAAACTTACCCAAGACACCACGGAAAAGTACTCTCTATATCTATCTCTTTCTTTCTCTCTTTCTCTCTCTCTCACACACACACACACATACACATACATACACAAACACACACCCACACACACCCACACACACATATATATATTATATGGAGCATAAAATAAAAAGGCGCACACACACTCACCACACGTATATACACACCACACACACTACATAAAACACACACACGATATTGAGCACTGTAACCCATAAAAACAGTAGCTACTCTAGCATCTACGCATCGTTCATTTAATAATAAATTAAAGCACTCTGGCCACTGGTGTATGATACATGATACGCTACAAGTCCGCCTCCTTTTACCGAGCGCCCATAGCTCAGAGGTAGAATCGCCGACAGTCTCCTGTTCGGTCAGGTTTCAATCCTGGGTTAAAAGCAATTGGATGTCTAACCGTACTGATGAGCTGTGATACAGCGAAACAGATCTGTCTTCGGATGACTATATATATATATATATATATATATATATATATATATATATATATATATACGAGATTATAATTATACCCGCCTCGAAAACCTTCCTCGAAAATTATCGAATGAAGGAAAAAAATGGTTGTAAAAAAAGAAATAGTTTAGGGCATTGAAAGTCAATCAAAAGTGTTCGGGCCGAAATTAGCACGAAGCTCAAATAAAAAACCCGACAAGTGTAATCATCAAAAAGAAAGCGCTCAATACAAAGGTAGAGTGAACTAAATAGCACCTAATGAGCTAGACGAACCTGCCTAAGTTTCTCCTAAACGGATCGTCAGGGAAAGCTTTCCTACTGTCATCAAAAACTGGTCGCATACGACAGGTAGTCGCTCAGTAAAGACTCATAGCCATGAACTATTTACGCCAAAACGTATATTCCACTCATCAGAATAAAATTTTAGCTTGTAATCTGGTAAAAATGAATGTGAACATAAGATATTGGTCTAATTTTTTTTTTAAATTATTCAGCAAAATTCATTTAAAAAATTTAAAAACTTATTTACAACGGTCAACAAAAGACCAAAATATTTATTCTCAAAAACTATTTATAAAGTGGACTTAAAAACGTATACTGTTTCAGTTTTTTCTTCGACGTGAGTGATAGCAAAAGAGAATCTGCTGAAATACATGAAAAAAAAAACATACAAAAAAAAAACTAACAGCGATCGTGGGTGGGGGTAGAGAACCAGAGAGATAGAGATAGATATGTCCAGATAGAAATAGAGTAGATAGATACACAAAAAATAAAGGAACGAAAGAGATAGACATTTGAGAAAGTGACATAATTGTGATTTTCCCGATCCCTGAATTTATCCAAGTCAGTACAGAGACTGCGATAAATCCCTTGAACATGTCAAATGCAATACATGTTGTACAAACCAGCTGATGTTTGACTGTGTGATAACCCCAGGCAATGTACATTTCAACAAGAAATAACAGTTTGATACAACACTACAATAACAAAACAATGAGGAAATATTTATGGCTTAGATCAAATCAAAATGAAATAGATTACTCATTTAGTTTCTGCTAATTTAAAAGTTCGTAGTGTACGACCAAAATGGAATTTTTTTTAAAGCGGTCGCTCGATCAGTGATTTTCACTCGTTAATGTATGTCGCTGGTCGCGTTCTGGAGGGCGTCGCTCACTGAGGGTCAATTAACATTAGCAAATCGTCCGTGCATAGGAAAGCGGTCGTTAACAACAGGTGGTCGCTGACAAAGAGGGTCGCATACAGCAGGTTCTATTATACATATATATATCGCTTCACAGTATGCAAGACGATAGTGCAACTAAAATGGAACGGGGTTGCTAAAAGTCAAAGAGTATATGAAAATATTCAGTCAGTCAGTTAAGTGTCACACGTGAAACACGCTTGGCCGATCATGTCTCGAAAGAGACATGACTGACTGGGCAGAAGATTATCCCGCAGTATGTTGTCATTACTTTCTGCGGTAGATTGGTTGCCGACCAAGACTATAGAACCCAATCTGTCCTGTTATTTAATCCATAACTGTAAGGAAGAGACGGATTAATACCTTTCCCAAGTAAGTGAATGCAATAAATTCAACTGGAATTCGAACTCGGCTCCCCAATTTCTCGTTCCGAGTCGATATCTAATACACAACCAGTCGCCGAATTTATTCTGATGAACACAAAAACTGACCTCCTATCACACTAACTCCCAATTATTCTCAGAACACTCATCTACCCAACCCTCATTCTCGGTATCCTTACCCGCCTATCACCCACCCTCTGACATTTCCTATATTTAATCATCCTTTCTCCACTCTACGTAGCCCCCTGCGCAGTAGTGGCAGTGACATGCCTTGCTCGGGGTGAAACGCTTATAAAAAAAAAAAAAATTTTGAAAAACCCTCACTGGGCACACGTGGTGTAGTTTGTATAGTATGCTCTCAACGGACAAATGTAGCAGTACATTTATACATATATTTTCGAAATTATTTTTTCTCCGGCATTCTCGGTCGAGTTTCAATGTGGTCGGTTTGTCAAGGAGGTGATTCTTTGAGAAAATCTTCACTGGGAGATGGTCCCAACCTGCTGCATTATTAGAGATTGCTTGACCACCATGCAACGGGTTAACCTAAGCATTCATCAAAATTAGGTAGATACAGATGCCGTCGATCGCTCACACTAAGTTACTAGTTATTCTGCAGGCTTTAGTCTACCGGCCTTTTTCAATTATGGACCAAGCCAGGTTTAGTGCTCTGTTCCAGAAACAACAACTAAGGCTAGATCTGGATAGTTACAGTATAAACCAAAGATTGGCTCAGTATGTGTTCTATAAAAACAAATGCCAAAACAGGTTAATACAGAAGGGTGTAAATACGCGAAAACGAATAGCTTTCATAGATTCCCAAAACAAAGCATACTCCTGTTAATAAAATCTATGACACAACTATTTACTCCTGTTTGAAAAGTTTGATCGGTTTGATAAATTCAAATTAGCAACTGACTTAAAAAAGTAAATGACTAAAAGCTGTCGTTAAATAGAGCAAGGAGTAGCTTGTTAATTTGAACGACTTCAAAAAGAAACTGCACGCTTTTAATAATGCGATAACCCTTTTTTCCTTTCATCAACAGTGCTAACCTCATTTAGACTACTCGGGCTAATGCTTTCAGCTGAAATGATGTGGAAAGAATATATTGAATAAATTGCTATTTATGCAGCTTAGAAATTTGTTTCAAAATGTCGAAATAGACATTTATTTCCCGCCAGAATATTTATTACGTATTTATAAGTCTACCATTCATCTCTGCTTTGAATATTGTTGCCATATCTGGCCTAGCGCTGTGGCTATATATTTAGAAGTTCTTGATAAAATCTAAAAAATGAATCTGCAATGTTATTGGTCCTCATTTGGCATCTCGGCGTCAATCACTTACCCACCGCTGTAAAGTAGCTTCCCTGTGCTGAGCTTTACACTTTGGTACCAAAACTTTAAGAATTGAATCGCAGTACTAGATTGGCGACAAGGTCTCATCATTTTAGAGTTGGAATGGCTATATGCAACAGTAAGTTCTATTGTAATAGTTTCTTCCATTGAACTTCTCGATTGTGGAACACTCATCTAGCTTTTGACTTCCCAAGTCAACATTGACCTTCAAAAATTTAAATTCAATGTCGATCGTTATCTTTTGTCTTCTTAATCCTTTTTCACCCCGTTTCCTTCATAGTAGTCTTTCTCATATTCTCTAGCACAAGGCAGCCTCTTACATCCTAGTGGCTTTATTACCTTGCTAGTGATTAAATTATTTTTTAATTCCCTTTTTCATCAACAGTGTCTCTGTTGTGCACAAATATCTTTAATGTTCAGTGTCTTTCTTGGGCACTAATTATTTTTCGATGTCTTATTTGCGTACTAATAACTGTTCAATGTCTTTCTTGTGCACTAATAACATTCGTTGTCTATTTTGTGCACTAATAACTTTCAATGCCTCTTTTGTGCACTAATAACTTTTAATGTCTTTCTTGTGCATTAGTAATTGTTCAATGTCTTTCTTGTGCACTAATCACTATCGATGTCTCTTTTGCGTACTAATAACTTTTAATGTCTTTTTGTGCACTAATAAGTGTTCAACGTATTTCTTGTGCATTAATAACTGTTCAATGTCTTTCTTGTGCACGAAATACTTTTCGATGCATCATCGGAAAAGAAAGCATTATAAATGCCGATTTAAAAAAATTATGTAGAACTTAATTTGTTACCGTCTAGTTTTTGCTCTTGAATTAGAAATATTTCACTAATGTTCACGGTTTGTAAAAACCGGAGTGAATGTCTGAAAAGCTTCACAAATTTCCCTAAAAGGGACATGGCGCATAGAAGATAAAGTTTAAGAAAGATCTTTTTTCACCTATTCGAAAGCTTTGTATTATTTTTGTAAATGATTTCGATTTGTAAGAAAAACTATAGAATGTGGAATTTATCATGTTTCGAAAACTTGCAAGTCAAGAATGTTTTGTAAACGCTAGAATCGGTGGTAATTCGATGGAACACACAAGGGAGAACAAAGAGGGCGTGGATGTTTGTTTTTTTCCGTGCCAAGATCATTAATCTAATCAGAAGTGATCCTTGCCGTATCGGGCCGGTCATTATTATGATGAAACACCACACCTTTGCGACTGATCAAACTGGGCTTCTTTTTCTTTTCCTTTCCTTTTCTTTTCCTTCAAAGCATTCTTTACAATAAGTATCCTGATGTAATCCTAAAATTAACTGCTTGTAAATGAAAATGGTCCACGGAAACCCAATCCTGCAATTATTTTCCCTAACGCATTTTTATTAAGATTTTTCACCTCCACTAAAGAACTGTCGTCATCAGTTTATATTCTTGCAAAATATCTATTCTTTATCAGTTCTTACGCATCTGTTCTAAAATAGCCGGAGTTTTGAGTTTCAGTTTCAGTTGTGTTTAACGGCATATTAACTTCTGTGGGTTATTTAATGCCAGAAAGGTGAGGTTTTAAGGTTGTTGTTTTTTAAATGTTCGGTTATAGTGAGAAGTTTGATTTTATCCCATTTTAATGATTTTTTTGTTTTTATTCTTTTTTTTTATTTTAGAAAACTGAAAATGTTTTCTACTTTTGTATTAAAAATGTCTTGCTAAGAATTTTTTTTCTTTCAAAAATGGGTTAGGGTAATAACGTTTTCATCAAAAATGTGTTGTTGGTACTATACTTTTTCTTCAAAAATGTCTACTTTTAGATAAAAGTCTATTTTTATACTTTCATAGCGTTTTGGAGGCTAACCTTTTGCCCATAGCTGTGTCCCTAACAGGTGCTACCACTCCGGGTCAGGGTAGACCTGGGAACAACAGCAATTAAGAGGTATTTCTATGCTCCTCACAACCTCCCAATCAGAGGCCTTGCTGCCGGATGCAGTTTACCGTGATGCCAAGGAGCCCAAAATGGCGCGATGCTTTTTTTAAAAATACTAGTGGCAATATGGTCTTCATCTAGCTAATCGGATGTGTGTTGTGGTACAGTGGATATCGGCTCGGAACGAGAAATTCCAGTTGATACCGTTGCATCCACAAATATCCTTGGGAAAGGTATGAATCTTTCGCTTCTCCCTCTAGCTATGAGTTAAATAGCAAAAAAGATTGGATTTTTTAGGTTTGGTTGACAATCAGTCTACCACAGAAATTAATGGCAACCTACAGCGGGAAAATCTTCTGCCTAGTCAGTAATCTCTCTTTCAAGACATGATCGCCCAAAGTTTGTATCCCGCATGGCACTTAACGCACTAGCTAATATCAAAGATATTTCTGATAAGTATTTCTTGGATGTATCCATCAGCAGTATTTATGGTAAGTATTTCTTGGAGGTATGCATCAGCAGTATTTCTGGTAAGTATTTCTTGGAGGTATCCATCAGCAGTATTTCTGGTAAGTATTTCTTGGAGGTATCCATCAGCAGTATTTCTGGTAAGTATTTCTTGGAGGTATCCATCAGCAGTATTTCTGGTAAGTATTTCTTGGACGTATCCATCAGCAGTATTTCTGGTAAGTATTTCTTGGACGTATCCATCAGCAGTATTTCTGGTAAGTATTTCTTGGAGGTATCCATCAGCAGTATTTCTGGTAAGTATTTCTTGGACGTATCCATCAGCAGTATTTCTGGTAAGTATTTCTTGGACGTATCCATCAGCAGTATTTCTGGTAAGTATTTCTTGGAGGTATCCATCAGCAGTATTTCTGGTAAGTATTCCTTGGAGGTATCCATCAGCAGTATTTATTTCTTGGAGGTATCCATCAGCAGTATTTCTGGTAAGTATTTCTTGGAGGTATCCATCAGCAGTATTTCCGTGTATTAAAACATTGCTTAGATACAAGAATAATTTTAAAATAGCCAAGAAATTTGAATTTCAATCACTATTTCTTTCCTTTATGACTAATTACTATTGACTATTCCACTCACCCTATATATATATATATATATATATATATATATATATATATATACATCAGCATGCAGTGTGGGTATAGAAGAATCCAAAGGAGTATCCTGTACATAAAATGGTAGGATAACTCTAAGAGAGCTCTAAACATATATGCATATAAATACATATAGAGCAAATATAAGAAAAATTAATGCAGACAGGTTATTTCATGGCAAATCGGAAGTGTAGGCCTATTTCAGGCGGACCATCATCAGCTTCCGTCTTTATTAAAATCCTTTCTACAATAAAGACGGAAGCTGATGATGGTTCGCCTGAAATAGGCCTAAACTTCCGATTTACCATGAAATAACGTGTCTGCCTTAATTTTTCTTATATATATATATATATATATATATATATATATATATATATATATATATATGTGTGTGTGTGTGTGTGTGTGTGTGTGTGTGTGTGTGTGTGTGTGTGTGTGTGTGTTAACCAACGGAGAACCATTTACAATGAATTTACATAGCAAAGTGAACCCCACTCTTAAAATTAAAAAAATGAAAACTTTTGATGGGGTACTTATAATCTAGATTACTTTATCGATATTGGCATGAAAATAAATCGAAAATATTCTTTCTTGTTGAAGAGTGTTTCTGTAGAGATGTCATTCTCTTCATGCAAAACACATCTCGCCATTTTTAAGCAGACTCACAACCTCTGATGAAAAATGGATAACAGTATAGAATATACAATTGCTCGTTTACAACTTTCTTACAATTTAGAGAAAGAATATTAATTTGTTATTTGACATCTGAAATACCGAATTGATAGCAATATGAAAAAGGTTTCAATTTTTTCTAAAACATTTGCGTTTCTGTATAAAAAAACACACACTCTTACTCGTCTTTCGTAATCTTTCAAAGTCGTTGTAGATGACAGCAAACCTTTCAATATCTGGAAATTAATATTAAACACTTCATTCCATGGGGACATCATTATTCCTCTTGAATTCACACAAAAAAATAAATCAATTTTAAAAGCAACATGTTGAACTATTTGTGCATCAGCTCCAGAGATGAAAGCGTCCTTTTAAAACTTTCCCAGTAATTTCAGCAATACCTTTCGTTTGAATAATCTATCCATAAACACAGTGAATATTTTATTGCTTCCACTGAAGTTATAGACCATTACATGCCTTAGGCTCTGCACAGATACGGCCATATTTACGAGGTTCAAGTTAGTAACTTAATTGAATCGAATAAAGACGACGTACTGTATAAGCCAAATGTTTTGTGCTACCATCTGAATTTCGAAAAATTGCACTAAAAGTCCAAAGCTGTGAGATTTTAAAAAGACTAATTTACTTGATGAATTCGGGACAAAAGCACTTTATCCGTTTTATATTTCACGTCTACTAATTTAACTACTACAACTGCATAATGTTTTTTGTCTAATCTATATTGCTGGCTGTTATGCCGTGAGTAAGAATAAATAACTCAACAACAGGAATAGGTTAATTGTTGTATTCCGTGAAAATAGTATTTACAAAGGTTATTAGTATCCAATACAAGAATAAAGGTTAATCGTCTCAACCGTCGTAAGACGTAGTATGAGCAATGGTTACTTCCGGGTCGTCACCGGAAGTCTACGACTGACTTGTCAATCGGCTGCTCGGCACACTCTATATTTAGTTGTCCCTCCCAGTAAGGGCAACATGTGACACATGGTCAGTTATAACTGGGATTTCCGGGCTATATGGCCCGGCCAAAAAATGTCTATTTTTGCCCAGTCGTGCCTCCACCCTTCGGCGGAACCACGACCGGGTTATAGCTCTCTGCTCGGAAGCAGAGAGCGCCCCCTACCCGATGGCAGAGAGCCGACAGTGTCGTAGAGAGTACGGCTGCTCGGCACACTCTCGTCACGTAGATGCCACCATTACTTTACATAGTAATGGAATAGTCCATTGTAGCCGAATAGGTGCTGGCGTCCCAACACTGGCTGATAGTAATCTTAGACAGGTGGATTTTAAATTTTAGATAACTTATTTTCTTTTTCTTCTTCTATGTGTCGTGTCTCTTCAGGACGTAAGCGATCATGGTTCTCTACGTCTCCCTATCCCTTGTGGCTCCCAGTATGCTTGCTCCTGTTACTCCTGGCCACCTCCGTTCCGTCATCCACCTGATCAGGTCTTGCAAATATATTATCCGCTGCTTTCCTCTGTCTCTCTTGCCTTCTATCTGGCCAGTCAGTACCAGGTTCTCCAAGCTTTCCTTCCTTATTGCATGTCCGAGGAACTTCAGTTGTCTCTTCCTGATGCTCAATATTAATTTCCTTTCCGTTGCCATTCTTTTCAACACCTCATCGTTGCTTGCATGCTCGGTCCACGATATCCGCAGCATCCTTCTGTAGAACCACGTTTCCGCTGCTTCCATTTTTGTCCTCATTTTCGATTATATTGTTCAGCATTCACTGCCGTATTGAAGAACTGACATCACATAGCAATCCAGCACTCTTACCCGACCCAAAACCCAACACTGCCATCCACTTACTCAGGTTTGTCAAGCACGTTACGCATTGCTTTCCTCTATTTCTCTTTTCTTATATCTGACCTGTGAGTATCAGATTCTCCAAGCCGTAATTCCTCATTATATGTCCCAGAAATTTCAGCTGTCTTTTCCTGATGTTAAGTATTTTTTTCCTTTTCGTTTTCATCCTCTCCAAAACCTCATTGTTGCTCACATTTTCGGTCCATGGTATCCTCTACATCCTTCTGTAGAACCACATTTTGGCTGCTTCAAGTCTCTTCTTCATCTCTAAGGATGTTGTCCAGCGAATTTCTCTTGTCTCTCGATACTCTACTCAGTTTCTGGAATGCATCTTTGGTCATGCCAATTCGCAAAACACCCTCTCTAAAAATAAATTGAACGACACGCACGAACGGATGAAATATTTTCAGCCTCCTTTAGTCGGAGTCAAGCTTAATTCTGAAGCAATGTCTGGAAGAGAAAACAAAAATAAAAAAATTCCTTTCCTTTGTAGCTCTTAAAAATTGTGATATTTTATTATTTCGACTAAGCCTTGTTCTGCTGTCTATTTCCTCAATCTCACTGGCTCGATTATGCGTTATTTTCCTCTATCCCCCCTTGCCTTCAATCTGCCCTGTGGGTATCAAATTTTTAAACCCTCTTTCCTCATTATATAACCTAAATATTTCAACTGCTTCTTCTTGTTTTAGTATAAGTGTCCTTTTTGTTTCCATTTTGTTTATAAGTTGGTCGTTACTCACATGTTCAATTCATGCTATTCTCAACATCCTTCTGTAGAACATTTGTGTTACTCTTTATTGTCGTTAAGCCTAAGTACCAAACAAGAAAGCTTATCACAAAAATTACCATTAAAATATTTGCATTATTTATTTATATCCTCGAGGACACATTGCCCAGTGAATAAAAGCTTTGATTAGATCCAGTCACTTGACCCAAAACGTTGTAAGTTTAACAGCTGGCTCCAGCAATGGTGAACAAATAATTTAGAAAGTAGAGGTAAAGAGCGATAACTAAGTGACATTCAGAAGTGGCATCGGATATTGAATGAGAATGATATACATCAATGGTCGAAATAAAGGGTTTGGTCCTAACACCTGAAGAAAGCCGAGGCATATAACGACCGAAACGTCGTGAGCATAGCAATAAAAAATGAGGACAACCGTCTAAATAATGTAAGTAATATATATACGACTTCATCTCAGAAGTATAGGCAAATAATAAAAATATTGATAGAAAAACACAGGGAAGAGAGGGCACGGCAGTAGGAGTGTGACTGAACCTAAGATGCTACCACAGGATCGGTAATATAGCAAATATCCTGCCTGTACTTTATGTAGAACTTTTAAATAAATAGCAGAAACAGCAGACAAAATTAGCAGCAATATTCAATGAATATGTTGTCTACCTCTGGGACAATGACGACGAAAATAGTAACTTCAACCACTTCAACGGGAAAACAAATCGCTTCTTCGTAGAAAACAGACTGCATCAAAATGTCGGTGTTTTTTTTTTGTTTTTTTTTTTTTGTTTCTCGTTAAATATTGGACAAAAAACTGCAATCCATTCGGCGAAAATATGCTCGAACCAAATGTTGATTATCTTTCACAGATAAATGACGATATACACCAAATAAATGACGATATGTAAATTTCTAAATAAAATATTTGGAATGTAGCTTTTTGTTTCCATAACCTTTTAGATTGTAGTATTGGTAACCTTAAGTGCGAGGAGTTTAAAATCTATCTGTAAAAAAAAAATATTTCTTTTTAAAGATTTTTAAGTGGTCTTAAAATTTTGATCAGGAGTGTATACTGTGCCTAAAGTGAATCAAAATGACTTGCTTTTTCACAACTGAAAAAATTGACAGATATCAATACTTTATTTTTAAATGAAAATACTCCATTTTCTTCTATTTTAAATTTGAACTTGGCCGTATTATAAAGCAGGTGGGGCGAATCTGGTGGGATGATGCAGACGCGTATATTAGGTTAGCGAGTGCTGCGACCGGTTCGCTGCTTTCTTTCTCTCCAATTGTTGTCTGCAAAACTCCACTCCCAAACTCAAAACTAAAAACTGACTCTCTGTGACCTCTGAGATAAGCGTTAACTCACTAACACCTAGTATTTTCGCCAAACTCGGCTCCACCTCGGGCGTTGACCTTTGATCTTTGACCTCTGTCTGTCTAAACTGTAACTCAGCCTGCACCTGCTGCGTTCTGCACACAGCGACATATCCATGCACAAAATGAAAAATACACTTCCTGCCAAAATTCTACACCGCCCAAGATATTATACAACAAATTGACGAATGATAGAAGTGTCTGGCGAATACTATATTTGCTTTATTATTCCAATAAAAATATTAGACTGGTAACATATAATGTGTTTAACGTGTATTGCTGTCCACTGGCATTTTGATCAAGTGCTAATGTACCTTCTGAAAAAAGAATTGTGATTGCTTAATGTAGTAACGCACATCTTTTTTTACAGACATGTTTATCCCTCTCCTACTTATATATAACTAGCACCATAGCCCGGCGTTGCCCGTGCAACTCATAACATTATAGTAGTAGAATAATTTTTTATTTTACATATTTTGTTTTTGTTTGAAAAACAATTTTGAAATATTTTTTTGTTTCAAAATTACGTGGAAAAATATTCACATTTTTTGTTGACCAAATGAATTTTTAAAACGTCGGAATAAAAATTAAATACAAAGGCTCATTTTTTTAATAAATATTTTAGTCGCGTTTGATTCGTTAGATTTGATTTCTGTGACGTAATCCACAACCATCTTAGATTTTAGATGTTTTACGGAGCAAATGTAAACAATCCTGTCAATTGGCCAAAAAGTGCAAAAGGGAAAACTGCTGAACTTGAAACTCAAAAAGTATGTGTCAACCTGGCTTCCCTCGAGATATGTGTCCCTAGAAATTTTGAATGGTGTAGCTTAAAAAATAAAGGCGGGCATAGGGAACAGTCACAGACTCACAGACTCACAGATTGCCTTTTATATATATATAGATTCCATCAGCAAAAACATTACTTTTTCAGATGAAGTACATCTAGAGGGTAAAACGTGTTACACAAAACCTTTTTCATTTTTGACATTCATTTGCTTCAGAATGTTCTGATGTATAGAAATGTATACTTCCAATTCTCCTATAATCTTCTCTACATTTATTTCAATGAATCACTGTTGCGAAGGAAATGTAATGAATGCATCGGTGGTTCTCTCGATATTATCTAATTTGACCTCAATCTTTCGATTATGGTTTTATCTGTCTGTAAAACCTTCTTACTTTTCTCTTTGTCTGTAATTCTAATCTCTCTCTATCACTATTGTTCAATCATTATCTTTCTTCTTTCTCTCTTTCTCTCTCTCTTTCTCTCTCTCTCTCTCTTTATTTCTCTCTATCTCTCTCTCTCTCTCTCTCTCTCTCTTTCTTTCTCTCTATCTCTTTTGTTCTTTTATTCTCTGTAAGTTAATATGGCTTTTAATTCAACTTGTCTCAGCAACACGACGATGAACAGCCACAAATGTTGGATGAATCGGTCATCTTCGGTATGCAAACCTTGCAGATTTGTTTCCATTACAGTCAGTCAGTTAAGTGCCATACGTGATACACGCTTGGGCGATCATGTCTCGAAAGAGACATGACTGACTGGGCAGAAGATTATCCCGCAGTAGGTTGCCATTGCTTCCTGCGGTAGACTGGTCGCTGACCAAGGCTATAGAACCCAATCTGTCCTGTTATTTAACTCATTGCTAAAGGGGGGAGAGATGTATTATATTATTAAGTAATAATTAGTGGGGGTTCAGTTTACTACTTCATATCAATATAGAACTGATCCCCCACTAGAAGTCTTAATTATGTTTCCAACTATTATATTCAGTCAGTCAGTTAAGTGCCGTACGTGATACACGCTTGGGCGATCATGTCTCAAAAGAGACATGACTGACTGGGAAGAAGATTATCCCGCAGTAGGTTGCCATTGCTTTCTGCGGTAGACTGCTTGCCGACCAAGGCTATAGAACCCAATCTGTCCTGCTATTTAACCCATAACTGGAAGGAAGATATGGATTAATACCTTTCCCAAGGATATTTGCGCGTAAGTTAATACAATGGATTCAACTGGAATTCGAACTCGGCTACCCGGTTTCGCGTTCCGAGCCGATATCCACTGTACCACAACGCACATCCTCTTACAATTTCTGTAAAAACTATATCTACCTTCTGACGATAAGGATATTCTCCTATCATTAAGCAAAGCACTTCTCAGTTAGCTCTCTGAATTTTTTAAAAATTAAAAAAAATAATCAAATTTTTGTGAGATTTCTTCTTGTATAGGATAATGGACTCGACTGAGTATACATATACTCCTGCCATAGAGAGAACAGCAGTTGAGAGTTGATAGTTGATCGTAATCGTAGAGATCCGTGCAAGTTATCGGAGCGTACCTAAACTGATACGTAAGTTACCGAGAGATACCGAACCTACCCAGAGATTACTGCATCAGAAGTCAAACTAGCAATGAGCTCCACTCAGCTAGAATAATATACACGGATATACTATATCCAACGAATTCACTTCAAGACTTGTATATATTTGTATCTTATTAATAGTATTCCTGGATTTACTAACCTGCGTTCAAGTTTGTATATTACGTTCAATATAACCTACTTTTCTATCTCCATATCTGTTTTGTTGTTCATTATTTTGTACGGTTCCTCACCCGGAATCCACAAAACAGAAATTGTCTTTAAAAAATCTTTGAAGTAGTTCGTTAAGAATGAAAAGTCTTAAATTGAAAACACTTTTATCCTACCTGTTGCTTATTTATTCTATTCAAGTTATATTTCAATCCATATATACAAATCATATATATATGTATATATAATGAACTCTTCAATCGTTTTCGATGTATGAAGGCCCAGTAGCTCTGTTCCTAGAACCAAATAGGTAAACAACTCACGGATATCATTTGATTATGTCGGTGAAAAAATTAGAGAAAATAGGGTGACTCAAGGTCTCCTGACGACATTCCTCCCATTTTTTCCTTGTCCTAGATTAGTTATCAACTAAGGATATATGGTTAGGTCTCTCCTTTGCCCACAGTTGTTATATATATATATATATATATATATATATATATATATATATTTTAAATACAAAAAAGGAAGTGTATATAGGTGAAATAATCAAAACCAGATCCTATTAATATTAATTTTATCAATATTGAAAGTCATCCAGGTGGAGGGCGCGATGTAAAAATTATTGGTTATTTTGCAGAGCTAAATATGTATTTTATATAAAAAAAATTCTGAAAATTACATTTCGTTCAATAGCTATTTCAGTGAGAAAACTCTCACTTCATCAGCAACGATCCAAAATCCAAACTTATTAATGTAAACATATTATATGTTACAAAATTTTTAGACCGGAAAATGCTCCAAAAACATATCTATATACAAGAAGTTAAAAAATAAAAGAAGTAAAGAATAAGAAAAAAATTATTTAATATTTGTCGTCCAGACAAAAAAAAAAGAATCATTAATTCCTGTATCTGCCCCTTTTTATGCTTGAACGACAAATTTTATATATATATATATTTTTCTTTTTTAATCCCTCTTTTACTTTTATTCTTTTTAAACTTCCTCGGTGAAATAGCTATTTAACTAAATATAATTTTCCGAATTTATATATATATATATATATATATATATATATATCGGAGTCTAACCGTACTGATCAGCTATGATACGGCGAAACAGATCTGTCTGCAGATGACAATATATATATATATATATATATATATATATATAGGAAAGAATATTAATAAAAAGTTTTGAATTTAAAAATGTACTTTTTTTGGACAGTATTTGTTTATTTTTATTATTGTATTTTATATTTCAGACCGCCCTCGCAAATTTGTAATACAGTTCTATGACGTCACACCGCGTGATAGCGCGAAATGACAACAGAACCATGTATTCAAATGCAGTGTAATGTGTTATGAGTAGATTTAAACCTGATTTTATTAAGTGTGGGTTGTTTGGATTTAATGTACATGGCATCCAATATCTGAAGGTTCGTTTTACTGTGTGTATGAGTAAGGATGTTGGAGAGTTTTGTCTTTATTTTCAACTGAAATTAAAGCCAAAATACGATGTTTACACCGGCTCATGATTAAACATAATAGACATTCATTGTCTCTTATATTTAACTCGTATTTAAGTAGATATTCTGCTTTTAATCAAACAGTATTATATATTTATTTCTACCGGCCTGATTATATACGATAAATTTTTGTTACAAAAATGTGTGTCACAAACAAATCATTTCAAATTGTCAGTTGTTCATAACCAGTTTCGTTAATCTTCGTAAAATATATGTATATAGCCATCTGCAGACAGATCTGTTTCGCTGTATCACAGCTCATCAGTACGGTTAGATTCCGATTGCTTTTAACCCAGGATTGAAATTCGACCGAATTGACGTCAGTCGGCGATTCTACCTCTGGACTATGGGCCTTGGTAGAAGAAGGCAGACTTTTTAGCGTGTATATTATCATTATACACGCCCAATAGCCATAGTGCTCCAACTCATTACTGAATGAGCGATATATATATATATATATATATATATATATATATATATATATATATATATATAATTTTTATGTTCTTAAATAATTATATTGAAAATTTTATATGTTTAGCAAGAAGATTCGTGGGATAGCAAATTAAGAATTAAGAATTATAACCAACCTTCTTCTATTTTACAAACATTCACGATGATGTGTGAAATCCTAGTTTTTCCCAAACAGAAAAAAAACTGACCATGTGCTTAAAGACAAAAAGCGAAACCGGATTCTGCAAGTAGATGCTAAATTGATTTTTTAACCAATGGTAGCGAGTTAGCTATTAAGTGCGAAAATCTGAATGACTATAAATGACTTCGATCAGCGTCAGCCAGTCAGTCTGGGATGGAAGCAGCAGAGACGACAAGCTAACGTTTTATTGTATTTAAACCCCACCTTACATTTTGATTATTTGATTAAAATTGACTTTTAGACGAGATCCTTCTTTCCCCGTTTTGTAATTAAAACTTTTGTTGTTTTTCCTTGTCCTGCTTCATTATTCATAATAACGCCAACGAATACCTTTGAAAAGTGTTATCCGAAAGGTTCCACAGGTTAATAAAATGACTTCAATATTGTCTAAAGCAATTTGTTGTTTCTCTGGGTACAAATATATATATATATATATATATATATATATATATATATATATATATCGTGATGATCCACGTATACTGTCTTAATATGTATAGGAAAGAATATTAATAAAAAGTTTTGAATTTAAAAATGTACTTTTTTTGGAGGGCGGTCTGAAATATAAAATACAATAATAAAAATAAACAAATACTGTCCAAAAAAAGTACATTTTTAAATTCAAAACTTTTTATTAATATTCTTTCCTATACATATTAAGACAGTATACGTGGATCATCACGATATATATATATATATATATATATATATATATATATATATATATTTGTACCCAGAGAAACAACAAATTGCTTTAGACAATATTGAAGTTTCAAAGTTTCAAAGGTATTCGTTGGCGTTATTATGAATAATGAAGCAGGACAAGGAAAAACAACAAAAGTTTTAATTACAAAACGGGGAAAGAAGGATCTCGTCTAAAAGTCAATTTTAATCAAATAATCAAAATGTAAGGTGGGGTTTAAATACAATAAAACGTTAGCTTGTCGTCTCTGCTGCTTCCATCCCAGACTGACTGGCTGACGCTGATCGAAGTCATTTATAGTCATTCAGATTTTCGCACTTAATAGCTAACTCGCTACCATTGGTTAAAAAATCAATTTAGCATCTACTTGCAGAATCCGGTTTCGCTTTTTGTCTTTAAGCACATGGTCAGTTTTTTTTCTGTTTGGGAAAAACTAGGATTTCACACATCATCGTGAATGTTTGTAAAATAGAAGAAGGTTGGTTATAATTCTTAATTCTTAATTTGCTATCCCACGAATCTTCTTGCTAAACATATAAAATTTTCAATATAATTATTTAAGAACATAAAAATTATATATATATATATATATATATATATATATATATATATATATCGCTCATTCAGTAATGAGTTGGAGCACTATGGCTATTGGGCGTGTATAATGATAATATACACGCTAAAAAGTCTGCCTTCTTCTACCAAGGCCCATAGTCCAGAGGTAGAATCGCCGACTGACGTCAATTCGGTCGAATTTCAATCCTGGGTTAAAAGCAATCGGAATCTAACCGTACTGATGAGCTGTGATACAGCGAAACAGATCTGTCTGCAGATGGCTATATACATATATTTTACGAAGATTAACGAAACTGGTTATGAACAACTGACAATTTGAAATGATTTGTTTGTGACACACATTTTTGTAACAAAAATTTATCGTATATAATCAGGCCGGTAGAAATAAATATATAATACTGTTTGATTAAAAGCAGAATATCTACTTAAATACGAGTTAAATATAAGAGACAATGAATGTCTATTATGTTTAATCATGAGCCGGTGTAAACATCGTATTTTGGCTTTAATTTCAGTTGAAAATAAAGACAAAACTCTCCAACATTCTCACTCATGCACACAGTAAAACGAACCTTCAGATATTGGAGGCCATGTACATTAAATCCAAACAACCCACACTTAATAAAATCACGTTCAATTCTAGTCATAACACATTACACTGCATTTGAATACATGGTTCTGTTGTCATTTCGCGCTATCACGCGGTGTGACGTCATAGAACTGTATTACAAATTTGCGAACTGCGTTTGTTATTTTTGGTAAATATTGCCGTTGCCTAGCGGAGTTTTATGTCAACACAATATCAAATCGTCGGTGATGGTGGATGTTATTGTATTACTGTCTTAATAACCTCTCTGAAGATGGCTCATGTAAGCCGAAAGCTTAGAACCAAATTAATAAAAAATTATCCAAATGTTGGAGAATTTTTGTCTTTATTTTCAACTGAAATTAAAGCCAAAATGCGATGTTTAGAACGGCTCATGATTAAACATAATAGGCATTCATTGTCTCTAGTATGCGTTTAGTAAATAACTGCTGCCTCGATACACTAAATTTAAATACGAGTATCGATCAAAAATAATGTTCAAACAAATTATTTCACATATATATATATATATGTGTGTGTGTGTGTGTGTGTGCGTATGTGTGTTTGTGCGTGTGTTTTAAGACATACAGGTACTAACCACTATGCTTTATTAATAACGGCCATCCCTCTATCTTTCTATCACTCTCTTCGTCGTTTCCTCTCTCTCTTTCTCTTTTTAATTTCTCTCTCATGCTTTCTTCTTCCCTTCTCTTCTGTTTCACTTGCTGTCTTTCTAATTCCTCTGTTTTGTTTTATCAACGTCTCTTTATATTCAACCACTCCTTTCTTGTCTCTCTAATTTCCGCTTCATTCCACCTCCTCACCATCACCCGGTATATTAGCAAAATACTCTTTGCGCATGTCCGGCCACCGAACAGCGTGCGATTTATTACGGTTGCCTTGACAAAGAAGCGGAAGAAAGTGCGTAGAGAAATCAAAGGTATCACGCATTAAAAACCAACCAAGAGAAAAACGCGTAAAATACGGTCGATCAAAAAATAGTATCGAAGATAAAGCACAAATGCCCCTTGCTAGATAGTCTCACGCCATCTTACTCCGTTCTCCGGTTTCTTTTCATGCGCAGGCGTACAACAATCGGACTTAATAGTGCGTAAACATGGCGTCGTTTTACCATTCGGGTGATAACGAGGCAGACATCAAAACACCAAAACTGACATGACGACCACCAACTTTCTCATTACTCTGATTCTTCATTATTACCTCCTCCAGTTTTTGTTTGTATTTTTTTTCTTTTTTTTTTTCACCAAACTCTTACTATAAATAATATTGTTAAATTGTGTAGCTGGATAATTGATATACTGGCTTTTTGTATTTTGGTGTAAAGGCCAGACTTACAGCCATGGTAACAAAGCGAGTCTCGCAAGCAACTGCAAGAGACTTGGAAACACCTTGGGAATCTTATGACGCGTGTCTTCTGCTTGGTTATAAGCAGTCTTATTGTATTCCGCAGAGTAACAGTGACATCCGTTTTGAAGGCCTTTTCTGAGTGACAAAACATGACAGCGATTAACTTTTGTCCTTATAAGCCAAGGATTAAAAACAAGATATATACCGGTGACACTGTCCTGATTGGAAACTCTATAGAAAAACTAAAAAAAACGTCTTAGATAAAATAAGACGAAAAAGTCAAAAGAAAGGAGACGCTAATATCGTCTACAAGTGTCGCAGGAAATATACCTGAACATATCAACCTTTTCAAAGCAGAAACTATTATCTGGACTTGAAACGAAATTAGTCATGATATTTAACGGCATTTAACTCTACCAGAAACAAAACGGATTTCATTTAATTCCCGCAGAGAATCTTTCTACCTGCCATAATCATTGTTAATGACAGATTTTCGGAGACCAATAGTTTTTGGCTCAATATCATTGACGTAATGTGGAGTGACTACATTGAATCAATTGCTACATCTATTGATAGGAAAATTTGTTCACTACTAGAAATACTTTTCTCGACAGAATCCATCTTGTACATTTACCAATCTATCTTTTGTCCGTACATTGAATATTGCTGTCATATCTTCTCTGGTATCCTTGCTTTATATCTCGAGATTCTAAACTGATGCAACCAATATTTAATGAATATGCATAAACCTTGTTTCCCCTCACAGTAATGTGATTGGCTGGCGTCAGCCAGAAATACAGACAGAGGCGAGGACGCATAGAGGTTTACGCCCATAAGTTTACCGCTAGAGATCTAGAGATCTTCGACTAGAGATCGACGTCTAGAGGTTTAAGACTATTGGTCTACGTCTCTTGACTACGCTTACGTCTCAGGATACTGTATACGACGAGTACCGTCCATTACGTCTACGTACTAGGTGTCAGCCACTAAATACAGACAAAGACGAGGGCGCATAGATCCATAGATCTACCACTAGAGGTCAAAATGTCTTCCACTAGAGATCTACGTCTAGTGGTCTACGACTATTGGTCTACGTCTATTGACTACGCCTACGTCTCAGGACACTGCATACGACGAGTAATGTCCATTAAATCTACGTACTAGATTGTCCTACTCGGTGGCATTTTGCCTTAACCGCTTAACTACCTACTATTGGACAATGGAACATCCAATACGGAAATAAAAGAGAACAGGTTTTGCTGACCCGCCTTCACATAGGCCATACGTACATCACGCACCATCATTCACTGAAGGGCACAGAATCCCCAATATGTACCAGCTGTTAAAAAAAGATTAATATCAAATATATATTTTTAGAGCGTACAAACTTAAATAGAGTGCGAAAGAAGTATTACCAAACAAATAGTTTGAAAAAACTATTTATGGAAACCAGACCAAGCAGGATACTTGAATTCTTAAAAGAAATCAAAATGTACTAAAAAATATGACTGGTTGAATACTATTTCACACGCACATTGATATATGTATTTTGACCAACTATATATTCCAAAACTTAGTTCTACCGCATGTGTGTTTGCAAATCTTGTATATGTAATATATATATATATATATATATATATATATATATATATATATATATACATATATACAATGTATGTAGGCTGGATTTGGCTTCGAAAAACCAGTGGTGGATGGTATGCCATAAAATCTAAAGAGCTAAATTAAATACATAATTTTTTAAAAATATTTTATTAATTTAAAATATGTTAAATATATACATTTGTTAAATGTATAAATTTGTCTAAATATAATAGTCTGTTATATATATTAATTTGTTATATATACAAACTTCTTGAAATTGTTCTTAACTTTTGGTTCGATTTTTAATAATTCGATTCGGCGTTAAATGACCCAAGATGGGTTGATACGTCGTAATACAAAACAACCAACCAAACCTAAAAACCTCGAATGAGATATATATGTATATATATATATATATATATATATATGTACGCATCGCTCATTCAGTGAAATGAATTAGAGCGCTCTAGCTATTGGGCGCGTATAATGATATGCGCTAAAAAGTGTACCTACTTCCACCGAACGCCCATAGCCCAGGGGTAGAATATACAAATATTTTACGGCTTCTGCTCCGATGAACTTAACTCACTGGTGCCCCCTATATATGAACTTACTCGAACCACAAGATTAGCAACGAGGTCCTACCATTTTACTGTGAAACCAATAAAATGCAAACGCAAATTCTACTCTATCAGCTTCTTTTCTTGCAC
This sequence comes from Ascarosepion bandense, assembly GCA_037127315.1. NCBI lineage: Eukaryota > Metazoa > Mollusca > Cephalopoda > Sepiida > Sepiidae > Ascarosepion > Ascarosepion bandense. The sequence goes on from JBBBDQ010001236.1 coordinate 13,796,323, forward strand.
TTCCCGCCTGTGGAATTCCCTTCCGTTTACTTGCTTTCCTGACAGCTACACTCTCCAAGAATCTAAATCAGTAGTCATCTCCTCACTAACTCGCATCCTCTTTCTCATGCTTCTTTCTCTGTCCACTCCTCTCTCATCAGTATTCTAATCCTTCTCTTACCCGATCCTGACACTCCCTATAACCTGTCGATCTTTCTCATAATTTCCTTCTATGTAACCCCCTGCAAAACAGTGACAGTAAAATGCCTTGCTTGGGCGATATGATTATTTTAAAAAATACAATATCAGTCTTCATCTTCTGTCTTTTTTTTTCTTTCTCCTCACTAAATTATTTTCATTTCTGTTTCTCTATCTGTTACCGGGTACGCCCTCGTGGTCTTATCGCCTTGCTTTGAGTTAAACGATTTTATATATATATAGACTTTGAAAAAACAGTAGCTACTCTAGCATCTACGCATCCTTCATTCAGTAATTAATTAAAACACTCTAACTACTGACATATATACATGATATATCACGCGCTAAAAGTGTACCTCCTTCTACCGTGCGCCCATAGCTCAGTGGCAGAATCGCCGACTTGACGCCAATTCGGTCGGGTTTCAGTCCTGGGTAGAAAAACATTCGGATGGCTAACCGTACTGATGAGCTGCGAGACAAATCTGTCTGCGGATGACTATATATATATATATTAAATATCCAAAAAGTCCTTTGTATTGGAAGAAATTATCACTGGTAGGCAGATTACTGCGTTACCTGCCGAAAAGTTATTGAGGGTGGGCGAAATTGCTCTTGACCAATGCCGATATGTTGCACACACACACATCAATCATAGTTTCAGCAGTGGCTAGGAAGTAACTTGTTCGGGTTTGTCTGATTCCTGACTTTAAGATCGGCTTGTCAGCAGTTGCATCAAATCACAGAATACTTCAATCCTTTTGATATAATACTGTGTGTGAAAACACAGCCATGAATTGGTTCTAGAATTTCAGATCGGGAGATCTGTCTTTTTGTGGTGGGACCCGCTGTCGCCGGCCAAAGGTCCTAGATGATGAAGGCGTCCATAGAGGAAGACAATTGCCAAAATTGTGGTGTGCTTGCCGAACACATTAAGGTTTCTGATAAAATTGTCAAAACTAACCAGCATCTCAGAAGGCACACAAGTTGAGCAAGTTGATACCCCATACACTCCCAAGCGTATCAGAGATTGGTTTTCATCATAGCAAGCTACATATCTACACCAACGCAAGATACTGCTATGTCTCTGCTACAAACGGGCCAAATCGACACTACGGACCCTTAATTACAGCAGTCTGAACATATGCAACATCGACTGAAGCAACTGAAGGAGCCAGTATTTGTTAATCGCAAGGCTGTACTGCTCATCTATGACTGTCACAGGACTTTTGTGATGCGAGTCCTGAGGATGCCATACATCAATTTTCCTGGGACACATTGTGCCATCTACCTTACTATGCGAACATTGCACAAACAGATTGTCAAAACGATCAGTTATACACAATCGTTTGAAAGTGGATTCGCGCGAATGATCCATGTGGAATTTCAAGAGATGTCTGTATTTTGTCCGAGCACGTAGATTGGCGCTACAGAACCAATAGAAACGGGGCTAACCTATCGTGATTTTCATTGTGGTGCCTTGGATATCGGCTCGGAACGAGAAATCGGGGAGCCGAGTTCGGATTCTAGTCGAAATTCTTGCATTACAGTTACGCGCATATACCCTTGGGGAAGGTATTAATCAGTCTCTTCCCACCGGTTATCGGTTGAATAACAGAACAGATTGGGTTCTATAACCTTGGCTAGCAACCAGTCTACCGCAGAAAGTAATGACAGCCAAATGCGGGACGATCTTCTGCCCAGTCAGTCATGTCTCTTTCTAAACATGATCGCCTAAGCGAGTATAACTGACTGAATGATTTCGTCATGTTATTTAACAAAGGGAAGGTGAGCGTGTTTAGTCACTGAAAACCCGACTCAAAAAATTCCTGCTTCGCTATTTTGAGATTGTTATAGAAAACTGGTTCACACTAATAGCTCAAATGAGAGTTTGAAACCGTGTATTACGAGCTCATGTCGTAAATAAATGCCCACTGATTTGCTTCTACAGAGTTTAAATCTGAAATTGTTGTGTATCTGTAGAAATCACCTTCCAGCTACTATTAGTGTTCATACAAAATCGATTTAATTCGCCCTCCTGGTGATTTGAACTTGATTTCTGAATGGAGTAAGTAAAGTATAATCTGAACCCTCCCTATAGCAGAGTAAATTAAAAAAAAAAAACCTTTTCCTTGGCAATTATCAGTACATGTTTTTGAATACTAAGAAAATAGTGTAAAACTGTTAATTTATATCTGTCAGCCTCAATGGTATTGAATGTCGAACAATTTCACTACAGATAAAGAAGAGACAGATTAATAGACAGAATATCTTGAAAAAGAGGAATTTAAAATGAGAATATCAACTTCCAAGAAACAGAAAGAAAATCTCGTAACAAGGAGGCGCTGTTTCTATGAAATCTATTTCCACATAGATAGATAGATAGATAGATAGATAGATAGATAGATAGATATAAACAGACTTTGTTAGATAGATAGATAGATAGATATAAACAGACTTTGTTAGATAGATAGATAGATAGATAGATAGATAGATAGATAGATAGATAGATAGATATAAACAGACTTTGTTAGATAGATAGATAGATAGATAGATAGATAGATAGATAGATAGATAGATAGATCTAAACTTATTTATAAATGGAACTTTGTCTGTATGTGTATGTGTGAGTGTGTCAGTTACCTATAGACTCCGAAATCGCTGAACCGATTTTCTTGAAAATACACACAGTTGTACTATAAGCGTCGGCTAGAGTTTTTAAGTAAGTTTTTTGTCCAGGTAAAATCGGATACACCTTCTATAACCCGAGTTTTTCGATTATCGATTTTCGATATTTATCGGGGGTACCTCGACACAAAACCTAGCTAAGAACACTCGCAGACGCTTATAATACAACTGTGTAAATTTCCAAGAAAATCGGTTCAGCTGTTTCGGAGTCTATAGGTAACAGACACACACACACAGACACATACTCACACAGACAAAGTTCAATTTATAAATAAGTTTAGATAAACAACATTAGAAATTATTTATGTTTTAGCCTAATATTTTGCCCAACGTCTGGAGGAAGCCATATTTTTTACCCAGTATAACCCATAATAATTTAATATTAAATATAGATAGACAATCTTATAACCAATACAATAAGATGCGTGTATAAGGGAATAAAAGTGTATTTAAATAATTTAAGTAAATGTTTTTTTTTTCTTTTATATATTTAGTCAGTTAAGGGTCATACGGGATACACGCTTGTGCGATAATGTCTCTCACGTGACATGACATAGCAGGCAGAAGATTTTCCCGCAATTGTTTGCTATTACTTTCTGCGGTAAATTGATTGCCAAACCAAAGCTATATAACCCAATCTGTTCTGCTATTTTACCCACTGCTGGAGGGGAAAACGACGAATTAATAACTTTCTCAAGAATATTTGCGCGTAAGTGAATGTAACTAATTTAACTCAAATTCGAACTCGACACTCTGAATTTTCGTTCCGAGCCGATATCCGACATTTTTATATTAGGTAACTGACTTAGTGATGTAGCGTTGTAACCCTGTTTAAGGGGTCACAAATAAAAACAGGAAAACGGGATTAGTGTAAACAATTGTATTAACAAAATAACGGGTAAAGGTACAATATACCAGCTTGTTCGTCTAGCTGACGAGCAATCGGTGTTGGATATCAAGAGTCTCTGTTCGGTAAGTCACTCTACGGGTGTCTGACTCATACCAGACTGGAGCTCTCCGGTGACTACTAGTCACCTGGTATTTATGCAGGTTGAGTTAGTCCATTACTATGTTAATGGGTAGGTCCGCCACAACATGTACCGGGATATACTTTCTGTGTGCTTTCTTCTCTTAATGTCTTCTTACATTTTTTTAAGATTTTTTTTAATTTTGTGAATTTCGCATTATTATTTATTAAGTAACATCCTGTACTGAAAATAAGGAAAAGAAATTTGAAAGCAAATGTAATTATGGTAAACTGAAGAAATGCATGAGGAAGAAAAACAATTATTAAGAAAATTGCAAAAAACAAGTGGAACTGAAATGATTAAAAACAAAGAAAAATGTGTTTCATTTGTAAACGAAGAAAAGTAAATTCTGAACTGAAAAAGTTTAAACTGAACATAACAACTAATCTGACAAAATTGAAGATGCAGAAAATTGTACTCAATAAAAGGAACTCTGCAAAGTAAGAGAATTACAAATTGGAAAAAAAGACAGTAAAAAACAATGTTATATTAGTGCTCCAATATGGTTCTTTTCTAAGCACAGGTTAAAATATGGTGCTCACAATAAGTCAATTGCAATGATTCTTGCAATAAAAACTTCTTAACCATTACACCACGTCGAGGTCCCTAGTGTTCCTGTGTGATATTGTTATACCCTGCTAGATTTTGGCTGACAACGAAGAGATGCTTCTTCTTCTTCTTCTTCTTCTTCTTCTTCTTCTTCTTCTTCTTCTTCTTCTTCTATGTGCCCTGTCCTTTCAGGACGTAGGCGATCATGGCCTTCCACGTCTCCATATCCCTGGTGGCTCTTTGCATGCTTTCTCCTGTCACATCTTGCACCCCCCGTTCTGTCATCTACCTGCTTAAGCCCTTCAAATATGTTATCCGCTGCTTTCCTCTGTCTCTTTTTCCCTCTATCTGGCCTGTTCGTAACAGATTCTCCAAGCCCTCCTTCCTCATTGCCTGTCCCAGTAACTTTAGTTGTCTCTTCCTCATGCTCAATATTAACTTCCTTTTCGTTTCCATCCTTTCCAAAACCTCATTATTGCTCACATCCTCGGTCAACGATATTCGCAGCATCCTTCTGTAAAACCATATTTAAGCTGCTTTAGGTTTTCCCTTCATCTTTGTTGATATTGTCCAACATTCTGCCATATTGAAAAACTGACATCACATCACATAGCAATTTAGTACTCTCTTCTTTGTTTCTAGTGAAAATTTCCTGTGTCTTAATACTTTACTCAGCTTCTGGAATGCGTCCTTCGCTATGCCACTTCGCCTTTGGATATCTGTGTCGCACTTTCTATCTTCAGTTAGAACACTTCCCAGGTATTTATATTTTTGTACCTGCTTGATTTTAATGTCCCCACCTGTATTTTGGCATTTTGTGTTGCTCTTTTTGCTGATGACCATGCATTCGGTTTTCTTGCAGTTTATTTGTAGTCCTTTCTTGTCGCTTATGTAGAGCATGAGGACAGCCGGAGAGAAATCGCACACACGAAGATGTCGTCGGGAGTCGAGGGTCGGAAGCAAGCAGGAGTTTTCTCTCCCTTCAGCTACACATTCTGACTTCATATAATCTTATAACTTCCACGCATTTTTTCTTTTTCGTTTTGTCACTTTGTTGATGTCATCTACAGCCAGATATATCTGGCGATCACCTTTTTATCTTGCTGACTTTTATCTATGGCCAGATGTATCTGTCAAACATATCCTTGCCGGTCATCGCCTTTCAGGCTGGTTATTGTGTTGTTGTTTTTTTGTTTTTTTGTTTTTTGCAGTTGTTGACATCATCCACGTCGAATATATCTATCAACACAATTTGCTCTTCGTTGACGTCACTGATGGCCGGATGTACTTGTCAATTATCTCTGATGTTCAAGGTTATATATTACAGTAGAGAATACTCGACAGTTTTCTCACAAATGAAGAGGCGATTTGAGGCAACAGAGATGTAGTTTTATAGAAATATGCTGAATATGTCATGTAAGCAGAGGGGAAAGTTTTCAGACAAATATGAATAAACATAACTGAATACATTCAGTAAAAGCAGTTGCTAGTTCTGCAACACTTAATAAGACGATAATGACTGGGAAATATAGGAATCACCAGGCATTCTGAACAAAAGTGGAAAAGCATCCAGTAGTCTAGATATGAACATCAAAAGCAATCTGTCTTCCTATGATGAAGATCAGACTGGAAAAAAGTCGAAAGGTTGATATTGATAACAAAGATGAAGACAGTATAAATAATTCAAGTATAAATAATTTAAATAATAATAAGTTCTAATCCTAGAAATTTACGCAAAATTATTCCAAATCTATCGTTATTCCAGTGACAAATATTCAGAGAATCCTAATTTATTATTTAGATCCGATCACATCAAGTGTACGCCGTGTCAACTCCAACGTGCTGAATCACACTGATTTACCCCATATTCTAACTCTAAGAAGGAAATTTTAATCAGGGTTTTACAGGAACCACAACTTTGTAAAACAGACATCTTCGTTGGTCACTTCTCTAATTTGGCCTCTTCCAACCAATGATCAACTGTTATCTATTCTCCTTATCCTCATGCATTTCCTACTATAACTTGCTTCATTCATATCACATACTTCATTCTTTACTATAATACGACTCTAAGCCTCTATCTTGAATGGATCTTGAGTCTTATAGTGAATGGAATTTGTGTAAAAAATATACTATCCACTAAGAAGTTGTATATCTATTAAGCATCACAGACAATTGCTCCTACATCCCATTAGCATGGATTTGGCTAGTCTCCCTGAAAGCAAAACACTGCACCTCCTGCGTTTAACACTCACAATAGATCTCAAGTAGAATGACTATATAGAGTCCCTAGTAAAATCCACTTCTAAGAAAGTCGGTTCTTTGCGTAGCGCCAGGAAGTTTTTTTTCCGGATGAAACAATCCTGCACATACATAAATCTATCATCCGTCCGTGTATTAAATACTGCTGCCATATCTGGTCGGGTGCTCCTGCTATTCACCTAGAGGTCCTTGACAAAATCCAAGGAAGAATCTGTAATGTGATCGATCCCGATTTGGCAGCTCGGATACAGTCACTTTCTCACCGGCGCAATGTGGCTTCCCTGTGTCTCTTCTACAAATACTTTCACGGTTTCTGCTCTGATGAACTTAACTCACTGGTGCCCCCTATATATACATTTACTCAAGCGACAAGATTAGCAACTAGGTCCCACCCTTTTACTGTGAAACCAATAAATTGTAAACACAAATTCTACTCCAACAGCTTCTTTTCTCGCACTTCCCGCCTGTGGAATTCCCTTCTATTAACTTGCTTTCCCGACAGCTATAATCTCCAAGAATTTAAATGTAAAGTCAATAGTCATCACCTATCTCACTAACCTGCATCCTCTCTCATGCTCCTTTCTCCGTCCATTCCACTCTCATCAGTATTCTCACCCTTCTCTTACCCACTTCCTGACACCCCTTATAACCTGTCACTCTTTCTCATTACTTTTCCTCTTATCTAACCCCCTGCAAAACAGTGGCAATAAAATGCCATGCTTGGTGCGATATGATTCTAAAAAAGAAATATAAATATTTGCGAATATCCTAGATAATCTCTACACAAATCCTCGCGTGACGGTTATTTTATGTCTTTGTCTTTTTTTTATTCTGAAAGTGAACCGGAGCATGGGCATTGGGTTCCATGTGAGTATGTGTGTGTGTATATGTGAATGACCAGGAAATTAGTCATTCCATAAAATCATTTATTTCCTTTAAAGACGTATGGCTTTAATTTGATTTCTCTTGTCGAAGAAAGAAAAGAAAAAATAATTATACACTCTAAAATAGATAAAGAAAATGAAATAAAGACCCCAATAAATAAATAAAAGAAACTGTTCTTTTCCTGTCCGTTCATAGCTTGGCTTCAAATAACTTCAACTGATAATGTCAAAAGAAAATAATAATGCCAAATAATAATAACATTAATGAAAAGTAGAAGAATAGTTAAAAATCAATAAAGAAATAACATTGCTTACATTCAAACAATTGTTCTTTAAATGAAATAAAAAAAAAACATGGTTGCAAATATATATTCCAAAAAATAATGACCTCCCTATCTTCGATTCAAGAATCTACGGTATCGGCGACGTGGGAAGCTTAATTTATTTGCTTCATCTTCTTGTCGAATCGTAACCAAACCAAAATTTACTCTCGACAAAAAGATGAGTTCAGTTATTTGTTTGTTGATTTAATTTTTTGTTTGTTTATTTTTTTTCACTGCTGTTGTTTTTAGCTCCTTCTCCGAAACATTCACCGCCATATTTCTAACGTTTAATCTTCCTTTTTGTTATTCTTTTTTTTTTCTCTTCTTTTTCTTTACTTCATCTTCCTTCTTAACGTCTTCAATTCTTTATTTCAATCTTTTTTCCTTCTTTTTCATCCATTTACTTGTTCATTCATTCTTTGTTTCTTTCTTAAAAAATCATTCCATTTTATCCCGGTTTCGTGTTTAATTATTTTTCTCTTTATAACTTTTTCTTTCATTTGATTACTTCAGCCTTTCTTTGTTTTTTTCAATAATCTTTTTCATCGTTGAACATTTTCCCTTTTTTTGATTATTTTCGCCACTTATTTTTGACTCTCTTTTTTTTTAATCTTTTTTATTTTATTCTATTTTTCATTTCTTTCGGCTCACACATTTTCTTTCAGTCATTCTTTCTCTTTTAATCATATCACCCCAAGCAAGGCGATAACGCCACTGATGCGCAGGGGGCTACGTAAGAGTAAAAAGATTGGAAAAGAGAAAGCCGGAAACCACATCCTAAACAGGAAACAAGGGATGAGCCTCTTCACCTGTTCAATAGACGTGAGTGGAGTGTGAACCGGGCGATAGTTTAGTCTATCTACTCCAATTGAAAAAAAAAAAGAAAGAAAAGAGTGAAAAGATTGGAAAAGAGAAAACCGGAAACCACATCCTAAACAGGAAACAAGGGATAAGCCTCTTCACCTGTTCAATAGACGTGGGTGGAGTGTGAACCGAGCGATAATCTCTCTTTCTATAATTATTTATTTTACAGGTGTAATGTTAGGTCTTGAAGACTGCCACACTGCGTTTAGTAAAATTAAGAAAGGTAAAGACGTTTTGGGGTATTACTTATTTATTATACATTAATATTTCGAGATCAAAATCTCATCTTCAGAATGGTAGGAGAGCACACACACACACGGATACATGATACTGAGAAAACGTATATATATATATATATATATATATATATATATATAAGCCCGAACCGTTGCCTTGCACATCTCCAAAGCATTCGACAGGGTCTGGCATGCTGGCCTCTTGTGCAAACTGCGGAGCTATGGGATAACTGGACATCTGTTTGACCTCATCCAGTCTTTCCTCTTTAACCGCACATTGAAGGTGGTATTAAATGGGCATGCCTCCCAAAACTACCAGACGAACGCGGGCGTCCCTCAAGGTTCTATCCTAGGTCCCACACTCTTTCTGATCTACATTAATGATCTCCTCGACACCATTAGATCCCAAGTTGGCATGTATGCCGATGACACAACAATCTACTCTCGCATCGATCAGAAACCAGGTGTGGACGACAAAGTGAACCTCGCTACCGCACTTGAAAGGGACCTCCAATCCGTAGTGGCCTGGGGTAGGAAATGGCTGGTAAATTTCAATGCCTCTAAAACGAAGCTGTTATCAACTAACCACCATAGACAATCGCATCTACCTCCCATTAGCATGGGACAGGCTAGCCTCCCAGAGAGTAAAATACTACGCCTCCTTGGCCTTACACTTTCGGCGGACCTCAAATGGAATGACTATATCGAATCCATTGCCAAATCTGCTGCTATGAAAGTCGGCTCCCTGTGCAGGGCCCGGAAATTTTTCCCACCTGAATCTATTCTGCACATATACAAATCTACCATCCGCCCGTGTATTGAATATTGCTGCCATATCTGGTCGGGTGCCTCTGCTGCTCTCCTTGGACTTCTTGACAAAATACAAAGGAGGATCTGTAACGTGGTTGATACTGACTTGGCAGACCGGCTGCAGCCGCTCTCTCACCGGCGTGATGTGGCTTCCCTGTGCCTCTTCTACAAGTACTTTCATGGCTACTGCTCCGATGAGCTTAGATCACTGGTGCCGCCTCAGCACGAATTTACACGAGATACTATATTAGCAACTAGGTCCCACCCTTTTACAGTTAAACAAATAAGATATAACCGTAAATTCTACTCCAACAGCTTCTTTTCTCGCGCTTCCCGCCTGTGGAACTCCCTTCCACAACCCTGCTTTCCCGACAGTTACAATCTCCAGGTGTTTAAATGTAGGGTCAATAGACAACTCCTATCATACTAATTCCCAATTATTCTCAGAACACTCTCATCTACCCAACCCTCATTCTCGGTATCCTTACCCGCCTATCACCCACCCTCTGACATTTCCTATATTTAATCATCCTTACTCCATTCTACGTAGCCCCTTGCGCAGTAGTGGCAGTGACATGCCTTGCTCGGTGTGAAGCGCTTATATAAAAAGAATATATATATAATGATCACAGAGTAGAAAAATAGATAAATAAATAAAATAAAGTAATAAAAATAAATGAAATAAAATACAAGAAGTATACGCACATAAACACACACACACACACACACATGAAACACTCACGCACACACCAGAACGAACACAGGGTGGCCCAAAAAGTGTAGCAATAAACACGCCCATAATTAATGCAGATAGATATAACACCAGTCATAAAACAAAGCCCTCTACCACTTTGGCAAAAGTCGAACTATCGCTCAGGTCAAGGCGTACTTAAATAAACCACACATTAAAGCGGACTGGTATCATCAGACCGTAAAACGGCGCCAACTATCAATCACACTTATATATATATATATATATATATATATATATATAGCATAAACACACACACACAGATACATGCTCTAACACACTTAAACGCGCGCGCACACACACACACACACACACATTCATTACAATTAACGACAGCGTAACAGCGAAGAATGATCATTCGTTGAAAGGCACGGAACTTGAAAACAAGCTCTCCTACCATTCTGAAGATGAGATTTTGGTCTCGAAATATTAATGTATAATAAATAGGTAATCACCAACAACTTCTTTACTGTTCCATTTTTCTTCGTTTTTTCTTTCTTTTTCCGTTCCTTCTTTCTTCGTTCTTTCTTCCTCCGTTTTTCATTCTTCGGTATTCTTTCATTCTTTCTTTCTTCTTTTATCGTCATCCGTTTTTTCTTTCTCTGGTCGCTATTTCTTCATTCTTTCTTTCTCCATTCTTTCATTCATTGTTCTTTCTTTTCTTTTTTCTTTTTCCAGTCGTTATTTCTTCGTCCATTCTTTCTTTCTCTGTCTCATTTTTCTTCGTTTTTCTTTCTTTCTCCGTTCCTTCTCACTTTGATCTTTCTTCCTCCGTTTTTCTTTCTCTGGTATTTTTTTCTTTCTCCGGTATTCTTTCTTTCTTTCTTTCTTTCTTTCTTTCTTTCTTTCTTCGTTTATCGTCATCCGTTTTTTTCTTTCTCTGGTCGCTATTTCCTCATTCTTTCTTTCTTCATTCTTTCATTTCTTTTTCTTTCTCTGGTCGTTATTACTTCCTTCGTTCTTTCTTTCGTTGTTCCTTTTTGTTTCGTTTTTTCTTTCTTTCTTCGTTTTTTCTTTCTTTGTTTTTATCCGGTTGTTCTTACTTCATTCTTTTGTTCTCCGTTATTTCTTCGTTTTATCCGGTCCTGGGCATGACGATAAACTGCATCCGGCAGCAAGGCCTATGATTGGGAGTTTGTGAGGAGTATGGAACCACTTCTTAATTGCTGTTGTACCTTTATCCACTTTGACTCGGAGTGATAGCACTTGTTAGGGTCCCAGCTATGGGAAAATAGTTAACCCCCAAACTGGGGTCAAAACACTATGAAAGTATAAAAATGCCTTTATAGAAATATATATACATAAAAATAGACTTTTATAGAAAAATATACATTTTTGAAGAAAAAATTATTACCACAACACACTCTTGAAGGAAAAACTTCTCAGCAAAACAATTTTGAATACAAAACTAGAATACATTTTCAGTTTTCTAAAATAAAAAAGAATAAAAACAAAATTTTCGTCAAAATCTAAATAAATTAACCTTCTCACTATAACCGAACATTAAAAAAATATCTTAAAACCCCTTTTTGGCATTAAGTGACCCACAGAGATTGATATGACCTTAAACAAAACTCACTCACTCAGTCACTCACTCACTCGCTCACTCACTCTGTTTTGTTTTTCTTTTTTCCTTCCTGCGTTTTTCCTTCACCGGTTGTTTTTTCTTCGTTGTTATGTCATTTTGCATTTTAACTTTTCACATTCCTCTTCAGATGTCTTTATTTTTATGCTTCAGTCTCGATATTTTCATTCTTTTATGCAATCTCACCCCGTGAATCCTTGGCAAATGTTCTTAATTAATCTCTCGACCCGATCCTCCAACAGTTTCTTAGCCCGGACATCTTTTCAAAGAAGTTTCACCTCCCAGAAATTCGCTACCTCCTCACTGCTGCCCTTTCTCCTTTTACATTTCTATGCAAAAAAAAAAAAAAGTCTTGTTCACTAAATAACGTCAGTCCCAAACATCAAAACTCGGATGATTAATTTTCTTTTTGACAAATGCATGATATCACCTTCACCGTGATTCCGCTGTAATATAACTTTTTTTTATTTACAGGTATGGAGCTTACATTCATTGCACCTGAAATATTAGGTAATCGTACAAAGGTGTATTTCGTGAGGTCTTTTGCTACGCCGTCACTGTTATATATTTCTTCATTACTTGTTTACTTGTTTCGCAATGTTAATCCAAAGATGACGACGATTGTCTCTTTTGCTCTTTTCCGAACTCAGCATTCAGGTCTCCCATAATAATACTGATTTCTTGTAATTTACATATGGTCTTGGCTTTGTCGTTAACGCTAAAAAAATTAATGTCTTTTTATTTATCCTAGATTATTTCTTATTGCTATAAATCTTGTTTTTATTTGGAATTAGCAGTATAGCCCGGCTTTAAAACTAGTCCATGATCCTAGAGCTCAGACTCTTTGGACTTTGGCACGAAAGACTAAAAGCAATAGTTGTTTCCAGTTAAAGAGAAACCGTAGACTGAAAGAAAATGAATGCTTGTAAGTCAAATTTTGAATTCCTGGCATCAATATCGAGTAAGTCTTTATCGTCGTAAACTGAATTTTGAAGGCTAAATAAGTCATCTGAGTAAATGGTATCATGGCTGAGATTAAGAACTACAATTATATCTACTTAGAACCAAATCCGAAGTAAAAACCTAAATAAAAGAGCTGAATAAAATACAGACATACAGGCAGATAAACAGATACACACAAACATCTTGCCTTATATATCGTTTCTTATGTCTTTGTCTATGAGGGTATCAAATTTGATTAAAATCGGACCACTCCTTCTATAATCCGATTTTTCTATTATCGATATTTATCGACACAAAACCTAGCTAAGAACAGTCGCAGACGCTTATAGTACAACTGTGTAAACTTTCAAGAAAATCGGTTCAGCCGTTTCGGAGTCTATAGGTAACGGACACACACACACACTCATATACACAGACGCACACAGACAAAATTATTTATAAATAAGTTTAGATTGTGAACGACATGACTTTGTTGAGGGCCAATAAAATGTTGAGGTACTGATGAAGTCGGTTAAATGTTTAGTTGCTTATAGTGTTCGATCCTCACTATTCTTGCCATGTTAAAAAAGGAGAGACATTAAATAAACCAACAAGTCTGTCTTGAAAAAACATCAATCAAATCTTGATATCCACAATTTTGCATTATTTCAAAACAGATTAAGCGAGAACTAGTAAACAATGCCAAATTTGAATTTCATATAAATATATTATTCATGTTTCTGAAAATATGATCTTACTGAGCAAATATTTTGAGAGCAATTGAGTCAAATGGTCAAGATCGAGATGAAGTTAAGTTTTGAACCAACGACAAAATCCCGATGGCGAAAGCCAAGCGTTGATCGGTTTTAAGAGCCCAATACTAGAACGGCCTGGCATTGATTATGAAGCCAGGGTCAATAGCCAAAAGTTTATAGAGAGGTTAAAGGTGGGTCAATATTTGGCATAAATCTTACCAACTCGAGATAAAAATATAGTTTTAAAGGCTTCCCAATAAATATTTCTTAATTTTTTAAAGGATTACTTTGCTTTTCGAGATACATGTAGTGCTGTTTTAGGCACTCGGGGTCCCCCGTGAATTCAATTAAGCCTATCATTTTGTTCCTTGAAATGTTTCTTACTTTTAGTTGGCAAATTCGTTCAAATTTGGCACTGAATCATTGCAAGCGGTTGAGTTAAAGCAGAATATAGAAATAAATAGTAGGCGTAGAGTTAATAGTACTCATTTTATTATAACACAAGATGATAGTTATAGAGTTCCCAATGAGGATCGAAAATTTTAACCATGAGTATCACAGTCATATATTTCCAACAAATACAGTCACTCGAGATCAGGTGCCATATTAGTAGTAATAATAGCAGTAGTAGGAGTATTATTTGAATACGACAAATAATAAAAATAAAAATGCCATGTGATGTGCTGGTAGTGGAGCGGTTATGGGCACCGGGAATAGAAATCAAGCTGGGAAAATTCTGAATTTAAATGGAGTTAGATGCGCGACCAGAAAATCAACCACATGCAAATTTATTTGCTGTAGAAAACACATCAACAATCTGCGTGGCGAGGGTGCAGTTCCATACCCTCCGCTACCCTGAAATGTTGAATTACGCAAATATATGCTCCATAATGTTTTTAAAATTAGTAGCAGCGTTTCTAAGACGATATTTTGTTATGGTAATAAGTTTCTTTTAATTAATTCATTTGTTTTGATGATGTTTTTATTGATCGAAATGTTACCAAAGAAATGAAAATGAATAAGCAACTGAATTGAAACAGAAATAGTTCACCTGCATAATTAAAAACGTATTTTGAGTATCACTTTGTCATGATGTCTATTTGCTTCGGAGTAAATAGCAAACCTCGGTAACACAAATGAACTAGGCCTTAAATGAAGAACTCCAGGTAATTCCAAAAGGTCCGTTGGATATCCGGCAATTATATTTTTAAAAGACATCAGGATGAGTAGCCTAAGCAAGACATATTATTATAATAACTAGAAGTAAGTTAATAACAGTGCCGACGAAGATACGGAAACACATACCGAGTTATAACAAGTCTGAAAATACTTTTGTTTAGGCGCAAATAACAGTGACAAGTATTTTGAACTACGTTGTTTTAATTTTTCCATGTGATAAATAAACAGAAAAGAAAACAGATATTCTTCAAATATGGAACAAATACAACAACGACAGTAACATCAGCAATTACTAAAAGTGAAAACAATTAAGAAAACGGAAAATTTCCGAAGTTCTCTCACTCGCGACGTGGTGGCAATGTCATATCTGAATTCAAATTAGGTCCAAATGATGGAATTACCTTTTCTATTTTTTTTAGAAAATACGACCAAATTTTCAAAAGAGAAAACATAGGTGAGTAGGGGCCTCGGTGATGCTTGGTTTATTGCCAAAAACATCCGAAGTTCCCACAATTTAAATATCGGAAGGCTGAATGTTGAAATGTGAAAGGATAAAATATCTCGTGTGTATATTAAAGCAAAGATTTATTTACAGAATGCAAAAGTGTAAGCAGTAAAAAAAATAAGGGAAATTCGTTGACTGAAAGAAAGAGAGAGAGAGAGAGAGAGAGAGAGAGAGAGAGGAGTGGTATTTAACAGTTGTGTCCATTTTGGTTGTGTGATGTCCTCTTTAGCGGTGTGGTGTGAAAATGAAGAAGATGATGTTGAAAGTGAGAAAATTGGACGAAGAGGTAGAATGGACATGTGACGCGACCAGGTTGGTGTGAATTGAAAAAGATGAAAAGAAAGTTGGCCGCAAAGGCGAGTCAGTTTGAGGTTTCTTCCTTACATAGTGGCGAGATGTCAGCTAACCGCTTCCCCTCTGACGGACTGCTGCGACCGGTTAGAGGCTATCCTTAAATATTGAATCCAGTCACGTGGGGTAGCTCCGTCGAGAATTTTTTTTCTTTAGCTGCGGAAAAATCGTTTCTCTGACGTATTTTGAATTTTGCGATTTGATGACCAATCAGGATTCAGAATATAATTTTTCACACTGACTTCAATCCCTTTTTGAGGTGTGTAATTTATTTTGTGTGTTTTAGTTGTTCGGAGGATTATATAGGATTTGTATCTAATAGATGGAACGGGGAAGACGAGAAAAAACAAGCAAAACATTTGTTGAGAAAGTTACCAACAGTACAAATTGAAAAAGAACTGTAATTTTGCACGACAGAAGAAACCATGAGAGATTTGTTCTGAAACCTTTAGCGACAAAAGATCGTTATTCAATATTTGTTGGAAATGTATGAATCTGGCGAGAAAAGATAACAGAGATCTAGTCTTGATGCTAGAATTGTTTACAAGGAGTGTAAAGATTCAGTTTAAACGAACTGATACCGAATATGTTTAAAGGTAAATCTTCATTCAAGGGTTAACTACGAAAAAGACGCGAAAATACGGACGATAATTCTAACGAAAATTGAACAGAATAAAAAACGTGCACTACAGGAAATATCAGTAGCCTAAATCAAAGACGCAGTGCCGAAAAACTGAGAGAAAATTAATGTTCATACATACAAGCGAAAGAAAAATATCGAAAAAAAATCATGTCTCAGGTATGGAAGATTACATCTCGGAGATGACTGTCTTTTTAAGAAGTCAAAATGCTACAACTGTAGAAAAGTATAACCTAAAAGCCACATTGCAAAACTAAAACAAGGAAAAAGTTCTCACAGAAAAATTCATATACAGTGTTACGACGAGAAAATAATCACATTATACAAAGGAAAGTTTGTGTATAAAATAATTATTAATGTGGTTATAAAAATGCAACTAGACACTGGTAATGCTAACATAACAACCAATGAAAAGCAAACGGAAAAATTATATTAAATAGAACTTCTGATCCTGGGTATGACGGTAAACTGCATCCGGCAGCAACGCTTCTGATTGGGAGGTTGTGGGAAGCATGGAACCACCTCTTAATTGCTGTTGTTTTCATGTTCACCCTGACACGGAGAGGTAGCACCTGTTAGGGTCCCAGTTATGGGAAAACATCATGAAAGTATAAAAATACATTTTATAGAAACATATACATAAAAATAGAATTTTGTAGAAAAATATTTATTTTTGAAGGAAAAATATTACCAACAATAAATTTTTAAGCAATTATTTCCATAATACATATTTGAAAGAAAAACATTATTCTCAGCAAAATATTTTTGAATACAAAAACGTGAAGACATTTTCATTTTTCTAAAATAAAAAATTAATACAAAAAATTTTCATTAAAATTTGCCCGAATCAACCTTCTCACTATAACCAAACATTAAAAAATAACTTTAAACCCCATCTTTTTGGCATTAAATAACCCACAGAGGTTGGTATGCTGTTAAACAAAAGTGAAACTAAAAAAAAAAGACTTCGAAAGTCCGAAGTAGCGTGTCAGGTGAGGAATTATTTGTTACTAACTGTACCCGGCCACGCGTTGCTGTGACTCAGTTTGGTTAAATGCAAAAAAAAGAAGAAATTTATTTACTAAACCAACGAAATAATGGGATATCGATAATAATTCATTGAAAAAAATGAATAGAACTTTTTTTTTAAAGGGAAGGGATTTCTGTTGTTTACACCTGCCAAAATAGAAATAATAATAAAAAAGGGGCTTCGTTTACCTTAAATGTGCAGTTTTCCTATGTTTTCTATGAAATAACAAAGTTGTCTGTAAACGCGTCCGTATTGAAAATGAAAGTTTTTTGGTTAGGCTCTCATCGGCTCTAACAAATTTGCAAAACATATATTTTTTAATGTTGTAATATTTTTTAAGATAAGGTATATAAAAAGACGCTCGTATTAGTTTAAAATGCTATAGTAAAATTTCAAAACTATTGATGCAGCCGTTTTCTAGATTAGCGGTTAGTAACAAACGGATAAGTACATTTTTATTTGTATAGATTGGCAAAATGAATTGTACGACTCATTCAGTAATAATTATGTCAAAGCTAAGTTTTATGTGGTAAAAATTCTATAAAATTATTCGGTTCTAACTAAATGGAAATATTTGCGCTGTAGAATTTACCTATAAATTTTTATTGCAAAAATGAAAGTGCACAAGCGACCGGTATAAAAGAAACTGAAAATTTAAAGGAAGAATTGAAAATGTTTTCCGGATGTTCTGTTGCGTGTTTTGGGTTTTTTTTCTAAATTCAAAGCGACATTTCAAATGTAAAATTGGTTAACGATATTGTTTAAAACGAAAAGATAATGTACCATTTGCAGCATTGGGTCAAGTCAGTGAAGAATTAGACAGACTTGAAAAAATAGGTTCAAATACGAAAACATAAACCATTCTAAAGGAACAGCACTAGCAGTGTATATAAAGACAAATTAATAACATTCTTGTTTGTGCTGATTTTTCGACAGGGTTACACAAGTGTTTAGAACTCCATAATTACACATTACTAAGTCCTCTGGACTTTGTAATGGGTAACTAATCCAAGCCGCATGCACCCTGGTCGGAGTTGAGCCGGCTTTCTCCCCGATGGAGAAACTTTCATTGGGATTTGTTTAAGGGAAGGGTCCAAAGTCTTGCCCTGTTATTTAACCCATAACTGGAGGGAAGGGACGGATTAATAACATTCCTAAGTGTACCAGTGCGTAAGTGTTCGACTGGAATTCGAACTTGGCTCACCGATTTCTCTTTCCGAGCCGATATCCACTGCACCACAACGCACATCCGTCAATAAATGCTTACAGTACCTGGCATTCTCAGGCGGTCACCCATCTAAGTACTTAGGGTTATCAACTATAAATACGCACAGTGATTGTATAAGTTCAACTGAATTATTTTTGGTATAAAAGTGGGTGCAGTGATATTTCAACAAGCTAGAGATACAAGGCTTGCAGGCTGTGCTTTAACAATTGTTTATCTGGGTGATATATTTATTAAATTTGTATCCATATCGGGCATGTGAAAACAGTTTTTTTTAAATACGAGATTACGGTTTTACACACTGAGAGGAAAAGTGTGAATTGTCTTTGCGCAATATCAAGAATCCAGGATATATCATTGACAAAAATGGTTGTCAATCAAATTCATCGAGGGCAAGTGCATTTAAGAATATGCCTCCGCCAACTATCGTTACTAGGTTACCAGCTTTTCAGCGACTTGTAAACTATTATCAAATTTATAAAACTAATATGCAGAATTTGAGAGATCCAGTCAATAAGTTGCTTGATAAAGGCGTAAAGAGCAACGAGAATGATAAGTGTCAGAAGGCGCTTGAGAAAACAAAAATAAAACACTGACGTCAGGCTTATCATTAGAGTACTACGATCCTAAAGCAGAAATGGTATTGGCGTCATATGTAAGTGTTTGGCGTATAGGAGCAGTAATTCTACATAAATATGATGACTGTAAGATAAAAACCGTCGCACATGCTTCGTGTTTGTTACTACAAGCAGAAAAAATACAGCCAGAGATTTTTTTATAATCATGTGGCCACAAGCAAGGCATTTTACTGACACTATTGTACAGGGGGTTACGTAGGAAAAAATGTTATGAGAAAGAGTGACAGGTTACAGGGGGTGTCAGGAAGAGAGTATGAGAAGGAAGAGAATACTGATGAGAGTGGCGTGGACGGAGAAAAAAGCATGAGAGAGAGGATGTAAGTTAGTGAGGCAGGAGATGACGATTGACTTTTAAATACTTGGAGATACTAGCTGTCGGGAAAGCAAGTATGCAAAAAGGAACTCCACAGGCGGGAAGTGCGTGAAAAGAAGCTGATGGAGTAGAATTTGCTTTTACAATTTATTGGTTTCACAGTAAAAGGTTGGGACCTAGTTGCTAATCTTGTGGCTCGAGGAAATTCATATATAGGGGGCACCAGTGAGCTAAGTTCAGCGGAGCAGAAGCCGTGAAAGTATTTGTAGAAGAGACACAGAGAAATCACATTGCGCCGGTGAGAAAGTGACTGTATCTGAGCTACCAAGTTGAAATCGATCACATTACAGATTCTTCGTTGGATTTGGTCGAAGACACCGAGGTGGATAACAGGAGCACCCGACCAGATATGCCAGCAATATTCAATGCACAGGCGGATGGTAAATTTGTATATGTGCAGAATTGTTTCAGACGGGAAAAACTTCCTGGCCCGACACAGAGAACCGGCTTTCTTAGCAGCGGATTTAGCTATGGACTCTATATAGTTATTCCACTTGAGGTCTGATGTGAAAGTTAATCTGAGGAGGCGCAATGTTTCACTTTCAGGGAGAGAAGCCTGATCCATGTTAATGGGCGGGAGGAACGATTGACTGAGATGGTTAATAGATAGCAGCTTCGTTTTGGAAGCATTAAAATTTACTAACCATTTTTTACCCCAGTCCACCACGGATTGGAGGTCCTTTTCAAGCTCGAAAACGAAGTTTGCTTTGTCAGCCTCGGCAGATTTTTAATCGAGACGAGAGTAAACCGTAATGTCGTCAAGGTATATGCCTACTTGGGATTTTATTACATCGGGGATATTGTAAATATCGATAAGAATTGAAAAAGTGGCTTTAGTAATTACATTTGCAGTGGAAAATGTCACAATCTTTCAGTTGCAAAAAGATCTTAGACCACTATTATTGTTCGAGATAATTTATTCCTATGCCTGAAGCGCATATATTACATTATATATACCATCTTAGTAAATTACGATTTTAGGATGAATATCAACCTCCCAAAGTATTAGGATATGCTAATGGGTTATCAAGCTTGATACCAAAAAATGCTGAACCATTAAAAGACACAGTTATTGCAATATTAAGAAGTGAAACAGAAATTAAAAATATATTATGCAATATAGTACATGAATTACCAGCCACCCTGAAAGGAATAGAAATAAAAGCAAAGCAAAACATGTTTATTGCGGAAACAAATAAATACGACTAAAAGAAAGAAAGATAGATTGTTCGCTCTATGACGGAGTACTGATGTACGCACAAAGAATAGTAATAGGGTGTTCCTGCTATCCACCTTGACAAATTCCAACAGAGAATCAGTAATGTAATATATCCCGACTTAGCAGCTCAGATACAGTCACTTTCTCACCGGCGCAATGTGGCTTCCTTGTGTCTCTTCTACA
This sequence comes from Ascarosepion bandense, assembly GCA_037127315.1. Lineage (NCBI taxonomy): Eukaryota > Metazoa > Mollusca > Cephalopoda > Sepiida > Sepiidae > Ascarosepion > Ascarosepion bandense. The sequence continues at coordinate 13,817,517 of JBBBDQ010001236.1, forward strand.
AAAACTTTCACGCCTTCTGCTCCGATGAACTTAGCTCACTGGCGCCTACTATATATAAATTTACTCGAGCCACAAGATTCCCACCCTTTTACTGTGAAACCAATAAATTGCAAACGCAAATTCTACTCCATCAGTTTCTTTTCACACACTTCCTGCCTGTGGAATTACCTTCCATTTACTTGCTTTACAGCTACAATCTCCAAGAATTTAAATGTAAAGTTAATAATCATCTCCTATCTTACTAACCTGCATCCTCTCTTCGTCCACTCCACTCTCATCAGTATTCTCATCCTTCTCTTACCCATTTCCTGAAACCCCCTATAATCTGTCACTCTTTCTCATAACTTTCATCCTATGTAACCCCTTGCAAAACAGTGGCAGCAAAATGCCTTGCTTGGGGCGATATGATTATAAAAAATACCTAATATATCACGAAAGTGGATATTAAATGAATTTTATAGTGGACATTAGCGAATTTCAAATATGAAATTTCTCATGAGAAGCAATGTATACTTGACCCAAATTGATCAAGACATTGAAACTTAGTAAAAGCTTACAGATATTATGCTTTGGTAATAAAATCACTAACCACGAAATTAAAAACTTGGTCAAAGTCAGATACGTGTTAGTTACGAGTTTACATAGATTTCGAACGCCTAATAAACGGACCATATCATCTTGTATTAGTGACAGAATTACTAAGTGGCCTGATACTTTTCAGCGCAAAAAAACTTCTTTAGTGACTGAATATTTACACGAACACTTTGCGAGATATTGCATTCCGGATAATATAGCCTCGGATAACAAAACACAATTCCCTCAATACAAATTTTAAATTTTAAACAGAAAAGATGTACATTTTCTGGATACTTTTAAGAGAATTTTGAAAACAGTAAGTACTGTAAAAGTGAGAGAAGAAGCACTACAAAACTCCTTGAGAGTATATCGAATAACGCCAAATTCCAAAATACTGTCAGGCATGTCGCCGGCAGAATTAATGTTTGCAAGAAAAATTAAATCGTTTTCAGACCGTTGTTATCACGTCAAAAGAATAAGAACAAATTATGAAAAGGGAACAAAATTTTTGAAAGTTAGCGAAAAAGCGTTTTTCAAAATATTTATAAATGGAAATTAAATGCAGGAAGACTGCGTAATAATTTCACGAATTGAGAAAATCATATACACGGTAAAAGAGAAAAATTGGAAACACAAAAGTCACTGGAATCAGTTAAAGAAAACGTTTACTAAAGGAAGAAAGGCCCGTAAAAAGTATGAAAATATGAGTGTGACCAGCAGCAATCGAATTATGGTGAAAATCACAAGATAATAATAATAATAATAATAATAATAATAATAATAATAATAATAATAATAATAGTATTATAGTAGTAGTACTAATAATAATAGTAGTATTAGTAGTGGTGCTGCTGCTGCTATAACTCATAAAACAGAATTTGTTTCCATATCTCCCCCCCACCTTTTAGCCTTGTATCACATTTTTGTCTTTGTACAAAATAAATATCGTTCGTCACAATAAGAAACAAAGTAATACTATAACAGTTAGGAAAGAGTTATAGCAGCACCACTACCATTACTACTACTATTACTACTAGTACTACTAATACTAATGCTACTAGTATTATTATCATCTTGTTATTTTCATCATAATTTTATTGCTGCTATGGTCACACTACCTACCAAGTTTGCGGAAAGACCTAAGGCAGGTCCTGGTGTGTTGTTATGGCTCCATTTCATTTGGGTTTTTTTTTTTACCTCTAATAACATTCCTAGGGTTACATAGACAAAGGTCTTTTAAATGTCTGGGCTGTACTTAACTTCATTATTATTTTTATTATTGTTTTTATTATGATGTATTTCTTGAGTTATCTCCAAAGTAGTATTTGGTAGGTTTTATAGAAAATAAAATGACAGCATATCAACTCGCTATTACATCTTCCTGATCACTATACATATATATATATATATATATATATATATATATATATACATACATGTGTGTGTGTCTTTTCTCTCTCTCTCTCTATCTATCTATCTATCTATCTATCTCACGCACACACACACACACACACACTTTCTTTAATCTTTTCACCCCAAGCATGACAATAAAGATACTAAGACGTAAAAGCTTTCTGAGTGTTAGATAATACCAGAATTAAATCTGCTATTAAGGAGAAAGAACATTATCCTTAAATTCTTAAAAATCAAAATTGCTTGGGAAACAAGAAACTAGAAGAGAATTTTACAAAAGTGAAGTGCGATAAAAGAATCTGTTATCATAAAACATTTCGATTATATCCATCCATTTCGACTACAAGATGAGACCTTGCAGCCAATCTAGTACTGCGCTTAAATTCATAAATTCTCGTTACCATACAGGAAAGTTCATCAGAACAATTATCATAAAGTATTCTTAAGGAAGTTTACATCTAGCCATTTCAAGTGTAAAATGATGAGACCTTTTTGCCAATCTAGTACTGCACTTAAATTCATAAAGTCTAGATACCATAGAGGAAAGTTCATCAGAACAATTATCATGAAAGTATTCTTAGGGAAGGTTACATCTAGCCATTTCAAGTGTAAAATGATGAGACCTTTTTGCCAATCTAGTACTGCACTTAAATTCATAAAGTCTAGATACCATAGAGGAAAGTTCATCAGAACAATTATCATGAAAGTATTCTTAGGGAAGGTTACATCTAGCCATTTCAAGTGTAAAATGATGAGACCTTACCACCAATCTAGTACTGCACTTAAATTCATAAAGTCTAGATACCATAGAGGAAAGTTCATCATAACAATTATCATGAAAGTATTCTTAGGGAAGGTTACATCTAGCCATTTCAATTGTAAAATGATGAGACCTTTTTGCCAATCTAGTACTGCACTTAAATTCATAAAGTCTAGATACCATAGAGGAAAGTTCATCAGAACAATTATCATGAAAGTATTCTTAGGGAAGGTTACATCTAGCCATTTCAAGTGTAAAATGATGAGACCTTTTTGCCAATCTAGTACTGCACTTAAATTCATAAAGTCTAGATACCATAGAGGAAAGTTCATCATAACAATTATCATGAAAGTATTCTTAGGGAAGATTACATCTAGCCATTTCAATTGTAAAATGATGAGACCTTTTTGCCAATCTAGTACTGCACTTAAATTCATAAAGTCTAGATACCATAGAGGAAAGTTCATCAGAACAATTATCATGAAAGTATTCTTAGGGAAGGTTACATCTAGCCATTTCAAGTGTAAAATGATGAGACCTTACCACCAATCTAGTACTGCACTTAAATTCATAAAGTCTAGATACCATAGAGGAAAGTTCATCATAACAATTATCATGAAAGTATTCTTAGGGAAGGTTACATCTAGCCATTTCAATTGTAAAATAATGAGACCTTTTTGCCAATCTAGTACTGCACTTAAATTCATAAAGTCTAGATACCATAGAGGAAAGTTCATCAGAACAATTATCATGAAAGTATTCTTAGGGAAGGTTACATCTAGCCATTTCAAGTGTAAAATGATGAGACCTTACCACCAATCTAGTACTGCACTTAAATTCATAAAGTCTAGGTACCAGAGAGGAAAGTTCATCAGGACAATTATCATGAAAGTATTCTTAGGGAAGGTTACATCTAGCCATTTCAACTGTAAAATGATGAGACCTTTCCGCCAATCTAGTACTGCGCTTAAATTCATAATGTCTAGGTACCATAGAGGAACGTTCATCAGAACAATTATCATGAAGGTATTCTAAGGGAAGGTTACATCTAGCCATTTCAACTGTAAAATGATGAGACCTTTCCGCCAATCTAGTACTGCGCTCAAATTCATACGGTCTAGCTACCATAAAGAGAAGTTTATCAGAACAATTACCATGAAAGTATATATTAAAAGTTGCAGGGAAGTTACGCTATAGCGGTGGGCCACAGACTAAAACTGAGATGCCAAGTCAGAATTAATAATATTGCTTATTCATCTTTGGATTTAGTCAAGAATGTCTAAAGCAGGAACGTCATACCAGATGTGGCAACAAGATGGCTACCATCAAAAACTGCATATTCACATTTCATCTTTAACGATTGTAATTTTGTCATTTTTTTTAATAAATAAATCATGTGTTACATTTAGACTTATTTTCTTCTGTCTCCGAAAAAGCAACATTACATTTTAAACTAATATTCATTCTATTTGCATCGATTTCGATTATTCGAATTTATTTATTTTTACTGCCTTCTGTTATTGTTTGCAAACGTCCATAATTTAGCATACGCTTTAATTATCCTGTCCACCAATGGAAACAAACAACGGATTGATTAAAAGCAGACTGTCATGATCTATGGCATCGAATTAAGAGCATGAGGCATTGGCAATCTGGCCTTTGTCCAATTCTTTATAAAACTAATCAAGTAAACACTAGATACCGACAAACCCAGAAACGCGAATCGTCTCACCAATTCTTGACACAAAGTGCCTAAATAAAATTGTGTTCCTTCAGCTATGTTTTTTTATGTAAAATGGAAACTCCAAGAAAAAAATGATAATTTATATGTCTCATAAATCAAGAAATGAAAAAGCTGTTTATCCTGAAGTTCTCTTCTGCGGGTCTCTTTCAAATAATGCCGGTTGTGGTGTTAAGTTTGGGCCAAACTTATGTCCAGCTAATCATCATTCATTCAGTTAGCGCATCCCGGGCCGCTGTGATCACCATTTCCCTCCATCTCCTGTTTCAATTTCCGTGTTAATCTCTTCAAACCGGGACGTTGGTGAAGCATATTGAAGAAACAATACGGCAAAGAAAACGCCAATCATTAAGTCAATGCAATAAGAACATATATCCGATATATATATATATATTTTTTTTTTCACGTAAAAATAATCGGTAAGAACGCATCAGTCGACTTCACTGTAAGATTGCAATATCTCCAATCTAGAAACAAGGAGACTAGGAAGCAGTATCAATTCTTACCGTATAATTTAATAAATTCTATAGGAGAACCACACATACGTCACCCCACTCTCTCTCTCTCTCTCTCTCTATATATATATATATATATATATATATATATATATATGTCATCCACATACAAGCCTGTTTTGCTCTATCACAGTTCATCAGTATGGCTAGACACATCCATTGTTTCTACCCAGGATCGAAACACAATCTCTTTGGTTTCAGTCGGTGTCACTATCCATTAAACCATTGGCGCATGGAATCAGAAAAAAGAAAATGTTAACTTATTGTACATAAGCAGTGTCTACACACGCCAGTCACCGAAAGAACTCAATTCATTTCTGAAGAGTAACGCATATATCGCAGAAGTGGAAACTGTTTTTAAAATTTTCTTCTCTAGAGAGCTCAATCGTAATGAAAGCATAATATATCAGTAATGAGAACATATATATATATATATATATATATATATATATATATATATATAGAATAAAAAGTGTGAGAAGCCGTGAAGGTTTCCTTTAAAATTTATATTTATTGTTGTTGTTATTATATATGTTATGATACTTTAAGTGTCCATAATGGTATTTGTGACGTTACACGCGTTTCGAGTCTAAGATTGACTATTTTCAGTCGAATAAATTTGTGGATTTACTTTCGTTTCTGATGGCCAAGTTGTTGTTTTATAAATAAGTAAGTAGAAAAAATAAGAAAATAAATCAAATCAGTAAAATAAAATAAAATAAGATAAAATAAATCAAATGTTGGCATGTTGAATAGTCTGTGTTTTCTCATAACAGCACGTGTGTAAATGGATAAACAGATAAATAAATAAACAGATGAATTAATCAAGTGCTTACCAGGATTTGAAATGATTTTGGTCTGGGGTTACATTTTTAGTATGTTAAAATTATCTTCTAGTCGCCTTTGTTTATCTATAATCCTTTTCATCAGTTAGTTGGCTGTTTTTATTGCTTTGACGGTGTTTTGAATTTGGCATGTGTGTGTGTGTGTGTGTGTGTGTGTGTGTGTGTGTGTGTGTGTGTGTGTGTGTGTGTGTGTGTGTGTGTGTGTGACCGTTTTTTCATTTCGTTTTTATGTGTTAGAATTGTTTTTTATGGATCATCTGGTTCTTTTTTATTGTTTGGGGTTATCTTTTGAATTTGGTGTGTGTGTATGTATGTGTGTGTATGCATGCGTATGTCTTTATGTTTTTCGGTGTGTGTGTTTTCATCTCGTTTTGTTGAATGAAGGCTTGTATTTTTTTATGAATATTTCTTCTTGCATTATTAATATTTAGTAATCTGTATTTTGATAAATAGGTACAACTTTGAATTTGCCATCACTACATTCATGCAAATGTTGGGAGACAATTTCCTGTTATATGATAATCTTATATTGCTTTTATGAAGGGATATTCTATTATTCAAGCATTGTGTCGCTCCCACTTATATCTTTGCGCATTTGTCGCATTTTAGAACGTAAACTACATCTTTCGAGTTGCAGCTCAGATCCGATTTTATTTCGAATGTAGTTGCCTTTTCAAACTGGAAGTGTTTTGCTTCTTTTATTATGTTGTATACTCCACATCTTTTTTTGTTGCATTTTGTGACCCCCTCTGTCGTGTGTTGTTGTTCGAATTTCGATGAGGTTTGGATGTCTTTTAAATTTTGGGGCTGGCGTTTGCTTTAATTATTTTGTTTGTCTTTAAGATATATTTTTATTTTTTTTCATTATTGTTGATTAATTCCATGTGAGTTTTGATTTTTGTGAATAATTCTGGATTGTTTTTGTTGTGAGTGGAAACGTATGCTAGAATGTTTTCTTCTTTTTTACGTTTTTCTTGTTGTTTATTGCATTCCGGGGGGAAAATAATGGTGTTTTTTCTGCCAGTTGGAAACCCTTGTTTATTAGTGAGGTGGGGGTATCCTTTCATTTGTAATGTTTTTGTAGTTCTTCTAGGCGTTTTGTCAGTTACTATCGTGCAAATTCGTCGTGCTAGGGAATAGGGGATGGATTTTAAACAGCTTTTTGGATGTTGACTCTTGAAGTGGAGGAATTGTTGGGTGTCTGTGGGTTTCTGGTAAATGTCTGTGATGATGTGATATTTGTCATTCACAAACAATCCTGTTTCGCTGTATCACAGGTCATCAGTGTGGTTGCACATCCACTCGTTTCTGGACGGGATCGAAACTCGACCGATTTGGTGTCAGTCGGATTCTATACTCCCTAACATGGAACAGAATCGCATGAAATGAGAGATGAAAAATTTTAGCGTGTTGTATAGAAGCGGTGTTTACACACGCCATTCACCGGAAGAACTCAATATACACTCATATCCATGTATGCTCGTCCACCAGTTCTGTTACAAACTCCAGCACAGGCATATTTGTGTTTTTTCGACATACACCGATCCCTCCTGTGGTTTATGCTGCACCTATGCTGAGTGAACCTTAGATTTTCTGTAAGGGAGCATGTTATCTAGCATAAACAAAACAGTCTAAACAGGGCCAAATGACGTGCGACTTCGAGCCAGCATAAACTTCTATGGCTGTCAATGAGTTCCATCCATCCAATTTCAATCACAAGACCTACGTTAACCGATGGTATGATTTTCAGACATTTTCAAGGACGGACTTTGCACGCTAGTAGTTCCCCCTCCTCGACCGATAATATCAAAAGTCACTTCTTTGACAAATACGTCACAAACATAAAAATTGAATGAAGTTTTTAGATCCTCATTTGTCTAAATCGACGGAGGAGTCCATCTTAGTGCCGCCAGTGATTTTCATCCACATCTTGTGCAACAACAAGGATCTCGGCTGATAGCAACAGGAATATTTACTGATGCTTTTCGACATTGTTTTCGTCAAAACAACTGATTTCAAAATTTCTGTTTTAATTCTGGCAGACATTCTTGAATATGGGGCAGATTGACAGCTGAGATGTTACTCTTTAGCTTGTCTTTATACGTGAACTACGGATGTCCAATATCCCTTTGTCCACTGTCAAGCTGGATATTCATGAGCACTATAGATATTCTGTCATCACTCATGATTGCAACATGACCAGCCCAGCGAAATTGTAATTGCATCATGAAGGTTTCACTTCCACCAACGTTGTATTTTGTAGTAAGATCGACATTGGACAACCCTATTGTCTGAGTATGACCATGAATGAAACATACAAACGACAAAATAAAATTGTAGACCAAATCTATAAAATATTTGTTAATGAATTTCGAGAAATATTTCGTATAGTACTTTAGCAACTTATTTGTAGTTGACTATATTTCTGAGACGATGTAGTATTCTCACTATTTACATTATTCCGACTATTGTCCTCGGTACGACATTCCTCGGTTCGAAATTCCTTGTTAGGGTTCCTTTTGCCCTGGAATCTTAGGAACATTTCCGAGGTATGTAGCACCGGACATTACCGAGACGATGGATTTATAATCCTCTGCAAATCTAATCCACAAAAAACAGATTAACTCAAAATCATTTTTTTATCGTAAAGTGCTCAATATCCTGGTAGAGATAGAGCTTGATAAGTACAAAGAGCTTTTCATTTTAAGTTAAAGGGACAAAATCGTTGTACTTATATATATATATATATATATTTTAATCATTTCACCCCGAGCAAGGCAGAAACGCCACTGATGTGCAGGGGGTTACATAAATGTAAAAAGATTAATTAGAAAAGAGTGAGGAGTACAAGCTAGTTAGAAAGGAACAATAGAAAGCTGAGAAAGCAGGTGCGATGACAGATACATAGGTGGAGAGAAAGGGAAGGTTATACAGGGGAGGAGAGAGAGATAGAGGCCAGTGGTTAGTAGATGAGTATTAACTTTGCATTTCAATTTCTGGAGGTTGTAGCCGTCAGGAAAGCAAGAATACGGGAGTGAGTTCCACAGGCGGGAAGTGCGAGAGAGGAAGCTGCAGGAGTAGAATTGTCGTCTGAATTTGGCTAACCTGACTGTGAACGGGTGGGACCCAGTTGCCAGTCTGGTTGCACGAGTAAACACCTGTTGAGGAGGCATCAGTGACTTAAGCTCGTCCGAGCAGAAGCCATGAAAGTATTTATAGAAGAGACAGAGGGAGGTCACATCTCGACGATGGGGAAGTGGCTGCAGTCGAGTCGCCAGATCAGTACCTATCACATTACAGAATATATTAATTCGTTCCTATCGATTCCTCTTTTTTCCTAAAATTGCGTGGCAAAAGATTTAGATGTATAAATAAGTTAATTCCAGCCAGTTCTTAAGTCTGTATCAAGCAGAAAATTTCGGTGTGCCACTGGTAAATCCTTTCCATAAAATTTTATTTACCGCGGAAAGCACAGCATCGTCGCCAATAGCAAAGAGTTGCGTGAATAAATTCCTTTGACTACAAGAATAAACAATATAAAAAAAGGTTAACTCTGTTTCGAGGTGTGTTTCACACAGTTATAGTTTTTGTTTTAATCGTTTCACTCCAAGCAAGGAGGTACCGCCACTGATGCACAGGGGGCTACATAAGAATATTAGTTTTGGTAGAAGGAGAGTAGAGAGAAAGACGAACTAGTTAAAGAGGATGTCAGAGAAAGGGCAAGAGAAGGATGGGAACACAGATGTGAAGACAATTGCGATAGTAAAGAGAAATGAAAAGAACAAGATATAAAAGTGTGATGTAGAAATGACTGGAATCAAATGGATAAGAGATGGGAATTGATATTGCATTTAAATTGCTGGATGTCGTAGCCGTCAAGAAAGCAAGTATATGGAAGGGAATTCCACAGGCGGGAAATGCGAGAAGAGAAGCTGATGGAATGGAATTGTCGTCTGCATTAGGTTGATCTAACTGCAAAAAGGAAGGAGCTTGTTGCCAGTCTGGTTGCACGAGTAAATTCTTGTGGAGAAGGCAACAGTGACTTAAGTTTGTCGAAGCAGAAGCCATGAAAATGCTTGTAGAAGAGACAGAGGTAAGCCACATGCCGCCGGTGAGAAAGTGGATGGAGTCAAGCTGCCAAGTCGGGACTTATCACATTACTGATTCTCCTTTGGAACCTGTCTAGAACCCTGAGATGAACAGCAGGGTTGACTGACCATATATGACAGCAGTATTCTATGCACGGACGGATGGTTGATTTGTATATGCGCAAGATGGACTCAGGCGGAATAAACTTTCTGGTCCGTCTCAGTCACCCTACCTTCCTAGCAGTGAATTTAGCTATTGATTCAATGTAATGAATCAAGGTAATAGGAAGATAGGGTGAGGTCGAGCAGACGCAATATATTGCTTTCTGGGAGACTCACTTGGTCGATGCTTGGTGGGTGAGGAGACTGCCTAGCAACAACAAAAAAAATAGAGTCAGGAATATATAGATTAGATTGTAAAAAATACTATGAAATGGTGTACATTGACGAAACATCTCAGTCAGTCAGTTAATTGCCATACGTGATACACGCTTGGGTGATCATGTCTCGAAAGAGACATGACTGACTAGGCAGAAGATTCTTGTGGAGGGAGCAGCAATGACGTAAGTTTGTCAGAACAGAAGCCATGAAAATGCTTGTAGAAGAGACAGAGGGAAGCCACATGCCACCGATGAGAAAGTGTTTGGAGTCAAGCTGTCATGTCTGGATTGATTACATTACAGATTCTCTTTTGGAGTCTATCGAGAACCCCGAGATGAACAGCAGGGGTGTCTGACCAGATATGACAGCAGTATTCTATGCACGGACGGATGGTTAATTTGTATATGTGCAAGATGAATTCAGGCGGAATAAACTTTCTGGCCCGTCACAGTCACCTTACCTTCCTAGCAGTGGATTTAGCTATTCACTCAATGTAACGATTCCACTTGAAGTCAGATGATAGGGTAAGGCCGAGAAGGTGCAGTATATTGCTTTCAGGGAGACTCGCTGGGTCTATGCTGATGGGGGTGCTTATCATAGATCTATTTGATTCTACAACACGGTATTTTTCGATGAATCACAAAAAATTATGTGGCTGAAATCAGTGAAAAAAGAATTCATTGTCCTGTTCACGATACTTGCGCGGGAATTTTAAAAGGGCATAAAGAAAAGATACTTTTTTAATAGAGTATTGTATTAAAGCAAGAACTGACCTGTAAACTAACAAAACAGTACTGTTACTAACAATCAGAAAGCGACAGCTTTTTACTTAGGAAATGAGGAAACAGAGGCTTTAAAAATCTAACACCCATTTGTCACATAGAAGGCAAGAGAAGAATATCAAAGCAGCAAATTCCGATTCCGTTAACCCATTAAAGACACGTAGGGACACTATAGCCACTGCATACTTAGTAGCAGTGTTGTTCCTTGGGCAAGATAGTCTGACGGATCCCAAACCCCCTAAGGCTGGTTTTGAATTATGTTTACTTCTTGTAAAATGGTTGCCATCCAACGTTACAGGACCAAGCTTGTCCTGATATTCGCCCGTAGTTGGTGGTAGACGTGATGTAACTTATTAGACTTGAATTTATACTACATTCATCGATTTCTCATTAATTTTCAGAATCAATTACAGCAGGTATGTATTTCGGAAAATGTATGAACAAATATCTTACAAGATAGTAAAGATGCAACGGTTTGTGAGAGAAACGAAATACAAAACAGTAACCGCTGAAAGTGTTTGATATGAAATGATATGGATAAATGATATGATATAATACGAACAAATTACATAATATTATATATGAACATATGATATGATATATGATATGGACAATTGGTAGGATATGATATAGAAAAATATCGCACAAGATAAAGGAGTAATGCTTTTTGAGAGAAACGAAATACAGAACCGAGACCATTGATAAGAAGAACCACTGAAAGTATAGCATATAGAGACAAAACGGAAAACTATAACATTTATAAAGTATATTTCTCTTTCTATATTACTGTTTCTTTCAAGTTCTGAAATATGACTTGGAAAGGCCAGCTTCGCAACTGGTAATGAAACATCGGTAATCATTATCATTCGTGTCTACAATGAAACAACTTTTCCTTGACACCGATATTATATATAAATATTAAACACATTTATATATGAGATCATTTGGACTATTGTCCTCATCTTTATTGCATTTGTATAACGTTTCAGCCGTTATACGCTCCTGCCTTCTTCAGCTACTAGAAATTTGAACCGAACCCTTTATTCAGATCCCCATTGGAAGTTATCACTTATCTCCCTGTAACCGGACTCTTTTAATTACTTGTTTACTGCTGTAGCCTGGGAATGAACTTACAACTCTTTAGGTAAACTGGTCAACGTCTATACCCACTGGGCCATATATGCTTAAGAATAAGAAAAACTAAATTTCTGGGATTTATAAACCTAATGTCAAATAACCATTTTTACCAGATTGCAATTTTTAATGTTAATTGTTTTTTCTGGTATTTTGATCTTAATGTTTTTGTCTAGTATTTTTACCAGAGCTCATATTGCAATTTTAGCACTAATAATTCTCTGTATTTTTTTTTTTTTTTTACCAGTGCTCATATTGCAATTTTTGACACTGATGATTTTCTCTGGCACTCCGTATTACTGGTTCCCATACTGTATTCATCTCTATGCTTGGTCGACTCAGGAGATTTTTGGAAGCCTAGCATATATGCTGATTCCTTAAGTTTACGTAGTTTCCAGTGACGTTCTGTATCTATTATTTCAACTTCATCCCATAGGGATTTCTATGCCTGGTCGGCTTAGGAGATTTTTGTAGCCTATTATTTCAGCTTCATCCCATAGATGGGGGGGGCGATCCCCTTTCTCCGTCAATATGTAGCCATCTACACCTGATTTTTCTATCTCCTCTCGTCTTACGGCCTTGCGGTGTTCTGTATGCTTATCTTAAAGGGGTAGCCTGCTTCTCCTTTATATTTCTTTCCACAGCTACATGGACTGGCATGCGCCCAGTCCTTAGTCATGGCCTCCTCTACTGATGGTTTTACCCGGGAGAGGTCCAGGCAAAATGTAGATCCGCTTCTGAAGATCGTCCTGATCGTTCATATAGATCACAGATCCTTTGTATTTTCTCCGATAACCCTTCACGTGTTTTCTGTGAGTTGTTATTCTCATAAACCCTACTTTTCATGTTCATTGGAGTTGTTGAATAACTGTTACATTGTATGGTACTGCTTATACTGACCATTTCCTGTTCGTATGACCCTAGGTCGCCGATTATTTCTTTTTCTCGATGTTACAGGCAGCGGACGACTTCTTTCTTTACATTGTATGGGTGGTGGGTGTTGAAGTTGAAGTATTGTCCGGTGAATCTTGACTTGTAGTATATGGATGTCTTGACCCCACCCACCCTGTTCGAGTTATTAGCACATCCAGGAATGTCAGTTTGTTGTCACTCTCTTTGTCTATAGTGAACTCTATTGATGATCATATTGAGTTCACCTGTTTCAGTAGAGTCTGGACCTCCTCCTGGTGTAGCCAGATTATGAAGTTGTCACCAACAGATCTCAGTAATAGAGTTGGCTTTAGAGCTGTGGATTCTAATGCCATCTCTTCAAAGTATTCTATGTATATGTTAGCCAGTGATGGTGATAGTGGCGAGCCCATTACTAAGCCTTCATCCTGATGATATATGTATGATCCCAAACCGAAGTGTGTGGTTTATGTGCAGAAAGTCAGCATCTTCATAAGGTTATCTAGTGGAATACTGCTACGTTCTCCTATTCATTAGTCTCCATTCATATGAATATTTTTATGAATATTATTGCACTTGTCACTGATTTTTTTAACATAGGTTTTCAGCATTATCTTTGGAGTAGCCATGTTTTTCACCGATATCTCTTTCGATTTTAAACTGGATTAAGTTTGGTTAAATCGAAACGACCCTTTTCGGTCATTTTTATCGACTACTTTCTTTACTGTGTCCCATGTATCTTTCCTTTTACAATCTCTATTTTGTACTTTCTTTATTTCTTTCTTTTATTAATACTTTTTTTAGTAAATTCTTTCTTTCTTACTTTGTTCTGTACATTTTTGTATTTCATCTTTTTTAAAATATTTTTTGTTTTCTTGAACATTTCGTTTGTAGTTTCTTTCTTTTATATTTCATGTTTTACATTATTTACACTGTTTGGGTTGTTGTCCTCAACATGTTTACGACGTTTCAGTCAGTGTACGCATCGGCCTTCTTCAAGTGCTAGATATTTTGAACCAAAGTCTTTATTTCGATCACCATGGTATATGATTCTTTTTCCATTTGTGATGCCACTTCCGGATGCCATGTAGTTATCTCCCTTGAACTTAACTCTCAGAGTCATTTGTCCACCAAGGCTGTGGCCAGGTATTGAACTCACGACTCTTTCGGTTAAGTCAGTGGAATTCACCAACGATTATATCCACTGGGCCATTTATTCTTCGTTTTTATCATTCTTTCTTTCTTTCTTTCTTTCTTTATTTATTTATTTTTTATTTATTTATTTATTTATTAATTTATTTATTGATTATTTACACTCATGCTGTTTTATCTTCTTTATTTAGAAGTATATTTTAGAAGTATATTTTTGTTATATTTCTTTCTGTTGTTTATTTATGCTTTCTTTCTTTTTTAAATTTGGTATTTTTTCATTCTGTCTTTATTTTTTTTATTTTTTTTTTTTATAAGCGTTTCACCCCGAGCAAGGCATGTCACTGCCACTACTGTGCAGGGGGCTACGTAGAGTGGAGAAAGGCTGATTAAATATAGGAAATAACAGAGGGTGGGTGATAGGCGGGTGAGGATACCGAGAATGAGGGTTGGGTAGATGAGAGTGTTGTGAGAATAGTTGGGAGTTAGTGTGATAGGTGTCTATTGACCCTACATTTAAACACCTGGAGATTGTAACTGTCGGGAAAGCAGACTTGTGGAAGGGAGTTCCACAGGCGGGAAGCGCGAGAAAAGAAGCTGTTGGAGTAGAATTTACGGTTACATCTTATTTGTTTAACTGTAAAAAGGTGGGACCTAGTTGCTAATCTAGTATCTCGTGTAAATTCGTGCTTAGGCGGCACCAGTGATCTAAGCTCATCGGAGCAGAAGCCATGAAAGTACTTGTAGAAGAGGCACAGGGAAGCTACATCACGCCGGTGTGAGAGCGGCTGCAGCCGGTCTGCCAAGTCAGTATCAACCACGTTACAGATCCTCCTTGTCATACTTTCCTTCGTTTTTAACTGTTTCATGAATTCTTTCTTTTTTCTTACTTTTGCTTCTTTGGTAGAATCTTACTTTTTTCTATTTTTGTTCTTCTTTTGGAATTTTCGTTTTTTTATTTGTATATTTTTTTATTTTATTTGTAGATTCTTTCTTTCATACTTTTGGGGGTTTTTACTTTCTCGTTTTCTTTTTCTTTTTTCTTTTTTCTTTTTTCTATCCGTTATACCATCTTCATATTTAATCAATATCTATCTTACTTTCTTGAGCTTTCTATCAAAACTCATTCTCAATATTCTGTCTGACATAGGAGAAGGTAATTTTAAAAAATTCAATTAAGACCTAAGAAATAGAATTACGCCAACAATAGACAAGAGGTTAATGTGAGTTAAAGAATATAGGGGTAAAAACAGTATTAAGTAGAGTGAACAATAAAAGAACACAAATTAAGAAAACAGAAAATAACGATTGATATTTTCTTTAAATGTTTGAAGATCAAAGTTGACTGGAAAGTAAAAAGCAAGAAATGGGTTCCTCAATCGAGAAGTGCAATATAAATAACTTTTAACATTAAATGTTTCGGTCCATCTAGCAATTCAACTGCAAGATGATGAGGTATTGCCGCCAGTTTATTACTGTGTTTAAACTTATAAAATCTAAGTACCAAATCTGGGTACCAAATTTAGGTACCAAATCTAGGTACCAAATTTAGGTACCAATGAGAATCAGTACAATTAACATGAAAGTATTTGTAGAAAAGACACAGGAAATCTCCATCACGGTAATGGGGAAGTGACTAAAGCCGAGATGTAAGATTAGGACCCACAACACTGCAAATTCTTCTTTTGATTTCATCAATAATCTCTAAATATATAGCGAGAGCACCAGACCAGATGTGGCAGCAATATTCAAAGCAAGAAAGAACGGTGGATTTATAAATATATAAAATAGATTCTTTCGAAAACAATTATCTAACACCATACAGTGGAGCAATTATTCCAAATATAGCGTTTCGCCGATAAATTAATACGCATATACCGCTTTTTAAATAAAAAATTAATTTGATTATTAACCAGGATTTTATTATTTCCAGCTGAACATTGCAAAATCAAAGCTGATATAAGCAACTGTTATCTACACCCGAACTCTATAAAATAGTAAATGCGTTGAGAAATATAAATATGTTTTACTTCAGAAGTTGCATTCCATAATTAATATGAAGTCTAACCATCGGCAATTTATTTCTTGCTCAAGTTCATAATTTAAAATGAACTTCTGTCCTCATAGATGATTGTCTGGTAGACTCGCAAATCCAAAATGGCATCGAATAATAGTATTTGACTCTGTGATCCATGATTTCTGTCGCAACACGATATTGGAAAATCTCCAGTAACACTCTTATATCAAACTAATTTATCTGTGCCCCCTATTAACTTTGAGCATCTAAGAACAAGCGACTGTTAATATTCCGTACTATTAAGTCTTTATCAAAGTTCAGGCAATGAGCCAGTCGCATCGAAATCAGGACGGTAAGCACATTATGACAGGTGGCTCATAAAGTAGGAATTAAGACTAAAAAGTTAGTAGTTGTGCTCAAAATCGTGCATAAAATGACCATAAACCGGTTCACCTTGTTAAGCGCCTGTCTGTTGCCGTGCAACGATGATGTTATTGCTGAGGTCGACAAATATCGTGTTTACATCCCTACCAGCAGGTGGTCATAAATCCTCAGGATAATTCCTTTACGCCATTTTAGGCAGATTGTTACCTGTACTAATTGATCATAGGCAAAATTGTGAAGCTTTG
Source organism: Ascarosepion bandense (assembly GCA_037127315.1). Taxonomy (NCBI): domain Eukaryota; kingdom Metazoa; phylum Mollusca; class Cephalopoda; order Sepiida; family Sepiidae; genus Ascarosepion; species Ascarosepion bandense. Next base: position 13,834,456 of record JBBBDQ010001236.1, read on the forward strand.
ATGCTCCCTTGAAGTCATTTAGGCTTCGTCAAATTGGATTCAAGAAAAAATAAAATGCGCTCTTTCATGTTTAAATCTTTATATTGAGTATATTTACAACTTATAGTGAGTATCTTTATTATTGAACGCATTTACTTCTTTTTTTAATACAATGTTTTAGTTCAGAAAGCAAAAAAATAGTTAAGAAAAAATCAACAGAAAAATGCTAATCATATGATATTTAATATTTTCCCGTTGTTTTTGGCCATCTACATTAAATCAAAACACCCCACACTTAATAAAATCCCGTTTAAATCTGGTCATAGCACATTATATTGCATTTAAATATATATATATATATATATATATATATATGGTTCTGTTAACACTTCAAGCTCTCACGCGGTTTGACGTCATAGAACCGCATTACAAATTTATGAACTGCGTTGGTATTTGGTAACTGTTATCGTTGCTTAGCAAATTTTATGTCAACACAAGATAAAATCGTCTTTGATGGTGGATGTTTTTATGTTAACGTGCCTGTAACCTCTCTGAAGATGGCTCATGTGAGCCGAAAGCTTAATAAAGGAGAATTTTGTTGGAGAAATTTTGTCTTTATTTTCACCTGAAATTAAAGCCTAAATACGATGTTTAGAATGGCTCATGATTAAACATAATAGACATTCATTGTCTCTTATATTTAACAGTATATGTTTAGAAAATATATATGCATATATAGTCATCCGCAGACAGATCTATTTCGCTGTATCACAGCTCACCAGTACGTTTAGACATCCGACTGTTTTTAGCCAGGATTGAAACCCTAACGAATTGACATCAGCCGGCGATTCCACCGAGCTATGGCCGCTCGGTAGAGGAAGGCGGACTTTTAGCGTGTTATAAATGTAAACACACGCCAGTAACTGAGAGTGTTCATATTTATTCAGATACAACATGAAGATCATAAAATATATCGGAAAAGAATTATGTTAAAAATTTTACAGATCGCTTTTTCACTCTTACAACCCCTTTTCTACAGACGAAATGTTGTTAGCTTCACGTTATTGTATCGCTATTTCCATGTCAAATGTTCAGACGAGGTATATAACTTAGTTCCACCTGGCCAGAGTTTTTCACCTCGGACACACCATACCGCGTATCTATTACCTTCATACTTAATAAGCAAGAAGACATTCTTATAATAAAAACCGCTAATTTTTGGAACAGAGTCTTAAGAAAATACTTCACTGATCATTATAAGGTAAACATTTTTAAGTCTAGAGTTTTCTTTCCTATATGTCCTTATAATCTCCTGTTAGGTCTACAAAACCTTATCATTCAGTACCCCTCTACCTTGGGTTGATCTTAGGCTTTCTATTAGGTCAAAACTAGATTATAAAAAATTGATGTATTTCTGAAAAATAGTATATCTAGCAGACAAGGAAAATAAACTACAAGACCTCCTACAGAAAGTAGAAAGAAAGTTTGGTTGGTTGGTTGTTTTGTTTTATGGTATATCAATCTCGGCGGGTCATTTATTGCCAACTAAATTTTTTTTATTTATTGCTGGTAATACCTTTTTTATTTCAACAATTCATTGTTGTTTTTTTGTGTCTAGTAATACATTTTGCTTTTCGAGTATCATAATTCATTGGGATTTGTTTTTAAAGGCAGGGTCTCCAAGTCCTACGCTTGTTATTTAACCCATATCTGGAGGGAAGGAGCAGATTAATATCTTTCTCAAGGGTACCAGTGGTTAAATGAATGCATGGTATTCAACTGGAATTCGAACTCGGCTTACCGATTTCTCTTTCCGAGCCGATATCCACTGCACCACAACACACATCCGTCACTACACGCTTACAGCACCTGGTATTCCCAAGCGGTCACCCATCTAAGTACTGACCAGGCTCAACGTTGCTTAACTTTGGTGATCAAGCGAGAGCCGCTGTATTCAACGTGATATGGCCGTAAGCCTCAGCAAGAAAGGATCACATATAAACTGCAAAGAAACTGAATGCATGGTAATCGGTAAAAAACTGAATGCACGGTAATCGGTAAAAAAAAACTGAATGCATCGTAATCGGTAAAAAACTGAATGCATGGTAATCGGTAAAAAATGGATACGAAAGTATCAATTACAAGTTGGGGATACTAAAGTCAAACAAGTAAAGAAATTAAAATACCTTAAAAGTGTTCTAATGGAGGACAAGAAGTGTGATACGGAGATCCAAAGTCGTCTTGACATGGCCAAGAATACATTCCAAAAGCTGAGTAGAATATTAAAAGACAGCAAAATCCCGCTGAAAACAAAAAAGTGTCTGGATTGTCATGTCTTTCAATACGGCATCAAATGAACACTCTCCTCAAAGATGAAATAGAAATTTGAAGTGTGGTTCTACAGAAGGGTGCTGAGGATACCATGGACAAAACATGTGAGCAAAAGTGCGATTTAGGAGAGGATGGACACAAGAAGGAAAACTATGCTAAACATCAGGAAAAACAGCTGATGTTTTTGGATATATAATAATGAAGGAGGCCCTGGACAACCTGATAGAGAAGAGAGACAAAAGAAAGCAACGCATGACATACTTGATAAACTTGAGCAAACGGATGGTAGAGCGAGGATTGAGTGCGATAACAGGAAAGGATGTATTAGGAGCGACAAGGGATAGGGAGATGTGGAAGGTCATGATCGCCTACGTTATGAAGGGACACGGCACATAGAACAACAAAAGATGCCTGAAAAAATACTGTTCAAGATTTTTCGTCAGAAACATTAATACAACAATCGGTTAAATTGATGGAAAATTTATAAAGAATACCCAATCTCCGACCTACAAAAGTCATTCAATCATGAACTTAAAAAATAACTTTTGATTCTAAATGTATCCCTAAAATTTCTCAAAGAACCTGAACATTAGTAGATTAATAAATGAGAATTTTATGCAAGAGGCTGTCCGTAAAAAAACTGTTTCGGTCTGGAGTAGACCATTTATGATATGGACGGTGCTAAATCTTCCTGACGTTGGTCGAGTTTTTCTTGGAACCGATCCAAGGGTGTAAATAGATCCGATCAAAGACGAACTGGAGAAGTAAAGTTTATTGTTCGTTTCAACAGTAGCGTTTCGCTGTCGGGGGAAGTCATGGTCGGGGACTGAAAGGCTGAAAAATTTAATCCCAGACTTTTGTTGGCGGGTATGGTGGCGTAGGGCTAAATGATGAATTTTAAAGAGGTTCGGAAAGCGACAGAATGGCGGAGTAAGAGAGTCGAGAAAAGAAAAAAGTAATTTTTTCCTAAGTACGTAAAATGGTTTACAACATCCCAAGAAGTAAAGCACAAAAATAAGAAAATACGAACAGGTTAAAAGTAGTTTGCTTTTATGAATATTAAATGAATGTTCGCGTGAAAATGGGTATGAGTTTTAAATCTGCCGGATAACGTCGATCAGAATCAGTAAAGTTTAATCCCTACAGATTTAGACAAAAATAAAAGTATTCCTTGCGTTGAAAAAAAAAAGCATAAAAACCTAAACAAATAGATCAACTTTCCAGGAAGTAATCGACGATTACGTCTATATTTTTTATTTTAGCGTTTGTCACAATCTTCTTTTTATTTTTTTGCAATGTACCTAGAGAAGAATGAAAAGCGTATAACCAATAATGTCTTATCTTTGTTTCAGAAATATATATTTATTTGTATACTAATATGTTGTTATGGTGCCCTATCTATATTGGAATGAACTCTTCCTCCTTCAGAAATACTAACCTGCGAGACTTCGTAATGGAGGCAGTCGAGACATTTCGGACGGACACTTCTATCTATTGACTAATAACACTCTTATTTTGAATATATGTTCTGTTATTCCAATACACTGTGACAACCTACGTTCTTCTTTTCGTGTCTTTCTTACTGGCCCTATTAGGCTACAATATATTCCCTATATAAAAGGCCCAAGAGCCACTTAAGGCAGTGGTGTTTGAAGGAGGGACATGATATGAAATTAAAAGAAGGATTTAGGAAGAAAGCTAATGATTAACTAGAAACTTGAAGATTTTATTTGTCGGAGAAACATCAACGTAGGTGTTTGTTCTTCAAACTATCAAGTCTTTCTGATTGTGATGTGCGCTGTGGTGCATTGGATATCGGCTCGGAGCCGAGTTCGAATTGTAGCTGAATTCATTGCATTCAGTTACGCGCAAATACCCTTGGGAAAGGTATTAATCCGTCTATTCCTTACAGTTATGGGTTAAATAATAGGACAGATTGTGTTCCGTAGCCTTGGTCGGCAACCAGTCTACCGCAGAAAGCAATGGCAACCTACTGCGGGATAATCTTCTGCCCAGTCAGTCATGTCTCTTTCTAGATATGATTGCCCAAAGCGTGTATCACGTATGGCACTTGACTGACTGAATATAATAGTTGGAAACATAATTAAGACTTCTACTGGACATAAAGTGGGGGATCAGTTCTATATTGATATGAATTAATAAACTGATCCCCCACTAATTATTACTTAATAATATAATACATCTCTTCCCCCTTTAGCAATGAGTTAAATGACAGGACAGTTTGGGTTCTATAGCCTTGGTCGGCAACCAGTCTACCGCAGAAAGCAATGGCAACCTACTGCGGGATAACTTTCTGCCCAGTCAGACATGATCGCCCAAGTATGTATCACATATGGCACTTAACTGATTAATACGTCTCTTCTTCCTCCAACTATAATTTAAATAGCAGGACAGATTGGGTACTGTAGCCTTGGCTTAAAACGAATCTGCCGCAGAAAGAATGGTAACCTACTGCAGGATAACCTTCTGCCCAGTCAGTCATGTCTCTTTCGAGACATGATCACCCATGTGTGTATCACGTATAGCACTTAACTGACTGACTTTCTGATTGAAACGCCTTTTAAAAAGTAGCAAACACCGAAGTATTTTAGTAATGGCAACTAGGCTACCTCACCGTGCAGTAATGATAATGATTAATTGACTCATTTATTTGCTTTGGCTTATCAACCCATTGCTCTTTAAATAGGGCTAAATAAAAAAAGCTAGGTAGTAAGGAATTTTCTGAGACAAACTGTAGAAGTAATTTATAGTCATTAACCGATAACTGGAGGGAGAAGAAGCTACTCCTTGTCTTTCTCAAAGTTATTTGCCCGTATGTTAATATATAGACCAAAACTGGAATTGAAGCTCGATTCTCCGATTATGAATTATTAGCCATATCCATTTCGCAACCTTCACATCTAAGCTTGTAGCATCTATCATTCTGAAACGGCCATCCATCTAGATACTGTCTAGTCACGACGTTACGTCACTTCGTTGCGTGTTCGGCGTTTTTCATTGACTATATCCAGATTTTCATTGACTATATCCAAATTTTCATTGACTATATCCAAATTTTCTCATTGACTATATCCAGATTTTCATTGACTATATACAGATTTTCATTGACTATATCCAAATGTTCATTGATTATATCCAGATTTGCATTGACTATATCCAAATGTTCATTGACTATATCCAGATTTTCATTGACTATATCCAGACTTTCATTGACTATATACAGATTTTCATTGACTATATCCAAATTTTCATTGACTATATCCAGATTTTCATTAACTATATCCAAATGTTCATTGACTATATCCAGATTTTCATTGACTATATCCAAATTTTCATTGACTATATCCAAATGTTCATTGACTATATCCAGATTTCATTGACTATATACAGATTTTCATTGACTAAATCCAAATGTTCATTGACAATATCCAGATTTTCATTGACTATATCCAAATGTTCATTGACTATATCCAGATTTTCATTGACTATATCCAAATTTTCATTGACTATATCCAAATTTTCATTGACTATAACCAGACTTTCATTGACTATATACAGACTTTCATTGACTATATCCAGATTTTCATTGACTATATCCAGATTTTCATTGACTATATCCAGATTTTCATTGACTATATACAAATGTTCATTGACTATATCCAGATTTTCATTGACTATATCCAAATTTTCATTGACTATATCCAAATTTTCATTGACTATATCCAGATTTTCATTGACTATATACAGATTTTCATTGACTATATCCAAATGTTCATTGACTCTATCCAGATTTTCATTGACTATATCCAAATGTTCATTGACTATATCCAGATTTTCATTGACTATATCCAGATTTTCATTGACTTTATCCAAATTTTCATTGACTATATCCAGATTTTCATTGCCTATATCCAAATTCTCATTAACTATATCCAAATTTTCATTGACTATATCCAGATTTTCATTGACTATATCCAGATTTTCATTGACTATATCCAAATGTTCATTGACTATATCCAAATTTTCATTGACTATATACAGATTTTCATTAACTATATCCAAATGTTCATTTACTATATCCAGATTTTCATTGACTATATCCCGATTTTCATTGACTATATCCAGATTTTCATTGACTATATCCAAATTATCATTGACTATATCCAAAATTTTATTGACTATATCTAAATTTTCATTGACTATATCCAAATTTTCATTGACTATATCCAAACTGATCACTGATATTGGAATAGGAATTGCGAGAACTGGTTGAAAATTTCAAAAACTGACCCAGATACTCTGAAGAAATGTTGCCAAACGAGGTTTGTTATTCAACTAAGTTCTCGCTTGTGGTCTACACACATTCTTCATTGGTGTTGCAGTGCTTGGACGTCTTTAGTAAAAAGCTTTCATCCTGTATCGTATAACATATCTGCTGTTGACCATTCTCAACGTTGAATGGTCAACAGCAGATATGTTATACGATACAGGTTCCCAGACATGCCATTATTCATGTTTGAGAAGCGATGATAGATAGACGCCAAATCAGGAAAATAGGGAGGTTGATCAAACAGGTGAAAGTTACAGTCACCCACACCAGCCATTGAAACCAAGAATTTGTCTGCTGCGGCATTGTCCTGATGAAACAAGACTTCTTTCGTAAATCTTCCCGGCATTTTGGTCATGATAGACTGTTATAGCTGCCTCGGCAGTTTGGCATACTAGTGTCTATTTATGGTGTAGCCATTTACAAGGCAGTCAATAAATCCGATTCATTCGATCCTAAAAACGCAAAACATAAAATAGCCTGCCTTTGGTAAAGAGGGGTTGATTGCCTCTTTGTGAATGGTTCAAAGTAATAAACCCAACACTCATCATGGGTTAGGGTACCTAACTTCTTCTATAAATACTTTCACGGCTTCTGCTCCAATTAACTTAGATCACTGTTGAACGCTAGATATGAATTTACACGAGCTACTAGATTGGCAACTAGGCCCCACATTTTTACAGCGAAACCGATAAAATGTAACCACAATTTCTACTCTAACAGCTTCTTTTTACGTACTTCCCCACTGTGGAATTCCTTTCCATATACTCGCTTCCCAGGCAGCTACAATATCCAGGAATTCAAATGTCAGGTCTGTAGACATTTCCTTCAACGAAACCAGATGGATTTTCCTCAAACAATATCAGATTTTCCTTTCATGTCTTCAGCCTGTTAGTTTATTCATCAGATGTCAGAAGATGTGGCATGTACCAAGCAGATACCTTCTTCATGCCAAATTCACAAGATATGCTAATAACATATAATAATAATCACCTGTCATTCATCACCATATGCTGAACAATATTTCCTTCGACGATAGTAGCTGGAATGCACTCAGATCTTGGGTCATCTTCTACACTCGCGTTTCCTTTCCAATGTCTGGTCCCCACTTCTGCACTGTCGATGAAGCTGGAGCTTCGACCCACTATTGTAGCAACCATATCAACACGAATGTCCTTAGTACTTTTCCCTTGCTTCTGAAATTTACAGCCCACACTCGTAGTTCAAAGTGACTTCACATCTAACACTTCAACCGAAAAGTGCGTATTTTACTTAAAATGAGTGCTAATATATAATCTCTATTGTGTTAGAAGTTTAAGACTTGAAAGCCAATGATAAGTGCAATACAAGCGACAGAGACCAGGATGAAAATAATTAACCAACACTCCATTTTCGGGGTTATATTTTGGGGGCCCGAAGGAGTGAATAGTTATGGGGATCTCTTCACAAGCAGCAACAACAGATTCAATATTCTAACTGCTACACTGTAGGGTGTAACTAGATTCTGGGGAGGCCGACGAGCGCATACATCTGGGTGTTCAAGCCTGCAAACGTTGAAATTTTACTAAATGACAAGGTAATTTTGAGGCCAAATGAAATGAGTGTTAGAGAATATTCTAAGGGCCGCATTACCTACTTTAACTCATTAGATTATGATTCTATCACTAAAATAGCTTTATTCTATTAAGAAATGCTAAAAAGAAAATCCATTGATTTTGCTGGAAAATGCACTCATTAAAAGAAGTTACTTCAGAGGGCTCCTCTGGGATTATGTCCCCTGAAGCTTAAGCTTTATTGCTTTCGTAGTAGATCTGTAAGTGCAAAAATCATTAACGATATGCATTCCTTTAAAATCTACCATCCACCCGTATATTGAATACATCTGGTCGGGTGCCCCTGTTATTCACCTCGGGGTTCTTGACAAAATCCAACGGAGAATCTGTAATGTGATCGATACCGACTTGGCAGCTCAGCTGCAGTCGCATTTCACCGGCGTGACGTGGCTTCCCGCTGCTTCTTTTATAAATACTTTCACGGCTTCTGCTCCAATAAAGTTTGATCACTGGTGAACCCTAGATATGAATTTACACGAGCTACTAGATTGGCAACTATTTCCTACCGTTTTACAGTGAAACCGATAAAATGTAACCGCAATTTCTTTTCTCACACTTCCCCACTGTGGAATTCCTTTCCATATACTAGCTTCCTCGGCAGCTACAATCTCCAGGAATTTAAATGTCAAGTCAACATCTCCTATCTCACTAACTTGCATCCAGTCTCTAAAGCTCTTTTTGCATCTACTCCACCCACATCCTCGGTATTCTTATCAGTTTATTACCCTCCTCCTGACATTTCCTATAACTAACCCCTCTTTCTCATCATTTTTCATCTTTCCCCTATGTAACCCCCTGCGCAAGAGTGGTAGTAGAATGCCTTGCTTGGGGTGAGATTATTAAAAAAATAAAAAACAAATGAAAAAAGAAACATTCAATTTTTTTTTTATTAAAAACGACAGCAATTTTGGGTAAATTAAATCAGTCAGTTTTCCAGAGTATAACGATAAACTACATCCAGCAGTAAGGCTTCAAACCGGCAGGTTTTACGGAGCCTGAAACTACCTCTTAATTGCTGTTGTTTCCAGGTCCTACCTGATTCAGGTTGGTAGCAACTGTTAAATAGTTAACCCCAAACTATGAACTATTAAAGATTTATAGAAAAAATACCAGCAATACATTTTCATAGTTACAGAAGAATAATAAACAAGAATTACCAGTAACACATTTTTTGTAAACGAAATTACTAATGCTACCAAGAAAATTAAATTTCAGCATTTGATATACCGCTAAACAAACAAACAAACAAATAAACAAACTATTCCGTAAATAATTGTCCGAATTTTATTTCGGGAGAAATATGTCCCAGTTTTTCCAACTTTTCCAGTTCTACAATTTATTTTTATCTACTCTGATGGTGAGTTTTAAAAAGTCGAAACGTTGTACCATATTTCTTCCAAAATAAACTTGAGACAATTTCTAACTGAATTCCATCCTTGTTTGGGAAGGGTTATTCGTAATTTGAAAAAGTTGATCAATAAAATTAATCGTCGCAAAATGTCTGACATCTTTAATAATAGTTGCCTTAAAGAATATTTGCTACCTAAATAAACAGAAACTAGTATTTAGTGTTTTTTGTTTTTGTAATCATTACTTTTTATATAAGTCTAATCCCTATTTTCCTATCAGATGCTAACTAAACAACAGGTATGCAATTATTATTCCTTAAGTTCATCTGTATATAAGAATAAAGAATAGTAAAGCTCTAAACTTATCAGCTCTCTTACCTCTAATCTCAAAATACCGACCAACCCAACTACATTCGTTATTCGTTTGCCAGATTTCCATTCGAAGTTGGTTGATTCAATTTGTTCAATCGCTTTCTGGCCTAGAGGAAGGCATCGAAGCCAGCAGATTCAATATCGTGACAATATGCCCAGTGTCTTGATGCGAGGCCCCCGAGTAATTCCTTTTCTTATTTCCAACCATCCAAAAGGTCGAACCAACCTACATCTCCATCCCCTTAAAATCGGTTGCCGAAGGGGTGAACAGAAACGTTAAATACTTGCAATGTGCATGTCTCGTCTACTTTTGTTCACCCATTGTCCCTCCTCGACTCAGGCAACTTCCTGTTGCGCGTGCGTAAGAAAGAGATTTAAGATGTCAGGCGAATACGTATTAATCGTGAGGTTAATTGCTATTGTTAAAGGATATGCGCGATTTATTATCGTGCAAGCGTGTGTATGCGTTTAGTAAGTTCAAAATCGCTCTCTCTCTCTCCCTCCATATATATATATATATATATATATATATATATATATATATATATAGTTGACTGATACCATAGAATATAGTTTTAAAAAGACAAAACCACGTAATTTTCCCTTACAAAGGTAACGTTTTTTTCAGCCAGCACTTCATCAGAATAATCGTTGGTGACTATGACTAGTAAAATGTTAAAGAGAATTCTGGAGTGATAGACAAACCGGAGATAACGAAGAACTACGATTGAAATAGAGTTTAATACAAGACAGGGGGAAAATGGCAAGAAAAAAAAACACGATTAGATATTATATTTTCCTTTTTACAATCGACGGAACCGTCTATTTCGTTCTTGTATTTTATTTTTCTTCTGTTTATATACTTAATTAAATTTACAGTAAGCAAGGCAGTACAGCCACCAAGACACAAGGGGATTAGTGAGTGTGAAAGAATTAGAAAACAGAAAACATTATGAAGAAGCGAGAAAATGGAAGAGTAATCACAAAGGTAGTAGATAACGATTAAATTTTGAAGATATGGAAGCAGAAAAAGTGAAAAAAATAGATTTGTTACTTGTAGCCAAATTAACTGTAAGTTAGAACTCGTTGCCAATCTAATACTGCGCTTCAATTCATAAATTCTAGAACATTTATTCTTGGAACGCTTAAAAATTATTTATAGAAAATGCACAAAGAATTATGAAGATGGGAAAGTGACTGAAAAATAGATGCCAGCTAAAGGCCAATAATATTGCTGACTCCTTGTTATCAAAAATCTCTAAATATAAAAAGGGAGCACCGGGCCCTATATTGAATAAGTATTCTAAGCATGAACTAATGAAAGACTTATAGTTATTTAAAATAGATTCTGGCGAGGAGAAATTTCTAGCAGGACACAGCGAAACAATTTTCTTAGCAGTTATCCCAGCAGTGGATTCAATAAAGTCTTTCAACTTCATGTCAACCAAGAATGTTACCCTGAGAAAACACAACGAGACACTTTCCTGGAGATTAGCATCATTTATGTAGAAAAGGGTCTGCCAGGATATATATATATATATATATATATATATATATATATATATATATAGAGAGAGAGAGAGAGAGAGAGAGAGCACCTAATGAGGCAAACGAATCTAATTAAATGGATCTTCAGGGAAAGCTTTCCCTGGCGATCCGTTTAGGAGAAACGTAGGTAGGTCTGGCTCATTAGGTGCTATTTAGTTTGCTCTACCTTTGTATTGAGCACTTTTTGTTAGATGGTTACTCGTGTTGGGTTTTTTCTTTGGGTTTCGTGCTGATTTCGGTCCGAACACTTTTGACTGACTTTCATGCCCTAAGCTCTTTCTTTTTTTACAACCATTTTTTTTGTTCGTTCGATAGTTTTCGATGAAGGTTTTCGAGACGAGTATCATTATAATCATGTTTATATATATATATATATATATATATATATATATATATATATATTAATCATATCACCCCGAGCAAGGCGGTAACGGAAAAACCGGAAACCGCATCTTAACAGGAAACAAGGGATGGGCCTCTTCACCTGTTCAATAGACGTGGGTGGAGTGTGAACCGGGCGATAGTTTAGTCTATCTACTCCAATTGAAAAATAATAGTGAGAAGATTGGAAAAGAGAAAACCCGAAACCGCATCCTAAACAGGAAACATGGGATGAGCCTCTTCACCTGTTCAACAGACGTGGGTGGAGTGTGAACCGGATGATAGTTTAGTCTATCTACTCCAATTGAAAAAATAGAAAGAAAAAAAAGTGAGATGATTGGAAAAGAGAAAACCGGAAACTGCATCTTAAACAGGAAACAAGCCTCTTCACCTGTTCAATAGACGTGGGTGGAGTATATATATATGTGTGTGTGTGTGTGTGTGTGTGGGTATAGATGTCCAGTCCGTCAACGGTAAGGATAATCCAACAAGATTAACTTAATATGAAATATTAACTGTTATATCTTTATAGAGAGCTCAATGGATGTTATCCAGAGCAATATGATATTTATAAAGGAAAACTCAACACATCATTTAAATTGGTTATAAATTATAATTCATTTCAATAAGCTTAATTAGCTCATTTCATCGAACCACAGAATATTCCTTCAATTTAGTACAAAACATTTTGATAACATCCATTGAGCTCTCTATATGGACATTAACAGTTAATATTTCATATGAAGTTAATCTTGTTGGATTATCCTCACCGTTTACGGACTGAACATCTATGCCTATATTGCTCCTTATAAACCTAAGTTGAGCTCGCCCAGGAATATCTACTCTCTGGAAAACGGTGTTTTTACGCACGGATATTAACTCACAAATGGATAAATTTTCCCCGGAATATTCACTTAAAAATATCCCCTACCCTTCTTTGCATTCTTTTACCCGATCCCTTACAAAGAAAATCATTGATTTCTTAAAGAGACTACGATGGAAAACCCATTTCTACTTAAACCCCTCTGATAAACTCAGTGACACAAATGAATATTACTACCTGAACTCCCCAAAAAACGCTCCCCAACAACAAACGACTTGAACACTTTGAAAAAGATATGTTCAACTTAGTTAAGAAAATCAAATTCAGGAAATCATCAAATAAATTCTTACATAGAATAAATCAAGACATTAAAGAAATTAAGAAATCCCAGGATTTATGGATTAGAGCGGATAAGTCCAGGAATATCTATAAAATCAATCCCTCACGCTACCAACAACTTAACACAAGAAAAATTACCGGTATTATAAAGTGGATAGAGACCATGAGACTGTATCCAAAATCAACGTATATGTGGCTAAATGTGCAACTAAACTTAAGATTGAAGACAGAATGGGAAAGATCCACCTGAAAGATGCTTATTTGCTTTTCAATGAACACAAACCCAACTTCGATAACAAACAACAAACAAGATTAATTAACCCCTCAAAAACAGAACTCGGATTAAGATCAAAAACATATTTAAAAACATAATAGGCCACATAAAAAGTCTTCCATTGTCAGTCTGTGGAAAGATTCTGCAGATACTATTAAATGGTTCAAGGACATCCAAAATAAAGGTAAGGCAACCTTCATTCAGTTCCACATTATGGATTTCTACCCATCCATATAAAAAAAATCTATTTGTTAGGTAGTTTAAATTTCGCAAAGAATTTGTAGATATTACCGATGAAAAATCTAAAATTATATTAGCATCTAGGACATCTATATTGTCCAACAATAATTCTACTTGGATCCCTCCCATTAGCATGGAACAGGTTTGCCTCCCAGAGAGTAAATCACTACTCCTGCTTGGCCTGACACTCTCAGCGGACCTCAAGTGGAATGACTACGTCGAATCCATTGCTAAATCCGCAGCTATGAAAGTCGGCTCTCTGTGCAGAGCACGGAAATTCTTTTCGCCTGAATCTATCCTGCAATGATATAAATCCACCATCCGCCCGTGTATTGAGTACTGCTGCCACATCTGGTCGGGTGCCCCTTCTATTCTCCTCGGGGTTCTTGACAAAATATAGCGACGAATCTGTAATGTGATTGATACCGATTTGGCTGACCGCCTGCAGTATCTCTCTCACCGGTGTGACGTGGCTTCCCTGTGCCTCTTTTATAAATACTTTCATGGCTTCTGCTCTGACGAACTTAAATCACTGGTACCCCCTACATGTGAATTTGCACGAGATACTAGATTGGCAACTAGGTCCCACCCTTTTACAGTGAAACCGATGAAATGTAACCGCAATTTCTACTCCAACAGCTTCTTTCCTCGCACTTCCCGCCTGTGGAATTCCCTACCACATGCTTGCTTCCCCGACGGCTACAACCTCCAGGAGTTTAAATGTAAGATCAATAGACACCTCCTAACCCACTAACTCACACCCACTCTCTCCAACTCTCTCCCTATGTACATCCTAAGTCGTCTATCACCCTCCTTCTGACATTTCCTATACCCAATCCCTCTATGTAACCCCCTGCGCTATAATGACAGTGGAATGCCTTGCTTGGGGTGACACAATTAAAAAAAAATAAAGAGCCAAGGTGATAATTTTGGTGTTCCAATGGGTGCTTTTGATTCTGCCCAAATCGCAGATTTAATAGGAATCTATATCTTAAACATTATTCTTAGTAGGATAATGAACTCTAAACAAATAGGTCTATACAGAGATGGCAGACTCATCATTATACCTAACAGCAATGGTCCACTATTATCTCAAGTAGAAAAGAAAATAATTAGGGCCTTTAAATGGCTCGGGTTTAAAATAGAGATTTCCGCTAATTTAAAAATAGTCAACTTCCTAGATATTACCTTAAATTTGGTAAACAATACATTTAAACCAAAATAATAATGAAAACCCAACCTACATAAACGTCCTCTCCAACCACCCCCAACAAATAATTAAACAGATCCCTACAATCGTAAACACTAGAATTAACAAACTATCATCAAATAGCAAAATCTTTAATGAAAATAAGACACATTGCAACATCGCTTTAAAATAAAGTGGCTTCAAACAGGAATTACATTACTTGGAACCCCCCACCAAAGTACCAGAACTAAAGAACCCAGAAATAGAAAAAGAAGAGTGCTATGGTTTAACACCCCCTTTCTTTAAACTATCTAATATTAATATCAGGCAATACTTTCTTAAATTAGTTGATAAGCACTTTAAACAGAAAAACCCACTAAGGAAAATCTGCAACAGAAAGACATTAAAAATTACTTATTCCTGCACTAGCAATATTAACAGCATCATCAATTACCATAATAACAATATACAAAAGAAATTTTCTAACAATAAAAAGACAGATAGTACAACCCTCTATAACTGTAGAGTAAAACATAAATGCCCAGTTGGAGGCATATGTAAGTCCGAAGAAGTAATATACCAAGCAACCATCTATCCTAGCGAAGACAAGAGCAGGAAAAAAACATATATAGGAATTTCCGCCGGACCATGGAATCAACGCCTATATAATCACACTCAATCATTTTCTAAACCCCACCTAAAACATCAAACCGCTCTCTCAAAATTTCTGGGAATTAAAAGGCAGAAATCTTTCCCCTCAAATTGAATGGAAGATTATATGGAAATCTCAAACCCCCAATAGCTTTAGAAGCAGATACAATTTATGCTTAGACGAAAAGATTAGAATTATCAAATTCAGAGAATCTAGCCAATTATTAAATCAGAGAAATGAAATAATTTTCAAATGCTGCATAAAAATAAATTTAAACTAACACATAAAATCTTAGAATCACCCCGTTCCGACACACTTGCCAGCTCTATCACATTTGTGTGGATCATTCGTTGGAGGATTTTACAGACTAAAGAAGTGAGGATAAGTACCTACTATACAATGGGTTGACATGCTAATCTAAGTACACAATGACTTTATATTATTGGTGTACGAAGTTTTAAGTATCCTATCATTAACTATGTAATTGTAAATGAGTTCACGATAATAACTTCGACATAAACATTTCACGTGTATAGTGGGGCACCTAAGTGTAAGGTGAGATATGTTTCTCATATATATGGGTGCAGCTAATTTTGCATGCATGCATGCATGCTTCTATATAATTTTGTGCATGTTTATATATATATTATTGTATGTATAATTGTGTGTATAAGGGGGCACCTAGGTATAAGTCTATTTCATATATAAAAATAGACATAATTATGTATACATTTTTCCATCATGTAAGAACACCTGATTATATGTGGGTTATGTTGATTTTGGATGCGGTCAATTGTGCATTCTTGAACTGATTCTACCTTCATGTACTGATCATTCTAACCATATGTGTACAGATTAGTATCAATAATCCGAATGAGGTATGCTGGTATATATATATATATATATATATATATATATATATATATATATGTGTGTGTGTGTGTGTAATGTTTATTGAGACATATGAAAAGAAAATATGCCACCTCGTTTTGGAGTTAAGTGTACACAGGCGCACATTGTCTTTATTCATGGGCATATATGAAAAGTTGCTCGTATACTTAAATATATATATATATATATATATATATATATACGGATGTGTATGTATGCGTGAATCTGCTCCTCATAGAATTGCGAGTGTGTGAACACAATAATTGAATATGGATATAAAGAGATAAATGTAGGTATGAAGAACACATTTATGAGCATATATGCGTGTGGATGTGATATATAACTATTTATACGCACGGAAATCCTGTCTTTATGAAATGTATATATGTGAGTATACAAACGCAAGTTCCTTATGTAGACACGAAAAAATGTAGGTCGGTAAGTATGTTTAAGCATAAAGAAAGTGACATTTGTAAGTATATATGGGAATGTAGCCATATGTATATGTGGATATAAGTTATTATACATGGGTGGTTTAGTTTCTGGGGTCACACATACAAACGTATCCATGGAATTAGAAGCTTTTTCAGAGGTCAACCTCTTCACGACTGGTCTGAATACCCCCAGCCGATCTGACGCCAATGCCTAAGTCCTGAGTCTCCTTTCTTTTTTCTCTTTTCCTTCTTCTTATTTTTAATTTACTTTTATTTTTTATCTTTCTCTTCAGTTAAAGAAAATGAAATGCTTATTCCGGCAAAATTTTTGGATCAAATTGAAGGAATATTGTGTGGTCTGATGAAATGAGCAAATTAAGCTCATTGAAATAAATTATAATTTAGAACCAATTTAAATGACATGTTGAGTTTTCCTTTATATATATATATATATATCCAGGTGAAGAGAACCAACAGTCGTACAATTCAGATTTCTCCAGCAATTACTTTTTATAAAAGTGCTGAAAAATTTTGTAGAACATAATATTGTAGAACATAATATTATTAAATTTGATTTTAATCAAACTTAATATATTTTACATTGCGACACAAAACTTTCTATGTTTCGAGAAATTATTTTCTTTTGAATATAAGGAATAATACGTTTGCTATTTATGGATGTGGGAAGACAGAATAAATTATGTGTGTATTCAATTAAATTAATCAGAGATTCACTTTGAATTTAATTTACTTTAAATTTAAGAATTTCTTAAGAATAAAAGTCTATTAAATAAACTTAATGATGTAAATGTCATATGTAATCATTACAAAATATTCACCTTAGACTTCTTTAAAAATATATATTTGTTAACTTGCATATATCTAATAATTTTGCTTTATAAGAATAATATTTAAATGGATATTAAAACTTTTAAATTGATTTTCAGAGTTTTAATAATTAAATAGATATTTAAAAGTTTGTATTATGGTATTAAGAATTTTATTTAAAAAATAGTAAGTTTTATAAAAATAATAAAATAATTGTTAAAATGTTTAATAAATAAATATATATTAATAAATGTTATTTATAAAAACTTTTTTTCTGCAAATTAGAATAAAATGCATTCTGAATCGAAATAAAAATGGTATAATTCTACTCAAAGGTCCCTTTAAGTTAGATCTAAAACATAAAATGTTTTCTTTCTTTTTTCTTTTTTGTTTTAGAAAAGTCTGAGATACAGAGAAAACTAAAGGAAAAACAAAATTGTAACAATAATGGATATATCATCGGAAATGAAGTCTATACTGGGGTTTTAACACTTCTGCAGTTTAGATTGAAAGCAGAAATCAAGTGTTCCCCAAACATATAATCTTTTTTTTTTTCAAAATTAAAGTGAACCTCTATTCTGATTAGTTAAACTGAACACACACATAATTTTTTGTCTTCTCATATCCATAAATAACAAATGTATTGTTACTGAAACAATGATCTAACATTGCCTGATGACGAGGTAAAAATCTTGAAATATAGAAATTTCCGTGTTGCAATGTAAAATAATATATTAATTTTAATAAAAAAAATTAATTATATATATATATATATATATATATATATATATATATATATATATATATATAGTGTAAGAAAGTGACAGAACACGTAGATTTTAAAGCCACTGTTTAAGCATTTAATTTTATAAAGAGTGCTCGATACAGAGGAGTAGAGCTTTATATTGTAATAGTTGTTACAATGGTTTATAAAAGCATACTATGATTTTATAAACCATTGTGACAACTATTACAATATATATAAGTTGAAAATATGGATCGGAGTCCGACAAGATGAATAGAATAAAGAACAGGTAGAAAAAAGTGTCTTTAATCTAACATGTTTCACTTTAACCAGCTTCTTAAGAGAGACTCTTCAAAGACGAATGATTTAAAAAAATCCAAGAGACAATATGTTGAGATATGATTTCATTGGTCAAATGCGTGTTACGTGTGATAAAGTAACGAATGAATAATAATCTACATTTCAATATTCATTCGTTACTTTATCACACGTGACACGTATCTGACCAATGAAACCTTATCTCAACATACTGTCGCTTGGATTTGAAGTATCTCTGAAGAAGCTTTTTATAAGTGAAACATGCTAGATTAAAGACACTTATTTCCTACTTGTTCATTATTTATTCACTTCATATATATATATATATATAGTCACCCGCAGACAGATCTGTTTTGCTGTATCACAGCTCATCAGTACGGTTAGACATCCAATTGCTTTCAACCCAGGAATGAAACCCAACCGAATTGGCGTCAGTTGGCGATTGTACCTCTGGGCAATGGGCGCTCGGTAGAAGAAGGCATACCTTTTAGCGTGTATATTATCATTATACACGCCCAATAGCCAGAGTGCTCTCCTCCATTACTGAATGAGCGATGCATACATGCCAGTAGCAACTGTTTTTCTAAGTCTACCATTCTTCCAGAGTGCTCAATCAAGGTGTGAGAGCATACATATATATATATATATATATATATATATATATATATATATATATATATATACATATCTATATCCTTATAGATCTATATCCTTATATATCTATATATATATATATATATATATATATATATATCCTTCCTTAGCGTAGCGAGGGAAATTCATTTTCTGTAAAAAATGTTTGTTTTGCTAATAATAACCTTCTTTGTCATTGCAAATAATCTTCTTTGTCAAAAACTTTATTCATTTCTTAATTTTAATAAGTTTAACAGTGAAATTAAACACTTATAAAGATAATTTCACATGGAAATTCCGTGTTTGTGTAAATGTATTTTCTCAGGCTTTTTAAATTACTGGCTTGTGTTTTCAGAATCTTACAAAGAAAATGTATCTTCAGGTCTGGTCGAACCTGCAACCTCTACGTAAGAAAATCTATTGTGAGTAAGAAACTTGCTGCGGGAGGCTGTTTCCGTAATTATGCGACCTGAAACACACCGCATCGGACGGTGGTTTTCCTTACGAGGAGGGATTCTGTTTCGAGACCTAACAAAGGGAAACATTTCTCAATTAAGTTTCTTGAATAATAATCAGAAATAAAATTAAAATCCATTAATTCATTCGATATATTATAGATTTTAATTTACTTTTTAATTGTCTATTTTTCGTTATTCTTATTCACACAGTAAATTGATCACGTGACATTCAACAAACAGAGTTACTAACTTGAGTTGTTTCCCAGAAATCAAAGTAACTAAACTTGAATCGAGAACATCATGCCTGAACAAGTGACCCAAAAAGGGAGAGTTTCTCAGTGTCCTCACAAACTAAAAGGAGATACGGTTCTATTAGAAGGATGCTTAGAACCGCGTTTTTTCAAAATAGGAAGTCTGTGGATTAACTCATCACATGAAATTCAAAGTATAAATTTTCAGTCTCTGGATATTTATTTTTACTTATTAATGTTATCAAATGACAAAAGCTTGCACTATTGCCCATTACCTGTCAACGTTATTTATACAAAAGATTATTTTACACGTGCAAGAGCTTGATGTTCAAATTTCCTTTTTTCCTTTCCTTTTTTTTCAGGGTGCAAGTGTCACCCATGGATAAATTTTTAATAAAAGGATCCGTAAGTCAAAAAGATTGAAAACCCCTGGCTTAGAAAACCTTGAACTGAACATGTGGGCAAAGACGAAAGTTTCTAGAAAATGGAAACAAAAAGGAAACTTAGCTTGAAGGAACGGTTGAAATTTCTGGGGCATATAATGAGGAAAGAGGGCTTGGAAAATATGATACTTACGTAACAAACTGTACTTGAGGTTGTTGCCCTTTCTGATTTACCCAACTGGATGAGTCTATACCTCAACGCTTCAGCACAGATGTGATCAAGTTCATCAGTAAAAACGAGAATGGTGAGGATGGGATTGGTAACTTTCGGCATTTGACGATACTACATAGAGTTGACGATTTTAGCCATTATCTTAGCCAGCTGTTTGTAGGCTGTCCTGTCTAGTTTCATTGGCTCCAAAAAGACGTGCTGTGAAGGGCAGGACTATTCAAGAGACCACGGTGATCAGTTTAAATCAATCCAAGGTAATATTTTCTGGCTGCCGTTCATTCGGCCGCTTGTTTCGAGTCACCTTTTGCACTTGGATCCAACTTCTTTACCTATCTCTCGGTGCATTGGTAGTAGGGAATAGAATATGATCGGAGCCTTTCATATTGTCACACTCCATTCGTCATTGTTCTCCGATTTCGCCTTCACGTCATTGCACTGGAAGTTTTGCTATAGTTTCGTATATATATATATATATATATATATATATATATATATATATATATATATATATGCTCTCATTACGATTTAGCTCACTAGAGAAGAAAATGTTTCCACTTCTGCGATATAAGCATTACTCTTCAGTATTGAATTGAGTTATTTTGGTGCCTGTCGTGTGTATACACTGCTGATATACATCACGTTAAAATTTCATTTTTCTCTCTTCATGCGCCTATGGTTTAGGGGTTAGCGACTCTGACTGACACCAAATCGGTTGAGTTTCGATCCTGGCCAGAAGCAAGTGGATGCATTTAGCCATACTGATGAGTTGTGATAGAGCAAAACAGGCTTGTATCTGGATGACTCATATGTATATAGTACTTTTGTGAAAATTCATTCGGGTTTTCATTTTGAAATGTAGTTATTCTATCCTGCTTCCCACCTCAGACATATTGTACATATGAGAATTAGGACTTCATTGAGACTTTGGTGGGTCACCTTTACGTAGTGTAATGATAAGCAAACTTCGATCGCTAGGACGTATTATAACTTAGTAGTAAGTTCGATCCTCATTGGGTACCCAATATCTTCGACCCTGTGCCAAACCTAAGCGGCGTTTAGAAAATCAGCATAGAGTCTTTTGTAGGATATGCTGGTTGTAGTAAGAATAGTAGTAATGTGGTATTTTGGCGAAATGATTATTGTGTAGTTTGTTTGGGTCAGTGGCTGTGGCTAGCTAAGTTTATGATAATACAAATGATGACCAACCTTTCCAATCTCCACTTTTGGCCTTATGTCACACTTTTAGTTTTTTGTATTTTCACATTATTATGATTGTTGGAGAAGGTATATGGTATTTTGTTGGATGGATTATTGTATAGTTTGTTTGGGTCATTGATGGTGGCTAGCTAAATTTTAGATAAAACAGATGATTAACAATCTTTCCCATCCCAATTTTTGGCCTCATGTCAATTTGTGTGTGTGTGTGTGTGTGTGTGTGTGTGTGTGTGTGTGTGTGTGTGTGTGTTTTCATATTATTATGGTTGTTGGAGTAAGTATGTTGTATTTTGGTACAAATATTATAGTATAGTTTGTTTTGGTCAGTAATTGTGACTAGCTAAATTGAAGATAAAACAAATGGTGACCAGCATCCCGCATTCCTATTTTTGATCTTGTGCCAATATTTTGTATTTTTGCAAAAGTAAATATTAGTTCATTAAAGCTTACATTTAAGCCAATATGAATTTTTTCTAACAAATCTACTACGGCGTTAATGTTTCACGTCTGAGGAAGCTGCGTTTCCTTTCACAGGCATTCAGTGTTCGTTCCTACGTAAAAAACAACGGTTTCACACAGACAGAAACGTCCTCTCTACTTGCACCATTAATATAACACAACCTTCCATTTTTTGATGTTTTAGCCGACTTTCAAACGACGCCAACAACGAGCAAAGGTGGAATAATTGCTGCTTAATTTCAGACGGCTGCAATCCGCTAAGAGAAATTGGTGAAGAAGCTGACTACATGTCGAAAAATAACAGGCAAAACCCCAGATGTCAGGTAAGAAAACGATTAAATCCAAAAACCCCAATCAAATTGACAGCTTTTAAGAACAAAACAAGAAAAAACAACAAAATAACTTCAACAGCAAATCAAAGAATAAAGAAAAGAGTTTATTAAAAACTTTCTATTTTCTGCAGAACTTTCTATATAAAAATATAAAATACGGTATTGAAAACAAAACTTACGCAAGTTTTTGCTTTAATTACCGTATTTTATATCGAAATATAACCTAAGTTTTGTTTTTATTGCCACATGTAGCTGCTTATAAGACGCTCTAATGAATTTAAAAGAAATTGAAAAAAATGTTTTCCCTTTTAGTTCATAGCTCTCCCCACTATCCCTAATTTTACTCTATAAATAACATATTTCATCATGAAAAACTGCCTAATCATGAAAAGTTCTTCATAAAATGAAGTACCAAATTTATAGTAATTATTTACAATGCATTAATTAAAACGGAAGTTAAAGCGCATAGTACCACTGAATACTAAACATATTTCAGCCTGAAATCCTTACTATTCATGTTTTTATTTTTATCTTTCTTTAACAGCATATCAACATCTTATGGGTCATTTAATATCAAAATTTAATTATCTTAAGAGCACTTCTAATTTTATTTACAAAAATGTATGGCTGTTTTTTTTTCTTTTTGTTTTTTGTTTTTTTGTCAAAGATGCATATCTGGAATTTTTATTTTTACAATGAAAATGTATTACTGCATTAGAAACTTGAATAAAATCTCAGATGGCCTTCCCAGAATTGGCGGGGTTTAATTTCACATGGCAACGCATCTATAAGGAAGCTAGTAAGTCAGTGTATGTCATTTCGACGTAGTGTAGACGATTTCGTTTTTCTGTTGTAATCTAATCTAAAGTTATTTATATATGGAACTTTGTCTGTGTGTGTGTGTTTGTGTGTGTGTGTGCGTGCGTGTGTGTGCGTGTGTGTGTGTGTGTGTGTGTGTGTGTGTGTGTCCGTTACCTATAGTCTCCGAAACGGCTGAACCGAGTTTCTTGAAATTTTACAGTTGTACTATAAGCGTCTGCGAGTGTTCTTAGCTAGGTTCTGTGTCGATGTAACCCCGATAAATATCGAAAATCGATAATTGAAAAAATCGGGTTATAGAAGGAGTGGTCCGATTTTAATCAAATTTGATACACTCATAGACAAAGACATAAGAAATGATATTCAGAAGTTTCAAGATTGCAGTTCTTACAATAGTGCAGAAAATCGATAATTTATATATATATAAAGCAAGATGATTGTGTGTATGTCTGTTTATCTGCCTGTATGTCTGTATTTTTTCAACTTTTTTATTTTAGTTTTTGCTACGGGTTTAGCTCTAAGTAGGTATAATTGTAGTTCTTAGTCTCAGCGATGATACCATTTGCTCAGAGGACTTATTTAGCCTTCAAAATTCAGTTTACAACGAAAAAATCTTATTTGATATCGATATCAGGAAATCAAAATTTGACTTACATTCATTCATTTTTCTTTCAGTCTAAGGTTTCGTTTTAACTGGAAACAACTATTGCTTTTTAGTTTTTCGTGCCAACGTCCAAAGAGTCTGAGCTCCAGGACCATGGATTAGTTTTAAAGCTTTCATTACACCCGACCAACGCCGGGCTATACTGCTAGTTAATTATAACTGGTTATTGTTGTGACCTAAAAGGTTACTGATGTGTTGTGGCATCACACGGTTGGATTGTCTTGGGTCTTGATATATTGCTTCAGTTACTGGTGGATTTGTAGTCATAGTAATTAGTACAAGGGGATATTCTGTTATCTGACTATTGCAAGATATTTATTCGTGTATCTTGCTAATAGTCATGTATTAAAAGTTCTTTCTGCTAATAAGTAGCATCCTCTCTAAGGACTTCTCATGAGTTATCTAATTAAGGACTAAATACTGATATCACATATATCACAATATATATCCACTACAAGTCGTACATTTGTTTCGACATAGAAACTACAATGTCTCATCAGGTGGTGTGGACAGGAACCTGATGAGACATTGTAGTTTCAATGTCTTAAAATATGTACGATTTGTAGTGGATATATAATATATAAAAAAATTGTACATGTTCTAAAATATAATTTAGAATAAATATTCACAGCTCTATGTTATATATTGAGCCCTGTTTTAAATTAATGTTTTCGACGTTGTACAATTTTTTTCTTCGTTCCTTATTCACTTGGATATATATATATATATATATATATATATATATATATATATGAATGAATATAGTTTAAGGTGTGTTGCATTTATAAGATAAAGTGCTCAATATCAGGGATAGAGCGTATGTAAATATAAAAGAGTGAACATTGAAGTCAATACTCAGGGGCGACAGACTGTTTCATGGTAAGCGCAATCATCAGGCCACATCTGTAGCCTGATGATTACGCTTAGCATGAAACAGGCTACCGCTCCTGAGTAATTATATTTTATATATATTGTTTTTTTCATGCTTTAGCACGTGCATGACCATGACATTACAACATATAAAAAAATCTATTTTGGATCATTTTCATGTTCTAACGAACACTAGCAATTTGTCAGCCGTTATATTTGAAGCAGAAACAAATTTACAGTGATTTTCAGCAACACAATTTTTCGGGTATTTTTTGTTACCATAACTCATACCCCTGAAGATGATCTCGGAACGAGATTGAAATTACTTGGGTACATAGAGAAATGAATGATGATAACATTTGTCAACGTTACAGCTCATTTCTCATAACTTTCAATTATAATAAACGAAAGATTATCCATGAGTATGAACGGATTTTTAAAAATAAGATGACAAGGTTTTCAATTTATTTAATCTAATATATATATATATATATATATATATATATATATATAATCACTTTAAACTCTCCGTGTGTGTGTGTGTGTGTGTGTGTGTGTGTGTGTGTGTGTGTGTGTGTGTGTGTGTGTGTGTGTGTGTGGAGGCTCGTATTCGATCAGACGCTCCGTTTATTTATTAAACAGAATATTTATTTTCATCTACCGGCATGAAATTAAATTATTAAAGAAAAAATTGTGTTCTCTTGCAAAATTCGAGCCTTCCTCCCCCTATTGTCATTAATCCGATAATAGATATACTGTTGAATAAATAAGTGCATCGCCTATGAGTAGACACTAAATATAACAATTAAAGAAAAAAAATTAAGGTAAAAAAATCAAAGTATAAAAAAGTCTTAGTGATAAAAATCCATTAAAAATAAGCAGACACAATGTTTGCAATTTATTTAATCTTATATATATATATATATATATATATATATATATATATAGTGTATCGCGGCAGCAGATAATTTTCTAAACATATACTGTTAAATATAAGAGAATGAATGTATATTATGTTTAACCATGAGCCTTTCTAAACGTCGTATTTTGGTTTTAATTTCAGTTGAAAATAAAGGCAAAAATTCTCTAACATTTGAATTTTTTTTAAGTTGGTTCTAAGCAAATGCTGGAGAATTTTCGTTTTTATTTTTACCTGAAATTAAAGCCAAAATCCGATATTTTGAACGGCTCATGATTAAACACAATAGACATTCATGTCTCTTATATTTAACAATATATATATATATATATATATATATATATATATATATATAGTGCAAACTGGTTCTTCGTTTTAGTCATATCTCACTCGTTGTTTCATCTGAAGATATTGGAGACGCTGTTTATCAGGTCCAGGCAGCCCTCACTTTGTAATCAAAGAGATTGTTTGCTTGGGCTTGCTCTGCTGGGTCATTAGCATCTTTAGATATAATAACTTTTATCAGATATAAAAAAAATTCCCCTTCCGTTTATTCATTTCACCCATAACAGATATTTTTTTATAACTTTTTCCCCATTTACAGTTCTGAAAGGGAACGAAATTAGTCGACTATTGTTTTTATTTTAAAATTTGCCATGGCCGATTATAATAAAAGAAATTATCTTTAAGGCCATATATATATATATATATATATATATATATATATATATATATAGTGATTTGAATATATAGATTAAAATCCAACAAGATCATAGAACAGGTTGGAAAAGGTGTCTTTAATCTAACATGTCTCATGTTATTAAGTTTCTTTAGAAATTTGTTAATAAGACACAGATTTTAAAATTTTAATGAAAAAAAAATCCAAAGAGACCGTATATAGGAATGTTAATTGAGACTTGATTTCATTGGTCAACCACGTGTCACGTGTAATAAGCAATAGATGATCATTTTTAAATATTGAAAATCCATGCCTCTTTATATGTATGTGTCACTTATAATAAAAGCAATACATATTTATCTTAAATGTAAGTGTGTATAAATGTCTGTTTGAATGTACGTGTGCGAAACAATGCACGCGTCAAGCGTATTTAAACGATGGACGATTTTTTGGAAAATATGTGTGTAAGAAGATCATGGAAGGTTTAATGTATAAAATGTGTGTTAATAAGCCGGTAACGTTTCTATGTGTGTCAATGATAAGACGAAATAGATTTCCGTTCAAAATTGTAGTGAAATAATGTAGAGAAATCATGTAGAGAAGCGATGGGCGATATTTTTTTAAATATGTCTATGAGGAAACCATGAGTAGTTAAATATAAGAATGTGTGTGTGATTATAAGTCTGTAGAAAAAGAACAGTATATATAGAGATAAAGAGAAATGAGAGAAAGAAAAAATGGAGTATGCTGATGTCACTACGGTTAACTCTCAACTCGATCAAAAATATGCCGAGGTCGACAAAGCAAACCTCGCTGCCAAGCTTGAAAAAGATCTCCAATCCGTGGTGGACTGGGGTAAGAAATGGCTTGTGAATTTTAATGCTTCCAAAACGAAGCTGTTATATATTAAACACCACAGACAACCACTTTTACCCCAATATATCAGGCTAGTCTCCCCGAAAGTAAAACCCTGCGCATTCTCGGGTTATCTATCACAACAGACCTCAAGTAGAAGGACTCTATAGAATCCATAGCTAAATCCGCTGCTAAGAAGGTCGGTTCTCTGTGCAAGACCAGGAAGATTTTCCCGTCTGAAGCAATCCTGCACATATACAAATTCACCATCCGCCCGTGCATTGAATACTGCTGCCATATCTTGTCGGGTGCTCCTGCTATCAACCTAGGGTCCTTAACAAAATTCAACGGAGAATCTGCAATGTGATCGATCCCGACCTGGCAGCTCGGATACAGTTACTTTCCCAAACGGCGCAATGTGGCTTCCCTGTGTCTCTTCTACAAATACTTTCACGGCTTCTGCTCAGATGAACTTAGTGGTATCACCACATATAAATTTACACGAGCTACAAGATTATCAACTAGGTTCCATCCTTTTACTGTGAAACCATTAAATTGTAAACGCAAATTCTACTCCATCAGTTTCTTTTCTCACACTTCGCTCCTGTGGAATTCCCATCCGTTTATTTGCTTTCCCGACATCTACAATCTTCAAGAATTCAAATTTAAAGTCAATAGTCATCTCCTATCTCACTAACCTGCATCGTCTTTCTATTGCTTCTTGCACTCTCATCATCCTTCTCTTACCCTCTTCCTGACACACCCTGCAACCTGTCACTCTTTCTCATAACTTACCTCCTATGTAACCCCCTGCTCAACAGTGGCAGTAAAATGCTTTGCTTGGAGTGACACGATTATAAAAAAATACTCTTAGAGAGAGAGATATGAACAGATTTGACTGGACAGATAGATAGAAGTAGAGAGAGAGAGAGAGAGAGAGAGAGAGACCGACAGACAGAGAAACAGACGAAGAAGACTCCCATAGAGAGATAGGTAGGAAAAAACTAGGTTAGATAGATACATAGATTGATAACAAATTTTCTAACCACCGCTTAGATGTGGCACAAGGCCTAAAGTATGGGACCCCAAGTGAGGATCGAACTCACTTCTCGTTAAAAGTTTTACCGAGACATGCTTGCTAACCATTACACCACGCTGATGAGCCCAGATAGATAGATAGATAGATAGATAGATAGATAGATAGATAGATAGACAGATACTAGATAGATAGATATGAAAGATGAGATAGATAGATAGATAGATAGATAGAACAGACTAGATAGATAGATAGATAGATAGATAGATAGATAGATAGATATGAACAGGCTGAGATAGATAGATAGATAGATAGATAGATAGATAGATAGATAGATAGAACAGGCTGAGATAGATAGATAGATAGATAGATAGATAGATAGATAGATAGATAGATAGATAGATAGATAGATAGATAGATAGATAGATAGATAGATAGATAGATAGATAGAACAGACTAGACAGACTGAGATAGATAGATAGATAGATAGATAGATAGATATGAACAGACTGAGATGAGATAGATAGATAGATAGATAGATAGATAGATAGATATGAACAGACTGAGATAGATAGATAGATAGATAGATAGATAGATAGATAGATAGATATGAACAGACTAGAGATAGATAGATAGATAGATAGATAGATAGATAGATAGATATAAACAGACTGAGATAGATAGATAGATAGATATGAACAGACTGAGATAGATAGATAGATAGATAGATAGATAGATAGATATGAACAGACTGAGATAGATAGATAGATAGATAGATAGATAGATAGATAGATAGATAGATAGATATGCATAAACAGGCTGAGATAGATAAATAGATACTAAAAAATGAAGCAGATAAATAGATAGATATATGTTTTATTATTAATTTGTTATTATTTGAGCGCCATTAAGTCTCCGATGAAACATTTAAAACTCACGAAATGTTTGTTTTTTATTTTTGTTTTTTATACTTCAATTTTTTTTTCTTACTTCAATTGTTGTTGACATAATCGGTGATCGATTGAAAAAAATCAACCGACATTGACGATTCATTTGTTCTCAGAATGGGTTAATGCGTCCGATGGCCTTTGCATGCCTGACAGTCAATCTGTTACCGTCAATCGATGCCCCCCGGGGGATGCATTTAATGAGTGAAGTCAAGAATTTGTGAATACTCATTGCAAACTGTTTAAAATCCCGGAGGCTTGATTTTCTCTGAATTTTTTTTTTTTTTTTTTGAAAATCGCGTCTCTGCTTTCGTCTATTATTTTTTCGTCTATTATTTTCGTCTATTATTTTTCACCTCTTATTTTCATCGTTCCTGTCAAATGTTTCTACGATGTCGAATGTTGACGCTTTAGTTCAGATTTTATGAGTACAATAGAATTACAAATATACACTCTTTTTATCTGCAAGTTAAATTTCATCTAAATGATGAATTTTCCAGATATAGATTTCTAAACGTCACAGCATATGATATGTTTTATAAATAGGTTAATTGAGCTACCTTTTGCGGTCACGGCTTTTCGTACGCTTTACTTGATCAGTCCCCAGTGAGGATACATATTTCGTTTCTGGACTCGACTAGCCATTGGGTTTCTTCTAAAAGCAGTTCATGATACAAAATTGATGAAGTAATATTATTACTAGGTATCGCTAAAATGAATACTTTACTTCAACAGTGAATGTAAAAATCGAAAAACCCTTTTTCAAATATTTGACAAAAATCAGGAAAGTAATCCATGGAAAAACAATTTTTAGAAAATTATTCATTTATAAATTAATATTTTTAATAACTTTTCGATATTAGCATTTATGTTGCCAAAAACAATTTAATAAAATTCAAAAAATGCTTTTTGAGAAATGGTGATTGCATAATTTAACAAAACAAATTACAAGGTAACCAAAAAAGTTCTGTCCGTTTTTTTTTATCAGTCATTGAATGAATTTGAAATATGGACAAAATGCGTGTAGCAATTGTTTTAACATTTGGACTGCCAGAAGAAGGATCATCAGACGTTATAAAAACATGCGAACCGTGCCCGGCCATCAGTTATAAGCCGGACAGGTCTGAGAAGGATGGAAGTGTCTAGAGATCTCGTTCGGGTCTTTTTGCTTTACGACTTTAAAGTGGACTTATCAGCAGCTGCATCAAGTCGCCGCATATGTCAAGCGTTCGGGGATAGTGCTGTGGATGAACGTACTGCAAGGCGTTGGTTTTGAAAATTCAAGTCGGGAGATTTGTCTCTCCATAATGAGCCTCGCCGTGGACGACCACAGGTCTTGAATGACGGAGTCCTGAAGGCGGCCATTGAAGAGGACAGTAGTCTAACGTGTGGTGAACTTGCAAGACAGTTCAACGTTTCCGATGAAACAGTTAGACTTCACCTGCACCGCCTAGGTAAGACGTACAAACTAAACAAGTGGGGTCCGCAAACGCTGTTGGAGGTCAACAAGGGACAACGAGTGGCAGCCTGCTTATCGCTGCTTTCTCGCCACTTTATTAAATCGAGTGTTTACTAGTGATGAAATGTAAGCTCTGTACGAAAATTCCCAAGCGTTCCAGACATTGGTTATCGGCTCAGGATGCTGTCTCTCACAACACAAGACAGCCTATGCACCCACGCAAGATTATGCTTTGTGTCTGGTAGACAAGTTGTCAAGTGGTTTATTATGAAGTGCTACTAACGGGCCAAACGGTCACTGGAGACCTATGCTTGCAGCAATTGAAACGTGTGCAACAGGCATTGCGCCAGAAGGAGCCAGCACTGGTGAATCGCAAAGGTGTGCTTTTCCTCCATGACAACGCCAGGCCGCATGTCGCGAGAGTGGTTAGGGATATCATACAGCAACTTGGGTGGGAGACTTTGTGCCAGCCACCTTATTCACCCAACCTTGCGCCACCCGATTACCACCTTTTCCACTCTCTTGATAATCATATTTGTGGGAAATTCTTCACCAATAAAGTAGGGTTGCACAAATCCCTCACCAACTTCTTTGTGTCAAACCCCCTCCCGAGTTCTACCGCAAGGGCATTGAACAGCGGGAGACACGTTGGCAGAAGGTGCTGGATGCCGATCGCGATTATTTCGAAGATAAATATAATTTACACGTACTGTAAAGCGTTTTCTTTTTTTCCTTTACAAACGGACAGAACATTTTTGGTTACCTTGTATTATTTGTCATATTCGGGAGAAAAAAATCAACATTTGCTTTTATTATTATTATGTCATTTTTTCATCATATTTCGATTTCTGCTTTGGTCTCACTACCAACCAAGTCTGCGGGGAGACCTAAGGCAGGTAGTGGCGTGTTGTTATGGCTCCATTTCATGTTTTTCTATCTTCCTTATCATCCCTAGCATTACATAGATAAAGTTTTCCTTAGTGTGTGGGCTGTACTTAATAAGACAATTTTTTGTATATCTCTTAAGCTGGGGTTTCCAGGGATTCTTTCAATGTGTTGTTTTGTTCCCTTTTTTATCATTCCAAATGCACCTACTATCACTGGCACAACTCTTGTTTTCAATTTCCACATTTTTTCTATTTCAATTTCCAGGTCTTTATATTTTGACAGTTTTTCAAATTCCTTGATTGCTATGTTACAATCCGCTGGACAAGCCATATCAATTAATAGACAAGTTTTCTCCTTCTGGTTTTTAACAATAATGTCTGGCCTGTTTGCTTCAATTTTTCTGTCTATATAGATGGTGTAATCCCATAGAATGGTTACATCTTCTATTTCTGTAACCGGTGCTGGGTGATGTTCGTACCAGTGTTTGCCTACAGCTTTTCCATAATGTTTGCATATTGCCCAATGTAAATATTGCCCAACTCTATCGTGGCGATTTTTATATTCATTTGGGGCAAGCACAGAACAGCCTGAGATTAGGTGGTCTATTGTTTCTTGGTGTTTATCACAAAACCTGCATTTTGGATCCATATTATTATGCATAATAATGCCTGAAAGTTTCTCGTGAAAAGACTTTGGTCTTGTGCTGCAAGAATAAAGCCTTCAGTTTCAGACTTTAATCCAGATGCACGTAACCATCGATGAGTATTAACTTTGTCAACATTGGATTTATTGGCACGTACTGGATATTGGCCATGCAGAGGTTTGTCTTGCCAGCGCTGTTTCATCTGTTCAAGTTATTATTATTATTATTATTATTATTATTATTATTTGCTATTCTTCAGTGAAATTGTGATATTAAGCCATTGTTTTCGTCAGTAGAGTTAATTTTATTAAATGAATACATGATTGAAGATTTTAAAATGTAACGTTTGGTGTCATTTTCGAGTGGGAAAACTTTTTAAAATAATTTCATTTTTTCTTTTTAGAAAATGTTAGACTTTGTCCCTTTCGAGACATGATTAGCTAGGCAGAAGTTTTCTCCCACCTAACATTGCCAATACTTTCTACGGTAAACTGGTTGCAAGACTACAGAACCCAATCTGTCCTACTGTTCAACCGATAGGTGGATGGAGAAGAAATGAGTTAATACCTTATGTGTACGTAAGTGAATAAAACTGATTAAACTGAGATATATATAAACCACAACGCAAATACCAATATACATAAAGAATATGAGAACTAACAGGGAAATAACATTTACAGTGACATTAGAGAAAGAAAAACACTTCAGAGATAGAACATCTACTAGGGTCATTCAAATAAAAAGGTGATTTTTTTCGGTATAAGGACTTCTACGAGGGTCATTCAATAAATAAGGTGATTTTTCGGTATAAGGACTACTACGAGGGTCATTCTATAAATAAGGTGTGTTTTTTGGCATGAGGACCTCTACGAAGGTCATTCGATAAATAAGGTGAATTTTTCGGTATAAGGACTTCTAGGAAGGTCATTCAATAGATAAGGTGAATTTTTCGATATAAGAACTTCTACGAGGGTTATACAAATAAAAAGGTGAATTTTTCGGTATAAAGACGTCTACGAGGGTCATTCAATAAATAAGGTGAATGTTTCTGTATAAGAACATCTACGAGGGTCATTCAATAAATAAGGTGAATTTTTCGGCATAAGGACCTCTGCGAGGGTCATTCGATAAATAAGGTGAATTTTTCGGTATAAGGACTTCTAATACAGATAAAAGCTTACTTTTTTTTCCTTTATTTCTTTTTCAAAAGGATTTAACTGTTTTTTCAGATTGAAAAAAAAGCTTTGAGAGTTTTGGAGATTAACAAAGACAACCGACCAAGAAGTGGGCTAAATTGTTTAAAGAAGGACAGAGCAGTGTTTAGAATGAAGACAAGCCTGGGAGTCCTACAGAAGTGAGGTCTTCTGAGGTTATCGAATCAGTCCATGACCTCATTCAGTCTGACAGAAGGGTGACGGGGGATGACATTGCAAGGACTTTGAGCCTATCTGTTGGGACAGCACACAAAATTGTCAATGGTGACCTTGCCTACCCGAAGGTCAGCTGCCGGTGGGTGACAAACGGTGCAGACCATCAACGAGCTTGGCTGGGAACTGCTCCCTCATTCCTCTTACAGCCCAGACCTTGCCCCTTCCGACTTTTACCTGTTTGGTCTCTTGAAATCGTTCACGAGAGGCATGAAGTTTGAAAGTGACGATGAAGTCAAAAGTACTGCGAGCGATTGGATCAAAATTTCGGAATCAAAGTTCGGTTTCTGTCGTTTTAATTGTAAGAGGAATCATTCAAAACACTTGTTAATTTCTAAAATCAAGAGGACTCCTATGGAAACTTGTTATGACTCCTATGAAACATCGTAAATGTTTTTTAATATTTTAAAATATAATTGGTGAACGAGTTTTATGAATCTTTTCAATTTTCGATAGGCAATACAATCATAAATTCTTAACTAAAAAAATGTTAAGGCGACCGTTATTTAAAAGATTTTAAAGATATTTTTAAAACTTTATAAATTATTATAATAAGAAAAATGAAAACAATTCATTTAGAATCTTATTAGTAATCGATTTTTTTTTCTTCAGACTATAATATTCTTAATTATTATTATTTATTCCAGCGATTATCAAATTAAATTATATCAGAGTTTTATTGCATTTTATTTTACTCTTTGGAGCAGATTTTCGGATAGTGTCATAAAACTTAAACGAAAAGAAAATAGATGTTTTATATTCCCTGATAGTTTGCAACCAATTAAAATTTATTAAAATTTCATGGATTTACGTGGAGAGGGGGTAACAGAGTTAAACAATATATTTTTACTAAGATTCTTAAAAAATAATAATTTCAAAAATAATTTACTTTATTTGTAAATGAGTACTGAAAGTTTCATTAAAATCCGACAATTATTTGATTTTTGCGAGACTTTCTAAATTAATGTTTGACACCGAAAACGTGAGTTACGTAAAGATTACATGATCGATTGTAAACAGTCGTAACATTTTCTGCAACGCTAACTCAAATCAAAACAAAATTTTCTGACAAAATTACGAACATGTTAAAAGGGATTAATTTATTTTTAAATAAATAAAGATTGCTTTTATCTTTCCTCTTAATAATATTATAAACATTTGATGGAAAAAGTTAGTTTTATTAAGTTTTGGACCTTTTTATTCAGACTATGCTGTTTTTTGCGATTTAATTGAGGTACCTACTATAATATATTATGAATCTTTATCATTTTTCTAAAACATAATAATGGGAATATAATTCAAGTATCTATACCTACAAAAGTGATGAGGATAGACGTTGTGTAAGTATTTACTTGTTTGATAGATTCGACTTAGCCTAGCTTGACGGAGTTGCGCTCAGATATAGATCAAAATTTTAGAAGGCTAACGACACCTTGATTCTTTTCACAAGCCAAAATTAGAGGTAGAAAATAATATATATTATCACCCAACAAAGTCAGGGTGTACGTTGTGTAAATATTTGCTATGTAAATTTCTCATGTTTTTATTCTTATTCCTTAAACTACCCGCGTGAAACCGGGCTAAACTGTTAGTTTATATCTATAAAAGTGACAAGGGTGGCCGTTGTGTAAGTATTTGCGATGTAAATTCATCATATGTTTTTTATTCTTATTATTCTTTAAACTACCTGAGTGAAACAGGGCCAAACTGCTAGTCTATATCTATAAAACTAACGAGGGTGGACATTGTGTAAGTATTTGCTATGTAAATTGATCAAGCGTTTTTTATTCTTATTATGCCTTAAACTAGGCGAGTTAAACCGGCTAATCTGCTAGTCCATTGACGAGGGTAGACGTTGTGTAAATATTTGCTATGTAAATTCTTTATATGTTTTTTATTCTTATTATTCCTTAAACTACCCGAGTGCAACCAGGCTATATCAATAAAACTGATGAGGGTGGACATTGTGTAAGTATTTGCTATGCAAATTGATTATATGTTTTTCATTCTTATTATGTCTTAAACTAGCCGAGTTAAACCGGCTAATCTGTTAGTCCATGTCTATGATAATGACGAGGGTAGACGTTGTGTAAGTATTTGCTATGTAAATTCATCATATATTTTTTATTCTTATTATTCCTTAAACTAGCCGAGTGAAACCGGGCTAAACTGCTTGTCTATTTTTAAAATAGTGACGAGGGTGGACGTTGTGTAAGTATTTGCTATGTAAATTCATCATATATTTTTTATTCTTATTATTCCTTAAACTAACCGTGTTAAACCGGGATAAACTGCTTGTCTATTTTTAAAATAGTGACGAGGGTGGACGTTGTGTAAGTATTTGCTATGTAAATTCATCATATATTTTTTATTCTTATTATTCCTTAAACTAACCGTGTTAAACCGGGATAAACTGCTTGTCTATTTTTAAAATAGTGACGAGGGTGGACGTTGTGTAAGTATTTGCTATGTAAATTCATCATATATTTTTTATTCTTATTATTCCTTAAACTAGCCCAGAGAAACTAGACTAAACTGCTACTTTCTTTATATACGCGAACGTATAAGAAGGTGTATACTACACTGAAAACAGAAGTAGGGCTCTAGCTGGAGAATCCTTTGTCTAATTTTGATGGAATTTAGTAACTCACTGGCAGGGATTCAATGTACAATACGCCCGAAAATTGGTTGGTGCATTTGTTTGTTGGCGTTTAAGATGTATCTTGGGAACACACAAACATCTACATACATACAAAATTAGCGTTTAAGTATTATATAGTTGTCAGTGTCTAGGCAGGTAGACTTTAATTTCACAAATGAAATATTGTCTACTCTAACACGTTTAAGACGAAGGCTATTTGCGCACAAGTGAATGTATCAAACCCCACTGTAATTCAAACTGTTATCAGAATTGTCTTTCGTGTCGCTACACACTCTTGCGCATTTTATTTCTTATACGCACACACACACGCACAAAAACATATACACACATTATATATATATATATATGTGTGTGTGTATGTGTGTGTGTGTGTGTGTGTGAACATGCTTTGTTGAATAATATAGACATTTTGTAGCCCCTTATATTTTTATTGTTCCTTTCAAATTCTTTAGTCAGTTCTTCGATATTGAGATGAAATCCTCGTGATTTCGAACTATTCTAAGATCATCTTCAGCGGCAAATTATAAAGACAAATATTCTATTGTGATTATGATAAAACACACAGAAACATGTCTAACGGGTAACTAACTAAAAAACTTGCTAGAAATTTAAAATAGTTTTAGTATATATATATATAATTTATTACCATCAAGTACTTCTAAAAGCCGGGGGGCATAAAATCTAATTATTCTGGGAAAATATACATTTCTCTTCTTTCGTGTTTATATAAATTTCTCTTCTTTTGGAGTTTGAAATGTCGATTTTGCTCAGCCAAAAACGCTTAGACAAAACAAGTGTCAGAATGATTGGATATGGTCACACGAAGGCCAATGTTCCCAAACAGACCCGCTGGTAAAGCCGGAATCTGTGGGAACCCGTAGGAAATCGAAATCGAATGTGAGTTGGCAAAATCTCATTCGTCGAGCTAAAGCCTTCCGCAAATCGAGTGGGCGGAAAACGATTTCATTGGCCGAGGGCTTCGGGCCAGTTAGATCCCCAGAGAGGATCGAAACTGGTTATAAAAATCCGAACTCGGCGAGAAAAATCAGTTGGTTGTTGGAGAGAGTTACTGAGAGTTTTTAACTCAATATTCAGCTTTCTCTTGGAGCTGCTATCAGTCGAAATGTAACGACTGCGGAAAAAGGATCCCAGCCGGGGAGCCATGACCCAAGGCTGGACGACCACCATAGAACTGTAGTTAAAGACTTAATTTCGAATGAAGCCTGTCGCAAATTAACTCAAAGAAGTTAATTTGGAATAATGCGCCATCGACACGAATCCCGAAGAAACGTTATTGTTATTTTTTTTAAACACGGGAAAATCGAAAATTCTGATTCTTTTTTCGCTCAACTTCGGCAAACTCCGTTAAACTCCGATAAGGACCCGAAAGAACTTTGCTGTTTTAGAAGTTACATAGAAAATTGACAACCCTGATTATAGAGAATAGGTGAAAAGACTTTAATGAAAATTTAATGAATACGTGAAAAAAAACTTTAGTGAAAATGTGAAGAGATCTGTTTACTTCAACGCTAATGAAACTTAAACAAGACATTTTATTTGGAAGCTATGATTCTTTTAGCGAACCTTCTCTCTCCATTGTAACCAACATTTTCGACGACTGTATATCACTTTTGACAACTGCATTCCTGGGAAAAGACATTGTTTTTTTCTTTATATAAAGACATTCTTCATAACTCTCCAGGCGTGTTCGACATTTTTCATTTATTTTATTGATTTTTTTTTTTTTGTGCCATGTTTATTTTTTTCAAACCACAAGTGTACACCAGTGTCCGGACTGGCTCAAAAAGGCGACTACTAAAATTGCACGATGTGATCTCTAGGATTTAATCACAACGTGGGACAGTGGGCCGTTGTTGCAACAGACGTCTTGTAGTCCAGCTTTTGTGGCGACATCATCGGACGAGATCGTCACGACCAGCAACAGCGACCAAACCAACCGTACAACCGGGTGGCAGTGTCACAAGTGGGATCGTCACGAGCGTCAGCGAGAACGAGCGTCACATTAGACAGACGGCCAGTTCGGCCT
Source organism: Ascarosepion bandense (assembly GCA_037127315.1). NCBI lineage: Eukaryota > Metazoa > Mollusca > Cephalopoda > Sepiida > Sepiidae > Ascarosepion > Ascarosepion bandense. The sequence goes on from JBBBDQ010001236.1 coordinate 13,872,988, forward strand.
GAGGCGTCAAAACTGGTGCCGTCTCGACCGGGATCTGAACTGAGAGCAGCCGTCCGGCCTGCAATGTTACATAATAACAATAGTTTTTAGTGATATGTTTCTTACCAATTAACCCATAGCTGGAGAAAAGATATGAATTCATACCTTTTCCATTTGCGCGTAACTGGATTTAACGAACGCAAGTGAAGTTAGAACTAGTCTCTCCCCGCTTAACAACTTCAAGTCATGACCCATTAAAACACCTGCACATCCCGGCTTATAACCCCTTGTCTTCACAAGCAGTTATCCATGTAGATACAGACCAGATTGGATGTTGCTTAACTTTTGTAATTAACGAGTACACGTGTTTGAGTTAGTATCTCTGTTTTTGTTTTTGTTTTTTGTTTTTTTACATTTTTTAAACACTTTTAGTAGGTAATTCAGTCATACGATATCATGACAATCATTCGTGGCCTAATTGTTTCGGATACACGCGGGAATACAGGCTACAGAAATGCTTTCTCTGATGGAAAGCAAGATATGTGCCTTATTCAACGAATTTTTCTTTAGTAGGTTTATGTATATTACTACAGCTAAATATATTTAATAATTTTAAAACAATGAATTAATTTTTTATCAGAAGCAAGTGTTTACTAAAAAGCATGAAAAGGAAGCCTTCGCCTATATATTAGGTTATTACAAAATGATGTACGCTCAAACTGTTGTATTTTGAAAAGCCAGTTTAACATAGTATTCATGGTATATATTAGGTGGATTTTAGTATACAAAATAATTAATGAGTACTTTTTAATAATTTTTAATTTATTTTCAGAAACAAATATTCTTGAAGCAAAGAAGACTTTATTTATGAACATAACTGTTGTGGGATCTCCCCCTTTATATATTATAATGGACTCGACTGAGTGTACATATAATTCTGCCATAGAGAGAACAGCGATCTGGTATCACAGTTGGAGTTGCAGTTTACAGTGGAGAGTAATCGTAGAGATCCGTTCGAGTTAGCGAAGAGTTCCGACAGATACTGATACTCAGAGACCAGACTAGCTCTGAGTTCCACTCAGCTAGAATAAGTTACCTGGACATACTATTTCACTTTAAGACTTGTATATATTTATTTCTACTAACAGTATTCCTGAATTGAGTAACCCGCGTTCCAGTTTGTATATTAAGTTCAATATAACCTACTTTTCTATCTACATATCTGTTTTTTGTTGTTTATTATTTTATGCGGTTCCTCATCCGAAATCTACAACAATAACAAAATATAATCTGCGCATATTTTTCTTGTATGAGTTCAAACTTGGGTACAGTGGCGTCTCTTAAATTTCTCAAAAATAGAGCATGAGGAGATAGTTTCAAAAGTGATTAAACAGTTTGAAAGTGGTTCCGAAACTTCTCGTAAACAGAACATGGTGAGATGAGTTCAAAAGTGATAAAACACTTCGAAAGTGGTTCCGAAACTTTTCGTAAACAGAGCATGGGGAGATGGTTTCAAAAGTGATAAAACACTTCGAAAATGGTTCCGAAACTTCTCGTAAACAGAACATAGGGATATGAGTTCAAAATGATAAAACAGTTCGAAAGTGGTTCCAAAACTTCTCCTAAACAGAGCATGGGGAGATGGTTTCAAAAGTTATAAAACAGTTCGAAAGTGTTTCCGAAACTTCTGTAGACGTGATGAAAGCCTTGAAGATGAAGTTAAAAAACGGTCATACAGTCTTGACAACGAAATGCATTTATTGAGCAAAACCCACTTCAAAATGTCAGAGAAATGTCACAGACGCTTGGTGTCAGCTCTCCATTTGCAGAGTATTGGCAGGGAGAAAAAAGCTCGATACATGAATTCCTCATGATCTCAAAGAAAATCAAAATTTTAGGCCTTATGAAATCTGCTCGATGCTTTTTCTGCGTAACACCAATGATCCCTTTTATTGACCGAATAATCACTTGTGATGAAAAGCGGATCCTTTTAAACCGTAAACGGTAAGGTCAACGGCCTGATCGGAATGAGTCCCCAAACATTTCCCAAAGCCAAAGTTGTACCAGCAAAATAATTATGGTGACTACCTGATAGTCTTCAATTAGTTTTATCCACTACAGCTTACTGGAAGCCAATCAGAACATTAACGCAAAACTTTACTCCAGTCAAATTACTAATGCATGCACACCAGCAAAACTGAGACCTGCATTGGGGAATCGACGTTGTCTAATTGTGCTTTATGAAAATACGCAGGTACGTGTTACAAGAATGCCGTTGAACAACCCACAGGCCGGGGATACGAAAGTCAATCACATCCTCCATATTCTCCTGATCGTTCACTAACTGATTATCATTAGTATGTACTTATGCATATTTTGAAATGGTAAAATGTTTGCGTCCAAACCAGAGGTGGAATCAGATTTAAAAGATTTTGTTGCATCATTTTTCTCAACGAGGAATAAATAATCTCTTCGATCGATGGCAGAAGTACATCGATGCTCAAGGGTCGTATTTCGGCTAATTTCAACATTTGTACTGTTCATCTTTCAAGACTAAAATTATGTTTCTGAAATTGGCCACTATTTTTGCAGCAACCTAATACTTAGCTATAAGATCTCAAAATTTGTAGAAAAGGCCTTTGGAATTAAACAACACAATAAATTATCTTGTGCACTATGTAAAACATCGTGATCGCAAGCTTGGCCTCAAAAATACAGTTCTAATCATATTTTTAATTACTTTTAATTGTTATTTTGGTTTAATAAAATGAATGTTCAATGAACAAGTTTGAATCTGTTATGGCGAAATACACCTATTTCTCAGATAATGGATTCTCCCTCCTATATTAATAAGAGTTAACAAGAAGTTAACTCGAGAAGTTTTTGAGAAGTTCATAGGAGTTCTTAGAAGTTCTAGAGAGTTCTTTAAAGTTCTTTATTAGAGTTCTTTATTAGAGTTCAGTAGAACTACTAGGCAGTTGACGTTAGTCAGTTAACCGAATAATTGTTAGTCGGCAGTTAACCGAATACTAAGGGGTCAACTCTCAGTGGAAGATTACCAAGTTCCTAACATTTTGAGTGCGTTAAGTCGATTAGCAACAGACATAGCACGATTATAACATTCAGTGCGAAGACTACTCCACAACAGAATCAGAAAAACCTAACTAAAATTTCAGAAAATGACGGAAGAGGTTTTGTAATACTTGACATTCATATTGACATATTGAAATGAAAAAATCGTAGAGGTAAACGTTGAGTAAACTTCCTAACGAGCTTGTAAAAATGGATGACATAAAAGAGACTAGGCAGAAGATTAGGGAACAAATTTTTCTTCTGTTTATAAAAAATAGAATGTTGTGGAGAGCCAAGACTGACGTTATTTTAAAGATTACAATAATCTTCTTTTGCTTTGATGTGCGGTTGGTATAATGGATAATGACTGGGAATGAGAAATTGAAGAATAGAGTTCAATATCCAGTCAGGGTAGTTACATTAATTTGCATTCCCGTGTAAATATATTAATCCATCTTCCACAGTCAACTATGGGTTAATTAGTATTTTTTTTAATTTAAATAAATATTAATAAAATATTTACTCACCCAGAAGGAACGAATTATTCTTAACATTCAAAACACAGTTTAAATGTTTTAAATAACTCACATAAGTTTGATAAGTCATAAAAAACAACGTTTTCTTCATCTATCCTTTCTCTTTTGTCTTCTTTTTATTTCTTATTGCTATTTTAATTTTTTCTTGTCACTACTCCGTCTCTTTTGGACTTTCTTGGACTTTCTTGCAGTTTTATTGAAGCATTTTTGTTATTTTTACTGATTGCTCTTGTGAAGATTGCATTTACACCTATCGAATTCTTTCCATTATAAATTTCCTGTCCCTTGTCATCATCAGTTCCTAGTTGTTGTTATTCTTCTTCTTCCATTGTCTTTACGCGACTTTACTTTTGTGAAATGGCACAAAGCAGCGATGGAAATGTAAAAATCCTGTCTGTGGACACATGAAGACCGGCACAAGTAACCGGAAGGCAAAAGACGATTTTGTACGCTGATTATTTTTCTGCGGGAAAATGTACTTCTGGCAAAGAAACAATTTTCCAGGGGTCATTTGGTCACCTCTTTGCAGACAACGTGGCCATTATGCTATCTATCTATCTATCTATCTATCTATCTATCTATCTATCTATCTAATTCTTAAACATTTTATGTTTATGGTGGTAAAAGGCTCAATATCGAAGATAGTGTGTTTAGCGACACTAACGGACAAAGGATTCATCTTGATCTAAAAATCGTATTGAAACGTAAAACTAGCAATCATAATGCAGTGTTTCTCCATATACATATTCTCTGTTTCCCTTTCTGTCTCTCAGTGTGTCTCTGTCCGTCTCTCTCTCTCTCTCACTCACTCACTCTCACTATATACATATATACTTATATATAGTCATCCGCAGCCAGATCTGTTTCGCTGTATCACAGCTCATCAGTACGGTTAGACTCCGATTGCTTTTAACCCAGGATTGAAACCCCATCGAATTGGCGTCAGTCGGCGATTCTACCTCTGGGCTATGGGCGCTCGGTAGAAGAAGGAAGACTTTTTAGCATGTATATTATCATTATGCACACTCATATATATATATATATATATATATATATATATATATATATAATTGGTTGGCCAAAGGTATTCATAGATACCCGTCTACCAGGACGACTAACTAATCCTTGTTGTAGACGCCTACTCAGACACACTTGTGTTTGTTTAACGCCATCTAATCCTAACTGTGTTTTATACTACAACTATGCTGAGAAGATCTTATTTAAATTTTCTAGAAGAGAGTGCGTTATCTGTCGTGAACAATAGTCTAAACAATGCCTGGACCCTCAAATCCTCTGTCATGATGACAAGCTAGCACAACCATCTGCACATTTTCACTGATAATGCTTGTGTTAACCCATGGTATTGTTTTCAGCCACATTCCAATGATGCCGCATGCTGGGATCGCCTTCTTCACACCAATAAAATCAAAAGGCCATCTTCCTGACAAATCGACCATAGTAAGATTCGAACTAGAGCTTCATGGTAAGTATATATATATATATATATATATATATATATATACTACCGAGCATAAGTTTGGGACCACCCATATTTTCTTCACAAAGTTTATAAAATTTCATTTTTAGCAGAATCAAATTTGCCGAGTGTGTATTTTTGTTTTTCTTATGCAGATGTCAAGTTAAAAAAGGTTTCTTTTCAACTTTAAAGTCAACATTTACTCAGTTTGCTACTTGACTCCTCTTATTGTGATCAAGTTTTTGCCGAAAATTCAGATTTATTCAGATATTATAATTACGGTATAATTTATTTTTGTAAACCATATTACTACGGTATAAATGGCAAGGAAGAAACAGATTAGCATTGAAAAAAGAGCTCCGGTTGAAATTCTTTCGAAAAAAGGATATTCTGAACGTGTTATCGCTAAAAAATTGAGCCTATGAAAAAATGGTGTGCATTATTGCTTTCAACGCCTTCGTGAAACTGAATTAAATGTTGACAGAAAAAGATCTGGTAGGCCCAGAGTCACATCTATTGTAGAGGATAGGCACTTGATTATATCTAGCAAGAGGAATAGAAGAAAAACCGCTCCGGAATTAACAATTGAAATGAATTCTACTCGGCAACATCCAGTATCTGTTACTACTGTTAAGAGATGACTTCATTCTGCTGGGCTTAAAGGCTGTGTAGCAGTTAAGAAACCACTATTAAATAAGGCGAATAAGGGATGAAATTGATCGTACAGTTCGAAATGAACTTTCTAAAAATGAACAAATGTTGTTTAAATGCTTGCAGGATGCTTGGAAATCACTTTCACCAACTCATTTTTATAAGTTATTAGAAAGAATTCCAAGGATTTGCTCTGCAGTAATAAAGGCTCGTTTTGGTTTCTTTGATGAAAAGAAAATATGAATTAACTTCAATTAAATTTGAAATTACTCTATGTTAATTTTGTTTTTAATTATTGTACAATTGTGAGCAACAATGAAATATATATATATTTATTCTTCTAAGACATAACATTTGTTATTTTTTTCTCTTAGAGAATAAATCTAAGTGGTCGGTAGTGTATATTGAGCACTCTAGAAGGATGGTAGATTTTGAAAAACAGTAGCTACTCTAGCATCTACGCATCGTTCATTCAGCAATGAATTAGAATACTCTCAGCTATTGGGTGTGTGTATACTGATAATGTACACGCTAAAATGTCTGCCTCCTTCTACCGAGCGCCCATAGCTCAGAGGTAGAATTACCGAGTGACGCCAATTCGGTCGGGTTTCAATGCTGGGTAAAAAGGAATCGGATGTCTAACCGTACTGATGAGCTGTGATACAGCAAAACTGTCTGCGGACATATATATATATATATATATGTGTGTGTGTGTGTGTGTGTGTGTGTGTGTGTGTGTGTGTGTTTAGTACTTCGAGGCAGCAGATAATTTTCTAAACATATACGGTTAAATATAGGAGACAATGAATGTCTATTATGTTTAGTCATGAGCCGTTCTAACCCTAAACCTAACCCTAACCTTGTAGTCACTCAACAAACTAATGATTCAAAAGTGTTGAACCATGAAAGTTACTGGACCACAGATCACCGGTTTAAAAAGGTTGAACTGGATTTTTTAAATTTTGCTATTAATATTGATCCCCAAATTGTCCGGAGCTAACAACATTTTTTACAATCCCATTTGATCCTGCTTTATTTCTTGGCTAGGGATGAACCTACCTTAGATTTCAGTACGACTGATGCATGTTTTTGTGTATTGTATAAATGAGCTCTCCATTGTATACCTTTTCATTTTTAGAGTAGCTTTTCTTTATCTATTAGGATTGTTCCCGTTTTAGACTTCATGCATCGAGTCATGGACCAAGTGAGAAAATGGCGGATAAATGATATCACACCCAAAGACCTTATGTTTAAAATAGTTGTGCCAATTCATTGCACATACAGTACTGTGCAAAAGTATTAGGAAAAAAACTATTTTATCTTTTACGAGGCATCAAAATAAAGTTTAAAATATCCCTGTCCTAACACACTACCGGTAGTATTAAGAATGTGGGTGATTTTCCTAAAAAGACTGACTGAAATTCAAATACAGGATAAAAAGCCAAACCTCTGAAAGAATTATTTAACTAAAAAGAAAGAGGAAGGAAGGTTTTGGAATTTGAATTGGCCCCCACAAATCCCTGATCTCAATCCTACTGAACATCTATGGGATATTTTGGATAAAAAAAATGGATAAATCTAATGTTACTTTGCAAGACACTTTGGGAACAAATACAAGCTGCTTGGTAGGAGATACCATTAGATATATTGAAGAAGCTTGTGATGTCAATCCCTAACAGAATGAAGAATGTGATCAAAGCAAAAGCTATTATACTAAATATTAAATTTATTTTGTAACAAGTATTTTTCTTGTTAAGCATTTGGTGAGTAAATCAAATAAAATTACTTTAACAAAATTGTTTATTTTCTGTCAATATGCCTCATAAAAAATAAAATAATTCTTGTCCTAATACTTTTGCACAGTATTATATATATATAATAAACTCCCTCTATATAACATGTCCCACTCAGACCTATTTTGTCTATGGTGGGTTCCGCACAACATGAGTTGGCTAAGTGGTTGGCTGAGATTCTCCAACCTGTGTCTCTTGCTCTGTCTGCGTACAATGTCATCGACTCCTTCAGATTTTCTAGTTTCATTAGAAACTTAAATTTTTCATCTAGGGATAAATTTATGGTCTCCTTTGACATTGTCAGTTTGTACACAAATGTTCCATTAAACGACACTATTAACATTTATGTAGACATGTTATATAGAGGGAGTTTAGGTGCCGCGGCAATTCCCGAGGAGTTATTCCTGGAATGTATGCGATTGGCAACTGAGGGGGTCGAATTTATCTTTGACGAGACAATGTTTGCGCAGACGGACAATGTTGCTATGGGTAGTCCTTTGGGTCCTGTCCTTTCGAATATTTTCGTGGGATTTCATGAGCGTCTGCTATTTGAGAGGGTAGCTGAACCTTTGATATATCAACGATATGTTGATGATACCTTCTCTTTATTTGACAGCGCCATTGATGCTGAACATTTTTTAGTTTAGCTAAATTCTTTACATCCTTCCCTTCAGTTTACCATGGAGATTGAAAGAGACGGATGTCTCCCATTTTTAGATGTCCTTGTTCAGCGGCGGGACGGTGCTTTCGTGACTTCTGTTTTTCGCAAACCATCTTTCACTGGTTTGTATACTAATTCGAAATCGTTTGTCCCTAAGTCTCGTAAACTGGTTCTGATAGAAACCTTGGTTCGCCGTGTCTTGAATATTTGTTCTCCTGAATGTTTAGAAAGCGAATTAATTCGCTTGCAGGAGATTTTCGAAGGCAACGGGTACCCAGTTAATGTGGTGAAACGGGTAATTGATCGCAAGATCAAACGTTATAAAGAACCTAAGGTTGAAGGACCTAGCCGCTGTCCCTTGTATCTGAAAATACCCTGGCTTGGTAGAAGATGTCAAACTGTAGCCGACAGAGTTTCGGCATGTGTTTCGTCCTCTTATTCTGCGGTCCAGTTACGTGTTGTTTTTCAGACTAGACCTGTGTTTCCTTCCTTCAGTAAAGATAGGTTGTCCTATTTTCGAAAAAGTTCCATTGTTTACAAATTTAAATGCTGTTGTGATGCGGCATACATAGGACGTACCGATCTGGGGTTGGAGACGCGTGTTTCACAACACGTCCCCGCTAATATACGTTCCAGTGGCTCTCTCAGACCTATAAGAACAACACAATCTGTTCTGGATTCCGCTATTGGCCGACATCTTTTGGGCAATCAAGTGTGTGCCTCAGCATATGAGGACAGCTGGTTTACTGTCTTGCACAGCGCTCGGTCTACACATCATCTTCGTATTTTGGAAGCAATTTGCTTGTAAATTCAACAGCCGAGCCTGTGCAGACAGAAAGAGCGGTTTTTACGCTCCTTACAATTGCTGGTGAGTCTGTGAGTGTAACATTTTTTCACTTTTAAACACTCTTGTGGAATTATATATGTACACCCCCCTTACATTTTATGTGGGTTTTTTTTTCAATAAATTTATTTTAAAACGAGTTCCATCATCTCCCTGCATTGTAAGTAATTTAATTTATTTTGCCTTGTCCTTTTCCTTAATTCCTTAAAATTAAAGCCAACGAGAACCCTTGATAAGAGTTGGCCGAAAGGTTCCTCGGGTTTAAACAATATGACGTCTGTTCTTTTTAAATATATATATATATATATATATATATATATATATATATATATATGTATATATATATATATATATTATAAATTATACTTTAGAACATGTACATAATTTCTCTATATATAATCGCGACGAAGGCACGTTCGTTTCGGCATTGGGTCCCCAATGCCTCATCAGGCGAAATGGAAGGTACTGGAAATCCTTTTCCTTTATATTTATTTAGTTTTGTTATGGGTGTTCGCTGGGCTTTATTGATATTGTGATATTTCGTTAACAGTTGGAATTTTATTGTGGAGGTTGTTTAGTTAGAGGTTTTAACCGTGATTGGTGTCGATCAATATTAATTATAAAGTTAAGGTTAATAACCATAATTAGTAAGGTCAATAACCATAATTTGAGGAAGGTCAATAACCATAGCCATATTTAGAGCAACGTTAATAACCATAACCATAATTAGAGTAAGATTAATAACCATTAATATAATTTGAGTAAGGTTAATGACCATAACCATAACCATAATAAGATGAATTATATCTTGACTAGAAATGAGGATAGAAATTTATATGAGAATAGAAATTTAAACTTAGAAATTTAATAGTGAAAACGATTTCCAAACAATTATCAAATTAAAAATCAAAGACTTAAAATTAAAAATTTAATAGTGAAAACAATTTCCAAACAATGAACTAAATAAAAAATAAAAAATTTAAAAAGAAATGTAAAAAACATATTCCATAAACCCAAAGTTAAGATAACATGCAAACTTACATTGATTGTAAAGACTCTGCTGAAGTAAAAATAAATCAAAAAAATATCCACGCCAACTATTATCGGCTCTTCTGTGAAATCCATTAAGATGTAGTCTAACCAACTGATAATTAGAATTTACAACTGTCTAGAATCAAAGACTCCCATTAATCACTTTAGAAACACCCCAAATAAATTCCAACAGCCATAGACTGATTCCCTTATCTAGCTAACGCCCTCCAAAACCTCTAACTAAACAACTTCCACAAAAAAATTCCAACTGTCAACGAAATATCGCAATATCAATAAACCCAAGCTAACACTCTTAACAAAACTAAATAAATATAAATGAAAAGGATTTCCAGTACCTTCCATTTCGCCTGATAAGGCGTTGGGGACCCAATGCCGAAACGAACGTGCCTTCGTCGCGATTATATATAGAGAAATTATGTACCTGTTCTAAAGTATAATTTATAATAAATATTCACAGCTTTATATAGTATATTATATATCGAGCACTGTTTTAAATTAATCGTTCTGTACCCACTCTATATATATATATATATATATATATATATGAGAGAGAGAGAGAGAGAGAGAGAGAGAGTGTGTGTAGAGAGACTCCGACTGACACCAAATCGGTCGAGTTTCGATCCCGGCCAGAAGCAAGTGGATATGTCTAGCCACACTGATGAGCTGTGATACAGCGAAACGGGCTTGCATGTGGATGACTAATATATATATTAGGTGCGATTTGTAAATTGTCGCAATTATTTTATTATTTCAAAGCGAAAGGCTATTATACAAAATATTAAATTTATTTTGTAACAAGTATTTTTCTTGTTCAAGCATTTGTTGAGTAAATCAAATAAAATTACTTTAATTAAATTGTTTATTTTCTGTCAATATGCCTCATAAAAGATAAAATAGTTCTTGTCCTAATACTTTTGCACAGTACTGTATATATTGCAGTATTATCAGAGGTAGAACAAAACGTAAAATAAACCTGAAATTAAACAAATATTAGTGCTTCCAAACAGGTTTATAATTGTTACATACAATAAAATCTCTTAAAAAATACCTAAAACTAAAAAATGATATATATTTACAATACTATTGTAGCTTTCATAGGGAACTCGCTGCTCGGTCAGGAAATAAGAACGTTTGTATTATACAATATTTATTCACACAAAGTTTTTTATTGTTTTAAGCAATCAGTGAATGCTGGACAATATCATCGAAATGAAGAAAAAACTGAAGCAGCGGAGATGTGGTTCTACAGAAGGATGCTACGGATATCAATGACCGAGCATGTGAGCAATGATTAGGTGTTGGAAAGAATAGCAACGAAAAGGAAATTAATAGTGAGCATCAGAAAGAGACAACTGAAGTTCCAGGCACATGCAATGAGGAAGGAGGGCTTGGAGAACCTGATACCGACAGGCCATATAGAAGGAAAAAGAGACCGGAGGAAGGCAGCGGATGACATATTTGAAGAGCCTGAGCAGGTGGATGACGGAAAGGGGGTTGCGTGGTGTAACAGGAGAAAACGTATCACTAGGGATAGGGAGACGTGGAGAGTCATGACCGCCTACGTCCTGAAGGGACAGAGCACATAGAAGAAGAAGAAGATGTAGAAGAAGAAGGAAACGTCAATTCTAAAAACATCACTATAATGTATGCACTAGAATTCGTGTGTGCATCTCAGATTAAATCCGAGTGAGCAGGATCTTTACTGTATCCAGGGTTTTAAGATTTTCCATTATCAGAGTGTTCATCAAGGTCTGCATAGCTTTCATGGGCTACCTGAAGGCTTACATGAAAATCAGGGATAGACGGGATGCAAGGAAGTGGCCATTCTACACTAGATAAACATTGGCACTCTGCCCTCTATTAACGAACTACTTCTTACAATGTGTCTTGCTTTTAGAATTTTGGTTTAACTCTAATTAAGTTTGTTTGTATCAAACAGAAACAGTGGTTTCGTCTACGTCGTCCTATTTTTCAGGGATTAGTTTCGGTTGCAACCAACTATACAGATGCATCCACAAGCGTTGCTACAAATTCTGTGTCAGCTTATCACTAATTACGCTTTGAAACGGAAGGAAATGCCACTACAAACATGTGCAATGATCTTTTCTAATAATTTCTGTCAAACATTAAGCGTAGATCCTTATGAAAAAGTCTGGTCTGCTTCATAAGCATCACTCCGGAAATCTTTCTTTACACCTTCGCAACGTTGGAGTTTAAAACACTTGATAAGCGCACTTTATAATTCCGAACTTCTGGCACCTTCCTGTGTATTCCGGTGTAAACACATTAAGTTTTTCTGGCTTTTGTTTCAGCAAAAACAAACAGTTCAAAACAATATTTGCTTTTTTTTTCTCGTAGTCAAATTGAGTCGATTATCATATGCTACAATACACACCTAATGTCTTTATGGGTATTAATTTCTCTAATTTCTACAGTAACTCCAAATTTTCATATATTTATGTTTACGATACTTATCATTAGCAGCATCATTTCTACCTCCTGCAAGTTTGGGTGGCATCCTGAATGGGTAAATATGCAGGATAATGGAAGAAATGACCAAAACCATATGACGAAAACACTCTGCTATTGTTGGTTGCCACGGAAAGCTGTAAACAGTGTTTGGTGCTGTGGTGATAAAAGCAAAAGCGATGGACCGGATGTTTGCGGTTTCACGACCAAAAAGAAAATGACCAAAAGTCGTCCTTGCGCCGCGGGCTCCGCGCAGATGTTCCGCTTGAAAACTAAAAATTAATTAAATATTAAATTTCCAGTTCGCGAGCCTACACGAATTTTATTTATCAGTCAATGGGAAGTCCAGAACCAAATACAAGTGTGAAATACCAAGTGATCTGCTGTGATCCAAAAAGAAGATATAAAAAGCGGATACTGAAAGCATCTACAGGCAGACCAATTCGAGGAGAAGAGAGAGGAGTGTAATCAATATCCCCTTGACCTAAGTCAAGTGGCTACTATGCTCGCCTGCCTTCACCTCTCCTTACCGTCTTCCCTGCCTCAAAAACTACTTACTGACCTAAGGAGCAAATACATCAAAGACATTCCTTACTTACACGCTCCCAAATTCCTAAACATTAATTCTCTTTCAGCATTTTATTGCCATGAACATTTTAACCTCTATACATATACTTCAAATATTAGTTCAATTGTAAAAACATTAATTGATATGTGTATATATAAAATGTTATTTTTTTTACTCAAATTGCCTTTCTTGATTTGCAATCATTTTATGACTTATAGTGGGCTATCTACAACAAGGCCAAATGCCGTTAACCTGCAACAGTATACAACTACCCTTCATTAGAACGGGCACCCACTACTAACAGAAAAAGAATAGATAAGCAAGCCACTATAGTGCCATCGAAATAACAGCTGCCGGGTCAAAATATTCCGGATTATGGATTGCCAAAAAGTGATGCTGTATTAAAGAGTTCAGCTGTATAAAAAAAAATCAAAGCATTCGTATAACCACCTATATATATAAACTGAAAATTATTTTTAATCGATACTTGTATTTGTATAGACATTCTGTTTTTAAGCAAACAGTATATTTAGATATTTATTTCTACCGGCCCGATTATTTAGGATAAATTTTGTTACAAAAAATGTGTTATATAGGCTTTATTTGACTTCGATTAGACTGTCGAATCATTCGTGGTCGAGAGGTCTAATGCGTACCAGATCCATTGGTGGCTTGATAGGAGTCCTAAACCAGCTGAATGACACATATTTTCGTAACAAAATTTCTCGTAAATAATCAGGGCATTAAAAACAGAATATCTACTTAAAAAGAGTATCGATTAAAAATAATGCTCAGACAAATAAATTAAATATGTCGGTTGTTAAAGCAATTTCGTCAATCTCCGGGATTTTCCGTAACATAATATATATATATATATATATGTGTGTGTGTGTGTGTGTGTGTGTGTGTGTGTGTGTGTGAGGCAAACCCAACAGTTAATCTAAAGCGGTTATAAACTACAATTTAGTTCGACAGGTAAGACCGCAAATTGAAACCCTGAATTATAATTTAAAACCACTTTAGGTGATGTGTTTATTTAATTTTATTTTATTTATTTATTTATTTTTGCATATCATATTAGTCTTGAGAATATCCATCTATCTCTCGATATAGATCTATCACCTTAATATTTTATACTGAATAATTTTTTTTGCATTATCCTCTCCGTCAACGCGTTCGATATCATTAGTTATATATATATATCTATATCTATATATTGTGGGGTCTCCTTGATTCTACTAAACTGAATGAAGCAAAAGACATGTGGTTTCTACAGAAGGAAACTGACAAGAATACCATGAACAGAACTTGTAAGCAACGACAAAGTTCTAGAGAAAATCTATACAAAAAGAACACGTAGACTTAACATCAAGAAGTCACATTTGAAACTTCTAGTGCATGAGAACCCTAAAGGTTCTGCCAGGATTCGTCATTGGAGACCACAATTTAAACAATATACCACAGTTTACTCTCGCCTCGATCAAAAATCTGGTGTTGGTGACAAGGCGAACCTCGCTGCCGAGCTTGAAAAGGACCTCCAATCCGTGGTAGATTGGGGTAAGAAATGGCTCGTAAAATTCAATTCTTCCAAAACGAAGCTGCTGTCAATTAACCACCACAGACAACCGCACCTCCCTCCCATTAGCATGGAACAGGCTTGACTCCCAGAGAGTAAATCACTACGCCTGCTTGGCCTGACACTCTCAGCGGACCTCAAGTGGAATGGCTACGTCGAATCCATTGCTAAATCCGCAGCTATGAAAGTCGGCTCTCTGTGCAGGGCCCGGAAATTCTTTCCGCCTGAATCTATCCTGCAATTATATAAATCCACCATTCGCCCGTGTATTGAGTACTGCTGCCACATCTGGTCGGGTGCCCCTTCTATTCTCCTCGGGGTTCTTGACAAAATACAGCGAAGAATCTGTAATGTGATTGATACCGACTTGGCTGACCGCCTGCAGTACCTCTCTCACCGGCGTGACGTGGCTTCCCTGTGCCTCTTCTATAAATACTTTCATGGCTTCTGCTCTGACGAACTTAAATCACTGGTGCCCCATAGATGTGAATTTGCACGAGATACTGGATTGGCAACTAGGTCCCACCATTTTACAGTGAAACCGATGAAATGCAACCGCAATTTCTACTCCAACAGCTTCTTTCCTCGCACTTCCCGCCAGTGAAATTCCCTACCGCATCCTTGCTTCCCAGACGGCTACAACCTCCAGGAGTTTAAATGTAAGGTTAATAGACACCTCCTAACACACTAACTCACACCTACTCTCTCCAACTCTCTCCCTATGTACATCTTAAGTCGTCTATCACCCTCCTTCTGACATTTCCTTTACCCAATCCCTCTATATAACCCCCTGCTCTATAGTGGCAGTGGAATGCCTTGCTTGGGGTGACACGATTAAAAAAAATATAAGGTGTGCAGATGATACAGTGCTGATAGGAGACACAGAAAGAAAACTACAAGACCTCCTACAGAAGGTAGCTGAAAAGAGTGACTAAAAATGACTACAAATAATCTGCAAAAAAACAAAACAAAAAAAAACGAATGCATGGTCATCAGTAAAAAGGGCAGCCCAATATGCCAATTATAGGTGAGGGACTCTAAAATCAAGCGGGTACAGAAATTTAAATACCCGGGAAGTGTTCTAACAGAAAATGGAAAGTGCGGCACTGAGATTTGAAAGCGAGTTGGCATGGTGAAAGAAGCATTCCAGAAGTTGAGTAAAGTATTAAGAAACAGGACAATTTCACTAGAATCAAAGAGGAAAGTACTGGATTGCTATTTGATGTCGGTTCTTCAATATGGCAGTGAATATTGGTCAATATCTTCGAAGATGAAGGAAAAACTTGAAGCAGCTGAAATGTGGTTCTGCAGAAGGATGCTGCGGGTATCATAGACTGAGCATGTAAGTAATGACGAGGTTTTGGAAAGGATGGAGACGAAAAGGAAATTAATATTGAGCATCAAGAAGAGACAACTAAGTTCTTGGAACATGCAATGAGGAAGGAGGGACTGGAGAAACTGTTACTAACAGGACAGATAGAGGGGAAAAAGAGACAGGGGAAAAAGAGACAGGGGAAAAAGAGACAGGGGAAAGCAGCGGATAACATATTTGAAGGACCTGATCAGGTGGATGATGGAACGAGGGATGCATGGTGCAACATGAGAAAGCGTGCTAAGAGCCACCAGGTACAAGTAGATGTGGAAAGCCATGATCGCCTACGTCCTGAAAGAACATGGCACATAAAAGAAGAAGTATATACAATGAAAAAAAAAACGGCTTGAATAATTTGATGCTCACAGGACAGATTAAAAGAAAGTGGAAAGCAACTCAGAACCTACCTGGCACTCGTGAGTGAATCATGATCACTTTTTGTTCATACTCTACTCCAGCCACTTTCTCATCGTAGGGGTGTGGCTTCCCTCTGTCTCTTCTACAAAGATTTTCATGGCTTCTGCTTTGACGAACTTGGGTCACTGGTGCCCCGTCCACGGGAATTTACTCTCGCAACTAGACTGTCCAAGCCGCATTCACCCTGGTCGAGGTTCCATTGGGATTTGTTTAAGGGCAGGGTCCCAAGTCCTACCCTTGTTATTTAACCCATAACTGGAGGGAAGGGATTAATACCTTTCTCAAAGGTACCAGTGCTTAAGTGAATACAGTGTGTTCAACTGGAATTCGAACTCGGCTCACCGATTTCTCTTTCCGAGCCGATATCCACTGCACTACAAAGCACATCCGTCAATAAACGCTAACAGCATCTGGTATTTCCAAGCGGTCACCCATTTAAATACTGACCAGGCTCAACGTTGCTTAACTTCGGAGATCGAGCGAGAACAGGTATATTCAACATGTTATGACCGTAAGCCAACCAGACTGGCAACAAGGTCTCACCCTTTTACAGTCAGACCAAACAAATGCAGGCGACAATTCTATTCCAGCAGTTTCTTTTCTCGCGTTTCCCGCCTGTGAAACTCCATTTCATATACTTGCTTTCCAGACGGCTATAATCTCCAGGAATTTAAATGCAAAGTCAATTCCCATATCTTATCCACTTAAGTCCACCCCTTTCTACATCATTTCGTGTATCTTGTCCTTTTCCTTTCTCTCTAACTTCGCAAATGTCTTCACTCCTGTGTTTACATCCTTCTCTTGCCCTTTCTCTTTAACACTCTGCAGCTGGTTCGTCTTTGTCTTCACTCTCTTGACTAATTTGAAGGCTAAATAAGTCCTCTGAGTAAATGGTATCATGGCTGAGACTAAGAACTAAAATTATACCTACTTAGAGCCAAACCTGAAGCAAAAACTAAAATAAAAGGCTGAAAAAATACAGATATACAGGCAGATAAACAGGCACACACACAAACATCTTGCCTCTTATATATATATATATATATTATCGATTTTCTGCACTATTGTAAGAACTGCAACCGTGAAACACTTGAATATCGTTTCTTATGTCTTAGTCTATGAGTGTATCAAATTTGATTAAAATCGGACCACTCCTTCTATAACCCGATTTTTTTGATTATCAATTTTCGATATTTATCGGGAGTGCCTCGACACAAACTCCAGCTAAGAACACTCGCAGACGCTTATAGTACAACTGTGTAAATTTTCAAGAAAATCGGTTCAGCCGTTTCGGTGTCTATAGGTAACGGACACACAGAGACAGACACACACACATACGCAGACAAAGTTTCATTTATAAATAAGTTTAGATTAGATATATATATATATACACGTGTTACAATTCATGAAATGTAATTGTGACTGAATTATAATTTCGAGCTTGTAATTTTTGCTGTAGGTAGTTAGCGTGCTTCCTTGTTCACGTATGTGTAAAAACGATGAAGAATCTCAAGCGTCTAATTTCCCGTTAGAAAATCGCCTATGACAAGTGGAATGATGAAAACTCTAATAAAAATAGCGCCTAGCGGCAGTTTGATTGAGTGAAAACAGAAGAGCTTCGGACAACCGCAGGTCCCCGGTGTGCTTCGTGACTCGGCCATGTTTTGTAGAACAACATTACCCCAAACCCAGGCGCAATTATACACGGAAGCTTCATGTGATTGGTTGAAGGCATTTCAGAAGGAAGCGAACTAACTCGTAATAAGAAAAGAAAATGAAAATTGAGCAATGAAAATCAAAAAAGTTTGCTGGTTAAAGTGTAAAGAGAAAATGTCCCAACCTTTCTTTCAGGTAGGAGGAAAGGTTGCATTGGACAATGATTTTTCTCAGGAAATAAGGTCTGTGTTTGAGGAAATGTAGTATTTTACTTACGATGGTTTGAGGTATCTTTATTTTTTTAAAACTTTATTGCATTTTGCTTGAGATGTGATTCGGTTTTTTTTTAATTCCAGTTTTGTGAATTGTTCGATTGCACATATACTAAGGTCTTCTTGATCGAAAGGAAATGTACCGCGTCTTTTCTAACGAGGGATTTCGATTTTATTTTCGTTTCGCTAATTCATAAGATTTCACCTTGTTATTTTCTTTTTCTCAAGAGAATACGACTTAATTCTTTGCGTGTTGCCAGATATTACTGACCAAATTAAATCCTGCTTAAAACTGACAGGCATAAAACCCTCTCTTTCTTTCTCTCTCTCTCTCTTTCTCTATCTGTGTATATATATATATATATATATATATATATATACATGTTTCTTTGTTTCTCCGGCTTTTTTATCCCTTTACACCCCCAACACACACACACACACACACACACACACACACATATATATATATATATATATATATATATACATGTTTCTTTGTTTCTCCGGCTTTTTTATCCCTTTACACCCCAACACACACACACACACACACACACACACACACACACACACACACACACACTATAGACGCTCGTTATAAGGAGGCAGACTTTTAGCGTGTGATATACCATCTATTCATACGCCAGTAGTTAGTGCTCTAATTCATTTCTGAATGAGCAATGCGCCGATGCTAGAGTAGCTACTGTTTTTTCAAAGTCTACTATTCTTCCAGTGTGCTCAATCAGGGTGTGAGAGCGTAAATAGTCATCCACAGACAGATCTGTTTCGCAGTATAACAACTCATCAGTACAGTTAGACATTCGATTGCTTTTACCCAGGATTGAAACCCAACCGAATTGGCATCAGTCGTCGATTCTAATGAATGATCATTCAACGGTTTTGAACATCGAAATTTAATTTATTTTATTTTATACTAGCAGTATAGCCCGGCGTTGCTCGGGTGTTATGAAAGCTTTAAAACTAATCCATAGTCCTGGAGCACAGACTCTTTGGACGTTGGCACGAAAGACTAAAAAGTTTCCAGTTAAAGCGTTTTTTTGTTTTTTTGTTCAGTGAAGATTTGTGATAAAAAGATGACAAGTGGTCAGAATTTTATTTTTTTTATTTTTTTTTTATTTTTTATTTTTTATTTTTTTATTTTTTATTTTTATTTTTTTTTGCTATTTACGTTCATTGTGTTAAACAACTTATGACACACAACCATTTACATCACATCCAATTTTAATTAACCGAAAACGAAGGAACATGTAGTTTTAAACTGAGGAACATTTCATATTTGTTTGTATAACACTTGCTAGCAATAATTGCAGCAAGCCTGCGACCTCCGTCCATATGTTGGGCGATTTTTAGGGAAAGTATATAGCAGGATGTGCATTGTGGTGCAGTAGATATCGGCTCGGAACGAAAAATAGGGGAACCGAGTTCGAATTCCAGTTGAATTCCTTGCATTCACTTACGCGCAAATACCCTTGGGAAAGGTATTAATCCGTCTCTTCCCTCCAGTTATGGGTTAAATAATAGGACAGATTGAGTTCTATAGCGTTGGTCGGCAACCAGTCTACCGCAGAAAGCAATGGCAACCTACTGCGGGATAATCTTCTAGTCAGTCATGTCTTTTTCGAGACATGATTGCCTAAGCGTGTACGTATGGCACTTAACTGACTGACTGATATAGCATTATATTCTGGAAACCGCGGCGTTTTTTAGGGTCATAAGATATGCACCAATGAAAATAGCAGAATTTAGCTCACATAAATGCTGTTACTTAATGATTATACGAAATATTTGACGAATTAAAATTTAGCGGCTGTAGATTTTTTAATATAAATTCGGTCGCTGTTGGTTAGTGAGAGAGCTGCAAAAAATTTAAAATTGTAAAAATTAGATTCTTATACGCTGACCTTCTGTGCATATCTGGACGCTTGTTTGACATAATCAAATCGTTTCTATCGAATCGTGTAATGAAGACCGTATTGAACGGGCATATGCATCCAGATCCTATCATAAGAGAGGCTACGCTTTTTCTGATTTTCATCATCTGATGTAATCAGATCACAAGTAGGCATCTACGTTGATGACACCACTATTTATTTCAGCTTTGTTAAAAAACCTGCCGATGCTGACTAAACAAAACTTACTGCTGCTCTCGAAAAGGACCTCCACTCAGTGGTGGACAGTGGAAAGAAATGGCTTGTAAATTTTAATGCTTGCAAAACGAAGCTGCTATCCTTTAACAACCGCTCCTACCCGCCATCAGCATGGGTCATTCTAATCTTCTGAAAGCAATACACTGCGTCTCCTTGGCGTCACTCTCTCAGGTGACCTTAAATGGAACGACTACATTAAATTGACAATTAAATCTACTGCTAGAAAGGTTGGGTCCCTGTGTCGGTCCAGGTAGTTTTTCTCTTCTGAATCTATCATGCACATGTAAATATCTACCATCCGCCCGTGCATTGAATACTGCTGTCATATCTAGTCAGGCGCCTCTGCTATTCATCTTGGGGTTCTCGACAAAATACAAAGGAGAATCTGCAATATAGTTGGTCCCGATCTAGCGGCTCGACTCAAGTTTCTCTTTCACCGACGAGATGTAGCTTTCCTCTGTCTCTTTCACAAATACTTTCACAGATTCTGCACTGAGAAGCCTAGCTCTTTGGCGACCCCTCTGCATGAACTACTAGCCTAGCAACAAGGTCCCACCAATTTTACGATGAAAACAATCAAGTGAAGCCACACCTTCTATTTCAGCTTCTTTTCTCGCACTACCCGCCTGTGGAACTCCCTTCCGTATTCTTGCTTCCCTCATAGCTACAATTTCCAAGAGTTTAAATGTAACGTCAGCTGTCATTTCTTATATCCTTGACTCCCATTCTTCTAGTCCCTTTAAACTTTACTCTCACTCAGCTCTCTACACACCAGTGTTCCCGTCCTTCTCTTACCCATTCTTTGACACCTACTGTGACCTGTTCTCGTTTCTTTTCATTCTCCTATTATGTAAACCCCCTGTGAATCAGTGGTATTACTGCCTTGCTTAGGGTGAGACGATTATAAAATAAAAATTGAACGTTTCTTTGAGGTTATATAATACTAAGTAAATCATAAGAAAAATATTAATTCCGCTTCTTTAAAAGGCATTTTAGGTGGTCTGAAAAATATATAAATTTGTGAGAGTGAATAAATACAGATTGACTATTACTTATTCGACCGCTGTCTGTCGTAGTTGGTTGCGATTTGGAGTATATGCAAAAAAGTGTATTGAGAGAACACGCATTTTCAGATTATTTTTAGTATTTATTGCCAAGTGGATAATTCTAAATGAAAATAGAATGGTTCTTTTGTTATTACTTTGCAAAGTTTTACAAGGCAACCAGGAAGCAAAGATGAATTTGTCCGAATCACCCTAAATTTTCTTCAGTCCTTTATCAATAAAATTGTAATATAGACAATTATTAAATATTTATAAATTCATTTAATGCACATGTTATTGTGCAATATTAATAAAAGACCCATTCTATTTTCATTTACAATTATTCACTTAGCAATAAATACTAAAAAATAGTATGAAATACATGATGTTTTTAAAACACTGGTGTGGCCTAATAATTATGGTCGGTGGTGTACATAGAAGTATATTTGGGCAACTTCACTTTTCTTTTATCTGAACTTATTTATAAATGGAACTTTGTCTATGTGTGTGTATGTGTGTGTGTGTGTGTGTGTGTGTGTGTGTGTGTGTGTGTGTGTCCGTTACCTATAGACTCCGAAACGGCTGAACAGATTTTCTTGAAAATTTATAGTTGTATTATAAGCGTCTGCGAGTGTTCTTAGCTAGGTTTTTTGTCAAGGTAGCCCCGATAAATATCGAAAATCGATAATCGAAAAAATCGGATTATAGAAGGAGTGGTCCGATTTTAATCAAATTTAATACACTCATAGACAAAGATATAAGAAACGATATTCAAGTGTTTTAAGGTTGCAGTTCTTTAAATAGTGCAGAAAATCGATAATATATATATATATATATATATATATATATATATATATATATAAAAGGCAAGATGTTTGTGTGTGTATCTGTTTATCTGCCTGTATGTCTATTTTTTTCAGCCTTTTGTTTTAGTTTTTGTTTCGGGTTTGGCTCTAAGTAGGTATAATTGTAATTCTTAGTCTCAGCCATGATACCATTTACTCAGAGGACTTATTTAGCCTTCAAAATTCAGTTTACGAAAAAACTTATTTGATATCGATACCAGGAAATCAAAATTTGACTTACATCCATTCATTTTTCTCACAGTCTACGGTTTCGCTTTAAGTGGAAAAAACTTTCGTGCCAACGTCCAAAGGGTCTGAGCTCCAGGACTATGGATTAGTTTTAAAGCTTTCATTACACCCGAGCAACGCCTGGCTATACTGCTAGTGATACTATAATACAAAACAATAAAAATCTAAAATTCACATTTTTTAAAAATCGTTAATTATATGTTTCACAAAATATGTGAATTGAATTTCATTTAACGAATACAAATTGACTAATAAATGTACGAACGTTCTTGGTTATTTTCGGGCCGTCTTTAGAAATAGAAGTATATTAAGGAAACTGCAGTGTTTCTTTGTGAACATATAATATAAATCAATAAAATAGAGAAAAATAGATTATTTAAATTCTGTTAATTAGATGTTCTATAAAATATGTAAATTGAATTAGATTTGATGTATATAAATTGACAAATACTTATTCTTATAATGTTGGTCTTTGTCATAGCAAATACATAAAACTATATTGAGATTACTGCACAGTTTCTTTGTAATTATATAAAACAAATTATAGAAAAGGAAAAATTTAGGTTATTTAAACAATCTTAATTGGATGTTACACAAAAATATATGAATTGAATTAGATTTAATAAATACAGATTGACAAGAATGCAGGTTGGGCCATAAGTCGCGCACCAAAAATTAGCTGAAGATGGAATTGTGCATCAACGCAAATGGCGATCATGTTGATCATTTGTGATTGTACCAGCGTGTACAACATATTTCTCAGTTCATTAGTTAAGCTTGGTTTTAATAAAATAGAGTTTATTATTATCAGAATTGTTTCTTTGGTGCGAGACTTATGGCGCACCCTGTATATACGCAGGCTATCGATCGTTATCGGGCGGTGTCTAGACTTTTTATTAATATGGGAGTACTGTTACAATTCTTGAGGTTTGGTTTTCTACCTCGTTTTAGCAATGTTTTGAAGTTCTAATCCATTCGAAATTTTAAGCATCTCTCCTTACATGGTCTTTTTTTTTTCAGATTAACCCTTATAGTTTTCGTTTTCGGGATCAACTGTCGATTTTTAATAGTCTTTTTTTCTGAAAAGCCTAAGATAAAAATTGAAAAGAATTGTTGGAATCCTTTTTTCTATAGTTCCTGTTTTAAAAGCTCGGGGTATATATGAATCCTCTTACTATAAACAAATTGTTTTATTACCTCCTTTTGGCAATGCATAAGAGGTTCTAATCCGACAACTCTCTTATATCAGGGTTACACTGTAAATATTTTTGGGGTACCAGAGAAAATGCACAGCACTGCAGTTGCCATGAAAATACTTTTAGAATAACAGGCAGACGCTACATCATGTTGATGAGAGAGGGACCGAAGGAGAGCTATCAAGTCAGGATCGATTATATTGCAGATCATCCTTGTGATTTTCTCGAAAACCTCAAGATGAATAGCAGGAGCACCCGACCAGATATGGCATTCAATGCACGGAATAAATGGTAGATTCATGAATGCAAAAAAAAAATAAGAAACCTGACAAGAAATACTTCCTGGCCCGACACAGGAGACCAACATTTCCAGTAGTAAATGCAGTTATGGATTCTATGTGACCGTTCTGAAAAGTGTGGCCAAAGAGGCACAGGGCATTGTTCTCAAGGAGACTAGCGTCATTCATTCTAATGGTAGGCCGGAATCTTTTTCTATGGTTGTTAAAGCTTTTAAGCAGAAATTAAAAAAAGACAGGCATACTGACGAAATATTGATGAACATTGTCGAACATTGGTTTTTCTTTTACCTTTCTTAAATCGGCATCTTCTTTTAGAGTTAATAATGATGATGATAATAATAATAAGAAGAAGAAGAAGAAGAAAAAGAAGAAGAAGAAGAAGAAGAAGAATTATTATACTGTTTCAGCAAATAATATTATCGTGTCATTCAAAAAGATAGACCTGGCAGATTGAAATTAACTTAGATTGAAAATAATGAACGTTGGGCACAAAAATAACCTCCATTAGGAATCAACTCCACATATAAGATGCAGGGCAAATGTTTTAGGGACTTCCTGAAAATTGTGCCTTGTATAACGTCAAATATGTCATTAAGCTTGAAATATTTTGACACAGGTTTACAACAGTGGAGCTATGCAACTCGATGCATTAGGCGCTTAACCTAGAGTAAAAAAGTTTCCAGGGACAGACGTAAAGGAATTATATATATATATATATTTATATATATTATATTTATAAAGCGATCCTCATAAACTGTAGTTAATTCGAAGAGTTGAAAATCTACCTAATTCGAACTGGCTCACCAATTCTCGATTGGTTAAAGTAAAATAAAATGTATACCAGACAGTTCATGCTCGGCCCTTGGAGATTAAAAAAATAAAAAGA
The DNA here is from genome assembly GCA_037127315.1 of Ascarosepion bandense. Taxonomy (NCBI): domain Eukaryota; kingdom Metazoa; phylum Mollusca; class Cephalopoda; order Sepiida; family Sepiidae; genus Ascarosepion; species Ascarosepion bandense. The sequence continues at coordinate 13,898,067 of JBBBDQ010001236.1, forward strand.
GACAGTATTTGCTTTTCTCCAGGCACATGATTTGGAACAGACAATATCAGTCGAGATGCACTTCATCAAAGAGTTTCTCCTTTCTAAGATCGAAAGATTAAGGCGAATCTCGGAAGACCAACACAAAAAATATTTCTGAATGACAAAAAATACAATGTTCCTCATACTTTTACGTGATGTGTTTACTTTGCTGCCACCCAATAACCGTATCATGTGGGGTCGTATTTTTATTGTTTTTTGGCGAGTGTTTCTTTCATGTTTGCTTCGTCTCTTAATGAGTTTCATAACCAACATGAAACAATAAAGTTATAACTGCATTGGTTTGAGTGTTTCTTATTGATGCACACACACACACACACACACACACACACACACACATTTATATATAATAACTAGCCAGTCTTATTCAGAATATCCGTCTATCAGGGCGGCTACCTAATCCCCATTGTAGACGCCTGCTATATATATTACTTTAACCAATTGAGAATTGCAAATCCAGTTCAAATTAAGTTGATTTTCAACTCTTCGAATCGACTACAGTTTATGAGGATCCCTTTCTAAACAAAATATGTCTCTTTATATATATATATATATATATATATATATATATATATATATAAAGAGACATATATTTTGTTTATATATATATATATTTCAGCGAGAACAATCTCGCTTCTTCAGCAACGATTAAAAGCAAAAGACAATTATTTCAAATATGGTAAAAAAAACTAATTTTTCCTAAATCAGTTATTTTCTTAAAATTATATATATATATATATATATATATATATGTGTGTGTGTGTGTGTGTGTGTGTGTGTGTGTGTGTGTGTGGTGTTACAGGAGGAGAACTTTCATTGTCTCTTCCTGATTATTAATATTAATTAATATTAATGTTTCCATCCTTTCCAAAACATCATCATTGCTCACATGATCAGTCCAAGATACCCGCAGCATCCATTTGTAGAACTTCATTTCAGTTGCTTCATGTTTTTCCTTCATCTTTCATTCTATTATCCAGCATTCATTGCTATAAAGAATAACTGACATCACATAGCAATCTAGTACTATCTTTTTCTGTTTCTAGCAAAATTGTCCTGTTTCTTAATATCTTACTCAACTTCTGGAATGCTTCCTTCTCCATGCCAATTCGGCTTCGGATCGCTTTTATGTCGCCTCTTCCGTCAAAAAAGATGACCATGCGTTCGGTTTTCTTGCAGTTTATTTCTTGTCCATTTTTTTGTCACTCTCTTCAGCTACTTTCTGTAGGAGGTCTTACGTTTTCCTTTCCGTGTCTGCAATCATCACTGTATCATCTACGTACCTTATGTTATTTAAATTGTGGCTTCCGATTACAAATCCTAGCATAACATCTAGGGTCCTCAAAATAGTCTCACATCCTTGTCTTACGCCCCTTTCTATTTTTGTATAGCTGCTGAATTCGTTACCTACCCGTAAGCAGGCTGTTTGCTGTCATTACAGATTCTTAATTACTCTTATGTTTTACCCAAATACGTCGAGGAGTCTTTCTCAGACATATCGTGGATTATAAAATTACCCCAATTTTATTTTTATTCTATTAGTATATTTCAAATCATCTACAATATTCCAGCCATATTATTATTATTTTAAACAATTTTTTTTTTTGTTAAATTTTTAACAGTGCTATAATAATAATATATAATATAATATATTGTCTCCTATCGTTTTTGTATATCTTTCCTTTCTTTTCATCATCTGAAACCGACATTCATCACTTTGGCTACTGAATCTTTTCTTTTTTCCTTTGTCTTCCTCATTTGACTTTTTCTTTTCCCTCTACCAATTCTATTCCTATTTTGATTTTTGATTCTTTAATACAGTCTGTATTAAAGATTCAAAAATCAATTTTTTTCATATCGAGTCATGAATCTCTTCTTCTGCCTCTCTGTTTTTATATGTCTGGACGACAAATTTAAAAGTATTTTTCTTTCTTAATTCCCCCAACATTTTTTTAAACCTTCCTGTGTATGGATATGATTTTTAGGCTCCTTCCGGTAAGTGAATATTAGTACCATATTTGGAATAAAAACTTTGTTTTTGATTGCAGCTGAAAAAGCGAGATATTTTTTTCGCTGAAATAGCTATTCAACGTATGTAGGTTTCAAATTTTTTTTATGTAATATATATAATTGGCTCTGTAAATAGATAATAATATTTACATCGAGCTCTCCACCTGGATCATTTTTAATATTAATAAAATTAATATTAATAGGATATGGATTTTGGGATTTTTTCCATCAGAAAGCAATTCTTTATCAAGACCTGAAATTCAGATTTTTCCATTGCTTTTAAAATTTGCGACAGTAGCTTCACTTAAATAAATGTAATTTATTAACTAATAATCCGATAATGTCACGAGCCATTTGAAAGTTACTACTTAATAAAAATTGCATAGATTTTTATTAGTGGCACCATCCCTATGACAAGCCCAGGACACGGAACATATTATGTGATGTGTCTTAAAATATATATATATATATATATATATATATATATATAGTGAATGAAATAAATCGCTAATTTTAATATATGTATACATCAATACAAATTTTTTTTTTTTTTTAATCATCTCACCCCAAGCAAGGCATTCCGCTGCCACTATTGCGCATGGGGCTACATAGGGGAAGGTAAAGAGAAGGAGTGGTTAGACATAGGGAATGTCAGGAGGAAGGTGACAGATGAGTAAGGATAGCGAGGATGAGGGTTGGGCAGATGGGAAGAGTGTTTGATAGAATGGGAGCAGGTTAGTGTGTTAGGAGGTGTCTATTGACCTTACATTTAAACTCCTGGAGATTGTAGCCGTCGGGGAAGCAATCGTTTGGAAGAGAATTCCACAGTCGGGAAGTGCGAGGAAAGAAACTGTTGCAGTAGAAGTTACGGCTGCATTTTATCGGTTTCACTGCAAAAGGGTGGGATCTAGTTGCTAATCTAGTATCTCGTTTAAATTCGTATTTAGGGGGCACCAGTGATCTAAGTTCATCGGAGCAGAAGCCGTGAAAGTATTTATAGAAAAGACACATGGAAGCCACGTCGCGCCGGTGGGAGAGAGACTGCAGGCGGTCTGCCAAGTCGGTATCTATCACAGTACAGACCCTCCTCTGAACCTTATCGAGAAGCCCGAGGAGAACAGCAGGGGCACCCGACCAGATATGGCAGCAGTATTCAATGCACGGGCGGATGGTAGATTTATAAATGTGCAGGATAGATTCAGACGGAAAAAACTTCCGGGCCCTACACAGAGAACCGACTTTCATAGCAGCGGATTTAGCAATGGATTCGATATAGTCATTCCATTTGAGGTCCGCTGAAAGTGTGAGACCAAGGAGGCGCAGTGTTTTACTCTCTGGGAGACAAGCCTGGTCCATGCTAATGGGAGGTAGGTGAGATTGTTGATGATGGTTAATTGAGAGTAGCTTCGTTTTAGAAGCATTAAAATTTACTAACCATTTCTTACCCCAGTCCAATATGGACAAATTCAAATGAAGTGTTGATTTTCGTTAAATCTTTGTAATCTAAACTTATTTATAAATGGAACTTTGTCTCTCTCGTTCTCTCTCTCTCTCTCTCTCTCTCTCTCTCTCTCTCTCTCTGTGCGCACGCGCGTGTGTGTCCGTTACCTATAGATTACAAAATGGCTGAACCGATTTTCTTGAAAATTTACACAGTTGTACTATAAGCGTCTGCGAGTGTTCTGCGAGAAAAAGACATAAGAAACGATATTCAGAAGTTTCAAAGTTGCAGTTCTTAAAATAGTGCAGAAAATCGATAATATATATATATAAAAGGCAAGATGTTTGTGCGTGTATCTGTTTATCTGCCTGTATGTCTGTATTTTTTTCGTCCTTTTATTTTAGTTTTTGCTTCGGGTTTGGCATTTTGCTTTGGGTTTAGATGTAATTGTAGTTCTTAGTCTCAGCCATGATACCATTTAATCAGCGGACTTCAAAATTCAGTTTACAACGGAAAAAACTTATTTGAGATTGATACCAGGAAATCAAAATTTGACTTACATCCATTCTTTTTGCTTTCCGTCTACGGTTTCGTTTTAACTGGAAACAACTATTGCTTTTTAGGCTTTCGTGCCAACGTCCGAAGAGTCTGAGCTCCAGGACCATGGATTAGTTTTAAAGCTTTCATTACACCCGAGCAACGCCGGGCTATACTACTAGTATATATGTACATATATGCATAAGAAAAATATATATATATATAGATATATATATATATATGTATAGATATAAATTTTCTTCTACACATATATAAATATATATATATATATATATGTAGAAGAAAACATATGTACATATATATTTACATACATATGTATATATATATGAAGAATATATATATATATATATATATATATATATATATATATAGGAGAAAATTTATTTCACCAATATGTCACTGTTAAAATTCTCCTTAGATTTATAACAATTGCTTATTTTCATCGTTAGATCATTAACTCTAAAAAATTATATATCTAATTATTACCCCTAATTCGCACCGCATTATGTAGCAAAAGCAAATAATTTTGTTTATGTATCCTCATGCATTTTCAGCGATTTGCTATACTAGTGTGCAAATCCATCGGTCCACTTTGGTAAATTAATTACGCTTATTGATTTTGCACTAAAATTGAGTGTGATTTTTAATATTTTTGCACTGCATTTTATAATCTTTATAGGTTAGATAACAAGTTAGTGTATTTAAATTATTGTTGTATGTGTGGATGATATAGGATCTTTAGCATAGTGATGATGAAAAATTAATTCATAAATGCCGGACCAAAAGCTAAAATCTTACCTTTCAAATCTTTTCGCAAGTTGAAAGGGATTCTATTACAATAAGTGACCCTTATTATTTCAGAACTTAAAAAATATACTAACTGCCATGGAAAGCAACGATGTCCAGATTTTCTCATTAGAATTATTCTGCTATTCTTACTTCTCATTAACCTCTAGCAGACTGCGTGGTTCCTGTTGGGTAAATTGAATCTTCAGTTCCTATCACAATCTTAAAAGTATATTTCGAGTCGTGCATTCCTGTCTTCCAAAACATGAACAACTTCATTCAAAAGAAATATTTTGCATGTGATATTTGGCAAGGAGCTAAATACTTGTTCCATCTTCTTAGTGTGGCAAAAGGTTAGACCATTGTAAACTAATATAGCCTTCACTGTACAGGTTTTTATCAACTTTTACAAATTTTCTAACATCGCTGATAACAAGTAGAAATAGTGATATATATATATATATTTTTGGAGGGGATATTTTGAGGACCAACTGTTGTAACATTTGGGTCTGAAGAGCCGCGATAATAACAACAGGACGTGGTGAAATATGTATTACCCACTGTAATAATGTAAAATCTTTTAGAAATTATAATACCCTATTAAATTGAATAAATGAATTTAGCATTGAGTTCTCTTGAGTTCGTCTCTATCGGAATTTACCTGGATTGTATACCAAGTGTACTATGTTTTATATATATATATATATTAAACAATCAATCAATTAATATATATATATATATATATATATATATATATTAATTGATTGATTGTTTAATACTTAGTTTTTGGTCATAATAGTGATATACCAATACACATTTGTATTAAAACGTGTTCGATACAATTATATTGTAGAGATTTTGAATATTTTCAAATTTTAAACGAGTTATTCCGCTACGCAGGTTTCTACCATGAGTGGTGTCTTCAGGTGATTTTTAATAACTGATTTTACCGTTTATCTGTGATTTAACCACCTGATCTTAAGACCTTTAAGACCAGGTGGTTCAATCAAAGGTCTATATTCAAAATAGAAAAATTAAAAAAGCAATACAAAATTGGCTGGCAAAGTATGGAAATTAAAATCAAATTATGGGAAAACCCAGACATAACGTGGAGCATTGTAAAAACAGACAAGCCTTACAACGGTGGATAAATATGTAGAATGTGCCAAAAAGAAAAATTAGAACTGTTAAATGAAAGAACGGAAATTATGACTAAGAAATACCTCTTAGGTTCATACAGCCATGGATGAAAACGCCACAATCCGTTTTAATTTAAAAATTGCGCGTTCATAAATTTTCTGCAACGTGAACGTTCAAATAAAACACCGTTACAAGAGCGTTCTTAAAAAGAAAAACGGTAAACGGTAAAATCAGTTATTAAAAATCGCCTGAAGACACCACTCATGGTAGAAACCTGGGTAGCGAAATAACTTGTTTAAAAATGGAATATATATATATATATATATATATATAAGAAGATAAATGAATATATATGTGTGTATACGCGCAAATACACATCAATATATAAATATTAATCGGGTGTGAATCGAACAGTGCTCATTGTTGTATAACAGAGCAAAAATATACATTAATAAATACACATATTATCCAACGTTTTCGGCACGACTCGGAGTTTCATGCGTTATGCAATAATCAGGTACATATCATTTCAAATCTAATATGCACCTGATGATTGCATAACGCATGAAACACGGTGTCGTGCCTAAAACGTAGGTTAATATGTGTATTTATTAATACATATATATATATATATATATATATATATATATATATATTGTGTGTATTTTGGTAGCATTTTTTCATTAATACAGGTTTCATTGAATAATATAGACAAGTTCTGTCTATTTATTTTGTGTAAAATCCTTTCGTATGATCTGATTAGCTTGATAGTGTTGTCATGGAAAGACGACAAGAAATCGCAATAATTGTTGATTTTTTTATCAGGTCTGAGCTTTCGGCTTACATAAGCCATTATCAAAGGATGAACATTAATACACAGTGGACACAGAACATTTAAATTATTAACAGAGGGGACTTATACAGAGAAAATTAAACAGGTCCATTTTTTGCGTCGCACGTGGCCGCAGGCCGAGAAGGAATGGTGGCAGTGGGTTTTGGGTCAAATTTGAGTGTAGTGGCATGAGGGGATTGGTCTGGGAACTGCTACTACTATGGGTGTAGGGGGAAAGTATAATAACTATGACCTCTCCCGTCGGTTATAGGCATTGAAGTATGTTAGTGTCCTTTGATAATGACTTATGTAAGTCCTTTGATAATGGCTTATGTAAGCCGAAGGCTGATAAAAAAATCAACAATTATTGCGATTTCTTGTCGTCTTTCCATGACAACAATATCAAGCTAATCACATCATACGAAAGGATTTTACACAAAATAAATAGACAGAACTTGTCTATATTATTCAATGAAACCTGTATTAATATATATATATATATATATATATATATATATATATATATGTGTGTGTGTGTATGTGTGTGTGTGTGTGTGTGTGTGTGTGTGTGTGTGTGTGTGTGTGTGTCGATTAATAGGTGTAAGGAAGTCACCCTAATATTCTGTGGGATTACAGCTATATCATGTTGACAACACAGTTCTCGAACAATCACCAAAGGTAACCTATGCCAGATGCTGTGAGCTTATATGTTCGCGTGTTACATTCATTTACGCGAAAATACCCTTGGGGAATGCATGAATTGACCTCATCTTTCTATAATTAGTATTTATAATTCGTTTAATTAGTAATACTTGTAACATTATCTCCAAAATAAAACTCTTACAATATAAAAATATTTTTTTAGAAATCCTACTAAAGTGCTTCACCTTATATCATACACTAGGTCCTTTCTCAGAGTGCAACTTTTTACATTGAAACGCTTGTGCCAAAAATAATTCTAGATCGTTACCCACGAAATAAATTATGAGGCAATTGCTGAAGTAAACAAATTGTATTCGTTTGTAATCTTATGTTGCAGACGAGCAAGATAAAGATGAATTGATGTGATGTGAACTGTACAGTTTAATGGGCTTCTTCCTTTCGATGAGAAACTTTCTCTTGCCCCTTTCTGCGCAATACTTATAGATACAGTGTTTTTGTCTTACCATCTTTGTATGAAAAACGCTATTTATCAATTTATCAAGAAACCAACGACTAGCTTCACTCAGTGACATTCTTTGTCAGGATCGTTTGACATGATTCTAGCGAGGTCTACCTCCCTTAGCTGATAATAATCAGGATAACAATTGTCTAAAACAATTTCTGTAATATGTGTTATAAGTTTCCACTTAACAAGATATGGGATGACATATATCGTTACACTACGAAGGGTTCATAAGCGGGAGAAAACGAATCAATGAAACAATCAAATTCTATTTTTTTGGTGATTTTTGGACAAAAACGGGCGGGCAGAAAACTATTATTTGAAATATTATCAAAATTATCTGGAATTTTTATTAGATGAAAAATTTTGAATCTAGATTAAATTTGCCTTATTTAAAGATATTTTCTTTGCAACGACGCGTATCATTCTACGATTTTTAAAAAAGAGTTGGCACTTGAATTCTATTATATAAGAATCATTTTTATTAATTTTGTTTCTGCTAATCTGAACGTCTTAAGACATGCTCTCTTCGGCGGTGAACATGTCTGCACGATAAAGAGGGCAATTGGGCGGTGTAGGTCTTTTTATGGAAGAATTATACAATGCCATTTTAATCATTTTATTATCAGGATTCTTATTCTAATATAAATAGAGTCTCAAATCAGCCCTTAATTCTTTAAGTGTTACCTGTACATTTATATTTATTTAACAAAGTCAAGTTTGAAAATGTGCTCCTGTAATTGAATACTGCATATTAATGTTGATGTACCAATTACGTCATTCTTAATAGTTTGCAGATATTAGTGACGCCAGCGCAGTTTCAAGCACAAATGTTGTAATAATAAAAAGTTTGAGTTTGAGTTTTGTTTAACGGCATATCAACACCTCTGTGGGTTATTTAATGCCGAAAAAAGTGGGGTTTTAAGGCATTTTTTTAATGTTCGGTTACAGTGAGAAGGTCGATTTAGTCAGATTTTAATGGGTTTTTGTTGTTTTAATCTTCTTTATTTTACAAAACTGAAAATGTTTTCTAGTTTTGTATTCAAAAATGTTTGACTGGGAATATTTTTTCCTTCAAAAATGTGTTATTGTAATCATTTTTTCTTCAAAAATGTATGGTTGGTAATATTTTTCCTTGAAAAATATATATATTTCTATGAAAGTCTATTTTTATGTATATATTTCTATAAAAATATATTTTTATAGTTTCATTGTGTTTTAACTATTTACCCATAGCTGGGACCCTAACAAGTGCTACCCCTCCGGGTCAGAGTGGACCTAAGTACAACAGCAATTGAGAAGTAGTTTCATGCTTCTCACAACCTCCCAAACAGAAGTCTTGCTGCCGGATGCAGTTTACCGTCATGCAAAGCAACCAAATAAAGAAGCACAGATAACTTTCTATCTATTCAGGGGTAGATTCGATAATGTAATTATTTTATAAACACAAACACCTTTTAAAGCGATAATAAATCAATATTGTTTAATGCTGAAAAATGTCGTAGGTAGAGTAAACTTTAATCAATTTTAATTGGTTTTAATAACTTCATCCCAAGGAAGGTAGTAAAGCCACTGAGACTAAGGGAGTTACTGAGGGTGAAAGAATAAGAAAAAGAAAAATATTATTAATGAGGTAATAGAATAAAATATAATAATTCAAGAATAAAGAAGATGACAGATTGACATTGCGATGAAACATTTAAAGATAAAAGTTGGTTTGAAAGAAGAAGAGAATTTCACAAGTGAAAATTTTGAGAAAAATTTTTTTAACTTTGAAATTACGGTTAGATCGAGTCATTTCGACTATAAAATGATAGGACCTTGTTGCTAATCTAGTACAGTGTCTGAATTTATTCAGTCAGTCAAGTGTCATACACACTTCAGGCGATCATGTGTCGAAAGAGACATGATTGACTGGGCAGAAGATTATCCCGCAATAGGTTACCATTGCTTTCTACAGTAGAATGGTTGCCAACCAAGGCTATAAAACCCAATCTGTCTTATAATTTAACCCATAACTGGAGGGAAGAGACGGATTAATACCTTTCCCAAAGGTATTTTCGCGTAAGCGAATGCGATGAATTCAACTGGAATTCGAACTAGGTAACCCGATTTCTCCTTCCGAGCCGTTATCCACTGCACCATAACGCACAGGAGAAACACGTAAAGAGGAGCTACATTATGACGGTGAGAAAGTAATTAAAAGTTTGTTTAAAAAAGATGCCTTCTTTTTTTCCTGTTTCTTTCATCTGAGCCAAAAATATGTTAGATTTTGAAGAACGTTCGGTCATTAAATTTTTAATCGAAATCCACGTTGTCGAGCTTGAAGCTGGAATGGTATTCCTCAGAGACGTACATGATTTGATGGAACTCCATATTGTCCACTGATCATGGCATACTTTCGATTTGGACTATTTCAGCTGCCGCTTACCTTTTTACACAAACAGATACAGTAGAAGACCTGGAACGAATAAAAACCGGTACCTTTATCGGAACATATTCTCTCCGGACTGTCAGTGTTCACACTCACTCCTGCTGTGGGAACCCAGAGGTCGCTAATTGCCTTCGCCGCAAGGTGACGGTCGTATCGATTAGACGGCAAGACCCTTAGCCAAATTATCCTTGCTCTTATTATTTCTTATTTGTTTTAACTTTTTTCTTCCTTCATCGATTCAATTTCCTATTCTCTCTCTCTCCCTCTCCCTCTCTCTCTCTCTCTGTATACTTCTTTCTCTCTTTCCGCTTTTTCTCTTTTTCTTTTTCTTTCCCTTATGTATCATGTCTTCTATCGATCTCTGTTTCTCTCTCTCTCTCTCTCTTTCTCTCTCTCTCTCTTGCCAATTATATTCTCAATTCACATTTTTTCTCCTCTCTGTCCTTCTCGCTCTCTTTCCTTCACTTTTATTCTCTTCTTATACGCTTTCTCTTTTCTATCAACTCCATTGCTATCTCTCCTTCATAATGCTTTTACTCACATATTTCTCAACACTTATTAACCTCTTGCATCTTAGAGACTTTATTGCCTTGTTTCGGGCGAATTCTTTTCTGTATTTGAGTGTTCTTTTACTTTCTTACAATCTTTATCTTTTTCACTCTCTCTATTCTCACTTTATGTTTTATTCCCGACCTCTCACCTTTCAAAGCTTCCAAGCCCTCTTATCACACACTGCATATATATATATATATATATATATACATACATACATACATAAATATATACATAGATACATAGATACAGATAGATAGATAGATAGATATATAGATAGATACATACATAAATACACACATACATAAATATTGATAGATAGATACATACATACATACATATATACATACATAGATGGATACATATACATAGACAGATACGTAGATACATAGATATATATCTACATGCATAAATAGATATTCTTTTATCTTTATCTCTCATCAGTCCTTTTTCTTCTTTCTCTCTTACAATCTCTGCTTTCTCACTTTTCCTTTTTTGCTCCTTCCTTTTTTCTCTCGCTCTCTATTTCCCACTTCTCACTCTCATTATTTCTCCTCTTTGTCACTCACTCTTTCTCTCTCTTTCTCTCTCTGTCTCTCTCTCTATTCACACTATTTTCTCTTTCAGTTTCCCATTCTCTTTCTTCTTTTTTCAGTCTCTCCCTCACTTTCTTTCTCATCGCTCCTTCTTCTTTCTTTCTTTCCTCTTTTGCGTTCTCCTCGCTTCCCCTCCCTCTCTTGAATCCCACTTTCTCTTTCTTACTCGCACTCTTTTTTTCTATTTTCTTTTTGTCTCTCTTTTATTCTTTCACACTTTTTCTCTCTTTCCTATCTTGTACTCTTTTGCTATCTCTTCTCTCGTACTTTCTCTCTCTCTCACTCTCTCTCTCACTCTCTCTCTCACTCTCTCTCTCACTCTCTCTCTCTCTCTCACTCTCTCTCTCTTCCCTATCGTTTCGTTTCTCTTTATCATTTATATTATCGTCTGTCTTATCTGATCACTTTTTTGCTTACTCTTTAACTCTGTCCACTTTATGTAGAATGATGGTTGCTATTCTAATCTCGAAGACCACTGGAATTAACTTTATTTTTACTGAGGACTCATTTTGATAGCCTTGTGCTAGATTAAGATAAGCTTAGTAAATCTCTTCAATCTCCATTCCGATATTTTGCTTTCAGCATTATTTCTCAATTTTTAACGTGATGGGAACACGTTTCTTAAAGAATGTGCATAAATTATATACATTGTACAAGGAAAACGAACAGAGAAAAGCAGTGTAAATATAGTTAAAATAACAGCTAAACGTGAAATGAGAAAAGGTAAAAAAATTGTAGAAATATATTATAATATGTACATCGTTTCTCTAAAATTCGTTCGCAGCTTTACTTTTACTTGGGATTTAAATTAAATTTTCTCCACCAACTGAAATTGGGTAAAAGAAGAAGACGGTCTAGTGAATTTATAAAGGAAGTAAATTTTGTGCGAATGCAATCTCACACTAAATAGCCTTCTTTGTCTGCCTGTCATAATGACCAATGCTTAGTGTTGTCATATACCATGACTGATCAAAAGTGCTTTTGGAAACCAGGGAATATATTTTTCCCGAGGATTTCCCCAACATACAATTCATTGCTGGTACTTAAACATACCGTAAATCCACGGGCACCTCGAGATGGCGTAATGGTTAACAAGCTTGTCTCGCTAGAGCTATTATAATTAAGTCGTGAGTTCAATCCTCACTGGGTGTCCCCGTACTCTCGTCCTTGTGCCACATCTAAGCTGGGCTTAGCAAATCACCTTCTGGGCACCTCGAGGTGGGCTAATGGTTAGCAAGCTTGTCTTGCTAGAATAATTACATTTGAGTAGTGAGTGTTGGAGTTTTTGGGGTAGCACTGTATACTAGTGAGCCAGCTGACTCATTTTATAGTTCACCAATAGAAAGGTTAATCAATCAGAAGGCTCAATATATTCAATTCAGCGTGTATCAAAGGCGGCCATATTTTCCCGAGTATTGGCGATATAGTCAGATTCAGCAGAGTGTCTGACACGTGAGTGTTAATCTTTTTGACGTTGTTTCATTGAACAGATTACGTACTGCGCTGTATTCTATATTCATAAACTATGGTGGACATGGTCAACAGTGAGTTCGGTGTCCTAAACTCTGACCTTGTGCTACATCTAAGCTGTGCTTAGAAAATCCCCATACCGTAAAATCCACGTGTTCTTTTAAAATTAAAGACATACATACCTGCAATCACCAAAACACTTATTTAAATATTCAAAGGAAGCAAAGCAACACAAGACACATTGGGGTACTGGGTAGGAGAGAATATGAGAAAAAGAAAATATTATTAATTTGATTGATGGATTCAAGTTATTTAAAGCCAGAAACAATTTTAGATGAGACAATAATAGCTTAGTGATAAAAATCTTACTATTTGTCCCATAGTTATGTGCATTCATACTATTCCCTATTGCAGTGAGTGAATATAATGAGTTTAAGAGAAATTGGGAGGGTCAGCTCTTTGATTACCAATTCCGAGCCATTATCCATTATATCACCTGCGTACCCAATATTGCAGCAGCTGGTGTTCTCAAGCTGCCAGCTACCCAAGTATTTTTGAAAATCTTATTGAGAAAGAAGAACGCACAGGAAAGTTCTAGAAGTGCAGAAAAAGAAACTGTTAGCATAGAACTTGTATTTGCATTTATTGGTCTCAACTGTAAAAAGATAAGACCTTAAATCAATCAAGTTTTCTTAATCTATATGCCGTGTCCTTCCAGCACATAGGCGATCATGAACTTCCACACACCCCTATCCATTATAGCTCATAACACCTTCTCTTTTTTTTTTATTTATTCTAAATCCTGCTGTTTCTTATAATCATATCGCCCCAAGTAAGGCAGTTTTACTGCGACTGGTGTGCAGGGGCTTACATAGGAGTTGTGAGAAAAAGCTACATGTTATAGGGGGTGTCAAGAAGTGGGTAAGAGAAGGATGGGAATACTGATGAGAGTGGGGTAGATGGAGAAAGGAGCATGAGAGAGAAGATGCAAGTTAGTGAGATAGGAGATGACTATTGGCTTTACATTTAAATTCTTGGAGATTATAGCTGTCGGGGAAGCAAGTAAATGGAAATGAATTCCACAGGAGGGAAGTACGAGAAAAGAAGCTGTGGAGTAGAATTTGTGTTTACATTTTATTGGTTTCACAGTAAAAGTGTAGAATCTAGCTGATAATCTTGTAGCTCAAGTAAATTCATACATAGAGGGCACCAGAGAGCTAAGTTCATCGGAGCAGAAGCCGTGAAAGTATTTGTAGAAGAGACACAGGGAAGCCATATTACGCCGGTGAGAAAGTGACTCTATCTGAGCTGCCCATCGGGATCGATCACATTACAGATTCTCCGTTTGATTTTGTCAAGGATCCCTAGGTGGATAGTAGGTGCACCCGACCAATTATGGCAGCAAGCAGGGGTACCGGACCAAGCAGGGGGAATCGACCAGCAGGGGCACCCGATTAATTATTTAAACCAATCAAGTATGTCACACATTGCTTTACCCTGTTACTTTTTCCCTGTCTCTCTTTTCTTTATCAGATTTTTAAGACCTTCTTCCACATTACGGGACCCAGAAACTTCAGCTGTCTGTTTCTGATGTTAAATATCAGTTACCTTTTTGTTTCCACTATCTCCAAAACCTCGTCGTTGCTCATATGTTCGGCATCCTTTTGTAGAACATCATTTTGGTTGCTTCAAAGCTTTCCTTCATCTTTGAGGAAATTGTCCAATATTTACTGTCATATTGAAGGACAGACATCACATAACAATCCAGTAACCTTTTATTTGTTCCAAACAAGGGATTTTTTGTCTCACAGTACTCTGCTTAGCTTTAGACATGCGTACTTCGCTATCCCAATACGCCTTCGAAGCTCAATATTTTCCCTCTTTGTTAAAACACTTCCTAAATATTTAATTTTTTATCTGCTTGATTTTAGTACCCCCAACTTATAAGTGGTATTTTGGGTTCTTCTTTTTGCTGATAACCATGTAGCTGATACTTAGTCCTTTCTTCTCTCTTTCCTTTACTATCTTCTGTAGGATGTCTTCTATTTTCCTTTTGCTTTTCGTGTCTGCTATCAGCATTGTGTCGTCTGTGCCTTTTAACAATATAAAATGCGCAGACGACACAATGCTGACTGGTCGCCATTGATGAATCCCGACAGGATTTTTAGTTTTCTCAGACTGACTTCGCTGTATAGTGTAAACAGATTCAGTGAGAAAATACATACTTGCCTTACACCCCTTTCTATTTTTGTAGAATTGTTGAACTCATTTCCTGTCCGTATGTAGGCTGTTCGCTGCCACCATAGGCTTTGGTTATTTTAATGTCTTCCCCGAATATTTCAAAATTACCGAGCATCTGCTATCAAGTCTTTGTGGCGTACTTAGTCGTACGCCATTGTGTAGTCTCTAAACAACCAACTACAGGTTCTTTATGCATTGATATTGTTCTTTGGACGGGCATTGTGGTACAGTCGATATCGGCTCTGAAAGAAAAATCGGGGATCCGAGTTCCAATTCCGTCTCTTCCTTCCTGTTATGGGTTAAATAACAAGACAGGTTGGATTCTATAGCCTTGGATGGCAACCAGTCTACCGCAGAAAGTAATAGCAGCCTACTGCGGGATAATTTTCAGCCCGTGTCCTTGAGGAAACCGCACCTTTTTGTCCTATCTCTGACTTGATTCTGCTGCGTGCTCGATTCATCAGAATCCGGATAATGAGTTTTGTAATGTGGCTCATTAAGCTGATTGTTCAATGGAGTTCACTTTTCTTTGCGCCTGTCTTTTTAAGCAGGGCTATAAAAATTGATCTGCTTAGGTATATACCCGTGACTGCTGTAATTTTGCCTAAGCAAGTGGAGTAGATAGACTAAACTATCGCCCGGTTCACACTCCACCCACGTCTATTGAACAGGTGAAAAAGCCCATCCCTTGTTCCCTGCTTAGGATGCGGTTTCCGGTTTTCTCTTTTCCAATCTTTTCATTCTTTTCGTTTTTTTGTTTTTTTTTGTTTTTTATTTTTTTCAATTGGAGTAGATAGACTAAACTATCGCCCGGTTCACACTCCACCCACGTCTATTGAACAGGTGAAAAAGCTCATCCCTTGTTCCCTGCTTAGGATGCGGTTTCCGGTTTTCTCTTTTCCAATCTTTTCACTCTTTTCGTTTTTTTGTTGTTTTTTTTTTTGTTTTTTATTTTTTTCAATTGGAGTAGATAGACTAAACTATCGCCCGGTTCACACTCCACCCACGTCTATTGAACGGGTGAAGAGGATCATCCTTTGTTCCCTGTTTAGGACGTGGTTTCTGGCTTTCTCTTTTCCAATCTATTCACTCTTACGTGACCCCCTGCACACCAGTAGCCTTACCGCCTTGCTCGAGGTGATATGATTAAAAAAAATAGGGATTATTTTTCTAGGTCCTCTCGTAACTATCGCCCAGTTCACACTCCACCCACGTCTATTGAACAGGTGTAGAGGCTCATCCCTTGTTCCCTGTTTAGGATGTGGTTTCTGGCTTTCTCTTTTCCAATCTTTTCACTCTTTTCTTTTATTTCTTTTTTTTTTTCTTTTTCAATTGGAGTAGATAGACTAAACTATCGCCCAGTTCACACTCCACCCACGTCTATTGAACAGGTGAAGAGGCTCATCCCTTGTTCCCTATTTAGGATATGGTTCGCAGCTTTCTCTTTTCCAATCTTTTTATTCTTAAGTAGCCCTCTGCGCATCAGTGGCATTACCGCCTTGCTTGGTGTGATATGATTTTTAAAAAAAGCCCAAATCGTCTATAGCTGTCATCATCTTTATTACAATGATCTCTAGTACTTCTGCTTTGTTTCTATTCAAGTTGGCCAGTTCTGCTTAAATTTCGGCTGTTAATATTTAGGCTAATAAAATTCTTCTTCTTCTTCTTCTTCTTCTTCTTCTTCTTCTTCTATTTTTATGTGCCCTCTCCCTTCAGGACGTAGGCGATCATGGCTTTCCACATCTCCCTATCCCTGGTGGCTCTTAGCACGCCTTCTCCTGTTACACCATACAACTCTCGTTCCGTCATCCACCTGATTATGTCCTTCAAATATGTTATACGCTGCTTTCCCCTGTCTCTTTCCCCCTCTATCTGGCCTGTTAGTATCAGGTTCTCCAGGCCCTCCTTCCTCATTGCATGTCCCATGGACCTCAGCTGTCTCTCCCTGATGCTCAGTATTAATTTCCATTTCCATCATATCCATGACCTTATCATTGCTCACATGCTCGACCTATGATATTCTCAGCATCCTTCTGTAGAACCACATTTCAGTTGCTTCAAGTTGTTCCTTCATTGTTGATTATATTGTCCAGCATTCACTGCCATATTGAAGAACTGCTAACATATAGCAATCCAGTTCTCTCTTCTTTGTTTCTAGTGAAATTGTTCTGTTTCTTAATACTTTACTCAACTTCTGGAATGCATCCTTTTGCTTTTTAATCTCAGGAATATAAATGTATAGAAACTGATGTGGCCACAAAGTGAGGGGTCAGTTTATATATTAATTGTAATATGGAACTGATCCCCCACTTTATATCTAGTATGCTTCTGTAGAACCACATTTCAGTTACTTGAAGTCTTTCTTTCATCTTTGATGATATTGTCCAGCATTCACTGCGATATTGAAGAACTGACATTACATAGCAATCCAGTACTCTCTTCTTTGTTTCTAGCGAAATTGTCCTGTTACTGCGCTTAAATTCATGAAGTCTGTGTACCAAAGAGAAAAAATCATCAGAGCAATTACTATTAAAATACTCACAGACAAGATAGATTAGGGTGGGGTGAAAATAACTGAAGTCGAGGTGTCATCGCAGTTTCTTTGCATTTTGGTGATAAAAATTGCCTACCAGTATAATTTCTAGAAGAAATATTATACAGGATTATTTTAAGATTTTAAAATTAATTTCTGATCGAGAATTTGAAAATTCTTCATATAAGTTACTCATAATTGTCTTTTTGCTTACATGTTTATCATTTAAATTTTCCTATAGAGTAACAGTCTGGCAATCATTTTAGACTCGACCTTTACACTGGACATATTGTAATGAAAGGGATGTGTTGATTAAACAAAATGGGAGTGTTCATTACTTACAGTTGTATTCACTCTAATATTTCATGAGCTAGTCTTGGCCTGATTGTATATTCGCGTTTTATATACGGACCTTACACTATCTACTGCGATCTAGAAGAGACTGCTCCTATTCTCTAGAGCGGTTCTTTATATACGAAGATCATTCAGTAAATAAGGTGAATTTTTCGGTATAAGAACTTCTAATACAGACAAAAGCTTATTTGTTTTAATTTTTTTCCTTTACTTCTTTTTCAAAGGGATTTAATTTTTTGTTTGCATATTGAAAAAAAACTTTCAGTTTTTTGGAAATTAACATAGGTGGCCGACCAAGAAGCATGCTTCAGAATTAAACAGAGGTCAGTTATCAAGATTTTTGTTGCTGAAGGGTGCAAACCAGTTGAAATTCATAGAAGAATGTCAACTGTGGATGGTGCCACATGTTTCAGCCAAAAAATGTCTACAAGTGGGTTAAATTGTTTAAAGAAGTTTGAAAATGACAATGTAGTCAAAAGTGCTATGAGCGATTGGCTGAGACATCAGTCCAAAGGTTTTTACGCTGAGGGAATACGGAAGCTTGTGCACAGATGGGAAAAGTGTGTGACACTGCTGGGAGACTACATTGAAAAAAATGTAAGCGTCTATCTGTATTAGAAAAATCCACCTAAGAAAAATTCACCGTATTTATTTAATGACACTCGTATCTAATTATATATATATATATTTTCTCATTCGCATAGATATCATGTACAATTTCGTTACAAGTGTTAGCCTCTCTGGTTGGCCACTGACAACGAATAAATCGGCTAGTTGTTATCTCAATTAAAACTTGATTGTGTCGTCCTTGATAAGATACTGTTATCTTGATTTTCAAGATACTTCTACCATACCACCATATTAATGAGGTCTTGCTGCCATTGCTTTTTTAAGTAGACTGGTCGCTAGCCAAGGATAGAGAACCCAATCTGTCATGTTATTTGACTCAGAGCTAGAGACGGAAGGGATGTATTATATTATTATGTGGTAATTAGTGGGGTGTCAGTTTATTACTTCACAACAATATAAAACTGATCCCTCCCTTTATACCTAGTAGAAGCCTTAATCATGTTTCCAACTATTATATTCAGTCAGTCAGTTAAGTGGCATACGTGATACACGCTTCGGGCGATCATGGCTCGAAAGAGACATGACTAACTGGGCAGAAGATTATCCCGCAGTAGGTTGCCATTACTTTCTTCAGTAGACTGGTTGTCAACCAAGACTGTAGAACCCAATCCGTCCTGTTATTTAACCCATAACTGGAGGGAAGAGACGGATTATTACCTTTCAGAAGGTAACATTTACGCGTGTGTGAATGCAAGGAATTAAACTGGAATTCGAACTCGGCTCCCCGATTTCTCGTTCTGAGCCGATATCCATTGCACCACAACGCACACCCTGAACCACAAACCAAAATTCGAACTAGATTTTTGTGAAAATTAAAAAAAAAAAAAACTAAAAGGAAGTCAAGCAGTTTTCAAATTAAATATAAAAAGTTAAAATAAGAAAACCTAATTCGAAAAAAAAGTATTATCGGGTCAACAACAGCAGAAAAAGAAATAAAACATTTCTATTTGAACGCAAGTGATGCCGTCTAATCTAAAAAGAAAACTAGTAAGGCGCCAAACGGTAGACAAATCGCAGCCAACGGAGCCGCACGTCGGCCCAATAAGATGAAAACGCGAATGTGTGCAAGCATTGGCGCCGACCTTGTTACAAATCGGATGAAAAAGCAAGCATTCTGGTCGCTAGGAGGCGTTGTTGACACAACTGTTCTGACTTGAAAAACGCTCTCCCGCTTAGGAAGCAGGTTAAGTTCGTTACGCCTGATTAACGCAAGAACCATTCGCCAGAGCCTTCTAACCTAATCAATATAAACGGCCTTCATTTCAACAGCTGCTCTTGCCGAAACCTTCTCGTGAATGATACTGGCAGAGTAAAAAGAAAAGCTCATATTCCAATTGAGCAGGAAGACTACCGAACATTTCATTGTTATTGGCAACTAAGATCATCCATTATCTAATGTTGTCTTCCTGCCCATTTTCTTCACTCTACTCCATCTTTCACTTATCTATTTCATTTTTCATTGAATATACACATTTTTATCTCAATCTTTTCACTTTCCTTTTTCGCTTTTTTTCTCAATTGGAGTAGATAGACTAAACTATCGCTCGGTTCACACTCCACCCACGTCTATTGAACAGGTGTAGAGGCTGATCCCTTGTTCCCTGTTTAGGACGTGGTTTCTGGCTTTCTCTTTTCCAATCTATTCACTCTTACGTAACCCCCTGCACACCAGTAGCCTTACCGCCTTGCTCGAGGTGATATGATTAAAAAAAATAGGGATTATTTTTCTAGGTCCTCTCGTTAATACTTCCATTTCTTTAAGCCTCCCTAAAATTCTAATCAATCTTATCGCAATCACTAAGCCTTTTCTCTCCAAACTGAACATCATTTTTTCAGTAATAAATTACAGTATACTATTAATGCATTTCTTTTGTCTCCATCTCTTCTCAGTTGCTCTCTCTCTCTCTCTCTCTCTCTATATATATATATATATATATATATATATATATATTATTAAATTACTTTAATCCGAAATGGAAAAGTAGGAAGGTAAATCCCAAGAACCTGATCCTAATTAATATTAAAAATTTTAATATTAAAAAATGATACAGGAGGAGAGCTCAATGTAATTAAAATTACAGAGCCAATATAAATTAAAATAAATTTTCAAAATTCAAAAATGTTGAATGAACATTTCAACATGAAATCCCTACGAGAGATTTCACGTATTCTCAGCAACAGTCCATATTCAAAAATCTATTTTTTTTTAATTTTCAAATATAGACTTTTGCTGAGAATACGTGAGATTTCTCTTAGGGATTTCAGGTTGAAATGTTCATACAACATTATTGAATTTTGAAAATTTATTTTAATTTATATATATATATATATATATATATATATATATATATATATATATATATATATATTCAGAGAGGTTACAGGGACGTTAACATAAAAACATCTACCATCAGCGACGATTTTATCTTGTGTTGACATAATACTTTGCCAAGCAACGATAACAGTTACCAAAAATAGCAAACACAGTTCGTAAAATTGTAATGCGCTTCTATGACGTCACACCGCCTGAGAGCCCAAAATGATAACAGAACCACATATTTAAATGCAACGTAATGTGTTATGACCAGATTTAAACATGATTTTATTAAGTGTGAACTGTTTTAATTTAATGTAGATGGCCACTCTGAAGATGGCTCATGTGAGCCGAAAGCTTAGAACCAACTTAATAAAAAATTATCCAAATGTCGGAAAATTTTCGTCTTTATTTTCACCTGAAATTAAAGCCAAAATACGATATTTAGAACGGCTCATGATTAAACATAATAGACATTCATTGTCTCTTATATTTAACAGTATATGTTTAGAAAATTCTCTGCTGCCTCGATACACTATATATATATATGTGTGTGTGTGTGTGTGTGTGTGTGTGTGTGTGTGTGTGTGTGTGTGTGTGTGTGTGTGTTTTTCTCTATATCTGCATATGTTGCATATTTGTATGTAGGTATATGATGATGCGTGGCCGAGAGGTTAGGATATTCCCTTTTTGACCATGAAACAGGAGTTCGAAGGTCATCAGTGACGATTAAACAGCCAGCTAATTTTTTGATGTTATTGGCCTAGGAAACCCGGCGCGAAACAACATTACTTGAAAGCAATAACCTGGTCTGAACCAAGAATTGTGAGTTAAATTGCGTAAAAGGAACTGTTCAGATGTCAAATATGGTTGTAGTCGTAGGTAAATCACCTTGCTCAAAAGATTTATCACACTAGATTATGCACTCTCTTTCCGTCTCCACTCTCTCTCTCTCTCTCTCTCTCTCTCTATCTATCTATCTATCTATATATATATATATATATATATATATGTAAATAGTCATCCGCAGACAGATCTGTTTCGCTGTATCACAGCTCATCAGTACTGTTAGACATCCGATTACTTTTTACCCATGATTGAAACCCGACCGAAATGGCGTCAGTCGGCGACTCTAACTCTGGGCTATAGGCTTTCGGTGGAAGTAGGCACACTTTTTAGCGCATATCATTATACGCCCAATAGCTAGAGCGCTCTAATTCATTTCACTGAATGAGCGATGCGTACATGCCAAAGTGGCTACTGTTTATCAAAGTCTACTATTTTTCCAGAGTGCTCCATCAGGGTGTGAGAGCGTAAGTAGTCATCCACAGACAGATCTGTTTCTCTGTATCACAGCTCATCAGTACGGTTAGATATCCGATTGCTTTTTACCCATGATTGAAACCCGACCAAATTGGCGTCAGTCGGCAATTAACCTCTGAGTTATGGACGCTCGGTAGAAGGAGGCAGACATTTTAGCGTGACATTATCATTATACACACGTCCAGTAGTTGAGAGTGTTCTAATTCATAGCTGAATGAACGATGCGTAGATGCTAGAGTAGCTATCAATTGTGATCAAATATATAAATCAGATCCAACATGAATCGGAATCCAACAGAATGGTTTGATTTTACAAACGGAATCCTAAACAAAAAAGAACTTAATTCTTTATCTCAAAAACACTTCAATACTTCATAAATGCTTTAACACTATAAAAACACGTCAAATATATTAAATTACAAACAACATAATTAAATTCATTCTTAGAGAATGCTTATAGCAATTGCTGTTTACGTGAAAACCTCCCAAATCAACATGCGGACAACTGAAAAGCAAAAGTAATGTCTATACAGACACTCAAACACACACACACTTACAAATATACATTATCATCTAAAACCAACATTATCAAAATAGAACAAAGGGTATACAAACACAGATAAAGCAATATTTACATTTTACAGCTGAGCTTCGAATCCGTTAATTTTCGAGCTTCGAAGAGACCCGTCGTCTCTCCTTGAGTTCGGAAGGTTGTATAACTATACTAACGCTACTTAATAAGTCAAATACACTTAAAGCCTGCTTAACAAGTGAAAATCACACAACTTAAAAATAAAATTACCAGAATTTCTTTTTTATACATATCTCATTCCGATTAATCTTTTTCAAGTGCAGCATGTTAGATTGACAAACGTTTCTTATTTGTTCCATTCGATACGTAAAGTCACAAGTTTATTCGTCTGAAGATAGTCAACTTTAGACTCGAAACACGTGTAGCGTCAAAGAAAAAGCATTATGGACACTTATTGTATCATAACATGTAAAATAACAACAACAATAATTATACACTTTAAACAAAACGTTCACGGCCTTTCACACTTTTTAATCTATACCAATTTCTCTCGTTGGAACAACCCTATTTCTGTATATATATATATATATATATATATATATATATATATATATATTTCTGTATATATATATTTTTCTGTATATATTTCTGTATATATATATATATATATATATATATATATATATATATATATATTACAAAAAAGTAAAAGAACACGTAGATTAAAAACCCACTGTTTAAGCATTTACTTTTATAAAACGTGCTCGATACAGAGTAGAGCTTAATATTGTAATTTTATTATAATGGTTTATCAAAGCATAATATGACTACACAAAATTTTCATGTTCAGAACAAAAATGTTCCTCTTCAGGTGATATTTTAAAATAAATGGTGAAAATGATTTATTTTAAAAATATAAGATGAATTCATGGTTATTGAAAAAATTAGGGAGTCGTAGTTGGAGAAAAAGCTTTAGGTGTGTCAATATTGTTCAATCAAAAATGAAAATTATGTCACCATGGAGATTTAATATTTGGGTTATGAAAGGGCACAGAATGGCTTAGATCTAGACATGTCATTTTTTAATTTTGTACATATATATATATATATATATATATATATAGATATGTGTGTGTGTGTGTGTGTGTGTGTGTGTGTGTGTGTGTGTGTGTCTTGTCTGGTGCTTCTATTTTTAAACGATTCTATTTATAAACTCAAAGTAGTAACTGCAGTATTATCAGACCTTATCTGGCATTTCGTCTACAGTCACTTTCAGGTAATTATTCTGATCAGCTTTTCCTGTTTCGATTTTATGAACTTAAACGCAGTACTACATTGGTAAATAGGTCTCATCATTTTGTAGTGGGAATTGCTAAAAGTAATCATAAGTTTTATTCTAACAGCCTCATCTCTCGCACTTCTTGCTATTGGAAATCTCTTTCAGTTTGTTGTCTTGAAAGTCAAATTTGCTCTTCTAAAATTTAAACGCGGTGTCCATCGTTATTCCCTGTCTTAATAAGTAAGTCTGTCCTGTAAGTCTTTGTTTTCTTCATAATCTTTGACGTCATTGCTTCGATTTGGGTGAAATGATTAAAGAAAATAAAGTAAACGGAATTGTTATTATTTTAAACTTTTTAGCGGATAAACATGTTTGAGTAAACAACGCTTTTTTATTTTCCAAACATTATAAATTGACGGTAAAATGATGTGCCTTACATCCTGCGATTTCAAGCCCTACCGAAAGGCATATGTCCTTTAAGATATCCACTAAACAAAAAAGTTTAGAACAATGTCAGATTATAAATAATATCTATTAATTCATTACACATCAATAGATTGAAAAAACCCAGCCCAGATGAGTCAACGTCGCATTGAACCAGCTCAGTTAAAGGGATATTCTTTGTCTTAAACACACACACACACACACACACACACATATATATATATATATATATATATATATATATAAACACACACACACACACATATATATATATGTGTGTGTGTGTGTGTGTGTGTGTGTGTTTGTTTAATGCAAAGAATATCACTTTAACTGAGCTGGTTCATGCCGACGTTGACTCATCTGGGCTGGGTTATATATATATATATATATATATATATACAGATGAAGAGAACCAACAGTTTTAGAATTCCGAGTTCTCCGGCATTAAATTTTATTTATACTTTTCTACTTTTATTTTTATTTAAAATTAATACAGTTTACATTGCGACACGGAAATTGTTATGTTTCGAAATTTTTACCTTATCATCAAGCAATGTCAGCTCATTGTTGTGAAAATGATTTTCATTTGAATATAAGAAACAATCCGTTTGTTATTTATGGATGTGGGAAGACAGAAAAATTTATGTGTGCGTTCAGTTTAACTAATCAGAATAGAGATTCACTTCAAATTTGAAAAAAAGTTTATATTTTTCAAGAATACATAATTTCTTCTTTCAATCTTAACGGCAAGATTTTAATATCCATTTTATTTATTTTTGTGTCTATATGAAAAACTATAATATTATTAAATTCCTTGAGAATAAAAATCTATTAAATAAACTTGTGGTGCAGTGGATATTGACTCGGAACGAGAAATAGGGGAGCCGACTTCGAATTCTAGCTGAATTCATTGCATTCACTTATGCGCAAATACCCTTGGGAAAGGTATTAATCCGTCTCTTCCTTCCAGTTAAGGGTTAAAAAACAGGACAGATTGGGTTCTATAGCCTTGGCCGGTAACCAGTCTACCGCAGAAAGCAATGGCAACCTATTGCGAGATAATCTTCTGCCCAGTCAGTCATGTCTCTTTCGAGACATGATCGCCCAAGCGTGTTTAACGTATAGCACTTAACTGACTGAATGAAATGAATGCTATATCTTAACATAGCAAAATGTTCACCTAAGATTATGTTTAAAAAGATTCTTCATAAAAAAATATTTATTAACTTACTTATATCAGTGCTTTGTTTTATGAAATAATAATAAATAGATATTAGAATAATTAAGTAGATATTTAAATTTTTAATAATTAAATAGATATTAAAATTTTGTATTATGATATTAAAAGTTGATTTAGAATATAATAATATAAAGTTTTTTTAAAAAATAATAAAATGAACATTAAAATCTTTAATGAATAAATAGATATTAAAATTTTTACAAATTAAGAGTTTTATGAAAAATTATAATAAAATTCTGAATCGAAATAAAAAATAGTACATTACACTCAACGGTCCCTTGGTACATCAACGGAAATGCAGTCTGAACAGAGGTTTTGATCGACTGACACTCTTGCCGTTAAAAATGACAAAAGAAATCATGTATTCCTCATAATATAAATATTTTTTCAAATTTAAAGTGGATCTCTATTCGGATTAGTTAAATTGAAGACACGTTAATTTTTCTGTCTTCCTACCTCCATAAATTTCTTATATTCAAATCAAAATCAGTTTTCACAACAATGAGTTAACATTGCCTGATGACGAGGTAAAAAAACTTCGAAACAAAAATTCCCGCATCGCAATGCAAACTATATTAATTGTAAATAATATATATATATATATATATATATATATATATTAATAGAGGTTTCATTGAATAATATAGACAAGTTCTGTCTATTTATTTTGTGTAAGATCCGTTCGTATGATCTGATTAGCTTGATAGTGTTGTCATGGAAAGACGACAAGAAATCGCAATAATTGTTGATTTTTTTATCAGGTCTGAGCTTTCGGCTTACATAAGCCAATATCAAAGGATGAACATTTAATATTCAGTGAACATAGAATATTTAAATTATTAACAGAGTGGAGTTATACGAGAAAATTAAACAGGTCCATTTTTTGTGTCGCACGTGGCTGCAGGCCAAGAAGGAATGGTGGTAGTGGGTTTTTGGTCAATTGTGTGTATAGTAGCATGAGGGGATTGGTCTGAGGACTGCTACTACTATCGTGTAGAGGGTAAGTATAATAACTATGACCTCTCTCGTCGATCAACGACTCCTCCCCCACCGTTAGCGATATATATATATATATACTGGATCATTGCCTGATTTCCATTGTTTTAATTTTTTAATCGGGTACAAACTTTTGTTATGAGCTGATGTATTGATGTGTATACAATATATTGAGTAGCTCCCGAATTGCGTGGTAAAATCACGTGCAGCCAAATAAATCAATGTAAATGCTTCTATTAAAAAGAGATATTACAAACTGAAATAGAAATTGTAGATTTATCCTGTAAATATATCAGAAAAAGCTTACTGCAAATATCAGTGCTATTATAAAAGTATTAATTCGCATTCTACGGTCTTCTACATATTGACATTTTTAGCCTTATTTGGTTTGGCAAAATACCAAACGGTAAAATATTAGAGCAGTTGAAAAACTTTTAAAAGAATTTACCATTGGCCTTAATATTTAACGATATATATATATAATACAAAAATCTAGAATTGAGCCACCACCTGCCGCGGTTTCACACGAACGGTTCTTCAGGGCACTTTGCTGTTAAGGTTTCGTCTTGGGTTTTTTTTTTTATTTCATACGAGCACTAGACATATTGTTCTTGTGCGCTGTTTCTTTATTTTTTTCTTCCCCTTTATTTAACCCACGAGGGGGTCCTCGCCGGGTTATAAGACGGTTTATTACTGTTAGTTAGCATTACTTTCGAATATTTAGTCTGTTACTATTAGTGTTGACTTGCTGTGATTAAGTTCATTACTATATATATATATATATATATATATATATATATATATATATATATATATATATAAGAAAACTTTTGTGTAAAATCCTTTGTAAAATAAAGACGGAAGCTGATGATTGTCCGCCTGAAATAGGCTTATACTTCCGATTCACCGTGAAATAACGTGTCTGCCTTAATTTTTCTTATATTTGCTCTATATATATGTATATGCATATATGTTTAGAGCTCTCTTAGAGAGTTATCCTGTCATTGTATGTACAGGATACTCTTTTGTATTCTTCCATACCCACACTGCATGCTGATATATATATATATATATATATATATATTGCTGATGACACAATCATTTACTTTGCCTCGATAGTAAAGCCAATCAGTTCGTCAGGGTCAAAATGCAAGCTGCTCTCCAAAACGACCTCATGATCATCGTTAACTGCGGCAAACGATGGCTTGTCAATTTTAACGCCTGCAAAATTAAAATTTTCTCCAGTAATAATCTGAGGGACCCCCTCTCTACCTTCCATTAGCATGGCTAATGCTGACCTCCATAAATGTGACTTGTTACTCCTTCTCGGGCTAACGTTCTCACCTGGCATGAAGTGAGAAGACTATGTTGGATCGATCGCTAATGAAAACTTCTAAGAAAGTTGGTTCACTGTTTCATGTGAGATAAATTTTCTCTTCAGAATCTATCATACATATCTGTCTGCCATTATGTCCGAATATTTTGGTGCGCCTATCTTTTAAGTTGACAAAATATTGTTTAATCATATTATTCTCCGACTTATGTCTTAATGTTTGTTGTTAATATCACAACGTCTAAACTATTGAGTTTTCTGGCTTTTTTTCTAGATGTCTGTAGGTCTAGATAACCTCTAAATTTTCTTTGAACATTTTATTTAATCTTGTATATCCGTAGAACCAAGTCAAGAGATTGCACTTATTGGTTGGGTGATTCGTTTTTTATGACTTATCAACCCTTTGCAGGTTATTTAAAGTCAGAAAATATTTTAGATTGTAGTTTTTGTGATAGTGAAGCTTTAGTGACAGGATTCTTGCTAATTAACCCGTAGATGGAAGAAATAAGGTGGATTTATACTGTTCCCAAGATAAGTGAATATGACAAATTCAACGGGAATTGAAACTAAGTTTTCCGATTAAAAATTCCGAGCCATTATCAATTACACTAGTCTCGTATCCAAGGTTACAGTACCTGGTATTCCCAACCGGTCATCCATCTAGGTAACGACCAGGTTCTTAATTCCATTAACTTGTGTTTCAGCGAGATGTTTGTAATCCCCAAATTGAACCCACAATAAAACAGACTCATTATAAGCATAAACAACAGTAACTCAAGCATCAGTATAAAAAATAAGTAATAAGAAAAATCCGTAAACATTGACAAATGAAAGAGAACATTTCACAGCCGTTGATTCAATGAAGGGTTCAATTTGAAGAAGGTCGGATCATGTACGACTAATGAAGTCTATACCAAGTTTATCTGATGACAAAGCGTGTTAAATGGATGCACCATTTTGTAAGAATAACGGCTATCAAGTGAGTACAAGGCGGCTAAATTGGCTTTATTAGCTATTGATGCAACTTTTGCGGTGATGACACTGCATCACTGGCCGGAAGTGATTAGCCAAGACAGAGGATTCGAGAGAATCACGTGTCCGTGACCAATACGAGACTCTGGTTTGATGTGAAGATTTTGCATAAACAAGTTACTTTACGCATGAATGAATATATCTCCGGCTTTATACCCAGACATGTGAGAGAACCCAGTCAGGTGTTCAGTTTTACACAACAGCTGGACATGGGACTTTGAATGCTGCTAATGATGACGAATATTGGCCCCGATCGACAAACGCCTGAAGCAGGATCTAGGTTGTAATGACAGAAATACTGTGATAGTAACAAAAATATATTATGATGTAATTCTTGTGAATAAGGATAATCCTTGATGCCTAAAATAAAGGGGTTGTGTGCTTTGAAAATCCGCATTTAAACTTTCGGTTTTTACCTGAGTTTCAAAATTAAAACTCAACGTGCAACAAATTCAGAGACCACAGCAGTCACAAAATCTCAACTGTGTATCACTCATTCAGAATCACTACACCGTTTCTTAATCATAGTTTGAAAATTAATCATACAACATATGCAGTCTTATAGGATACAAATCATATATCATCCATCAACTAACTAATACACATAAAGTAAAATTGCACACCCGCAAAATCGGATCCAAACAACTAAAAGCAAAATTCTGGATCCTGATTGGATTACAAATCGAAAATTCATATATGACGTCAGTCAAACGTTTTTTCACATCTAAAGAAGAAAATGCTTCTGGAAGCCGGTCACATGACTGAATTCCAATACTTAAGTATCAAAAACAGTCAGAAAGGCGCAGAGATCAGAGAGGCTAGTGAACCGACAGACAGGTATGTCGCCGATTCAACCAATACAAAAAAGATGAAGGAAAGGAAAACAACAACAACAACAAGATATCTTCAACTGCCCATATAACTTTTTAAATCTCTCGCCAGCCAGAAAGGAAGAGGAACACAGACTTTATTAGTAAAGTAGATTGATTAATCGTTTTACACATAAGCATTCTGCTACTTACTGTTATCTCTATTTGATCCATTCCCTCTCTGCGGATATTTCTCACTCACACTATTTTTTATCTTAAATTAAAACCCTTTCCTTTTCCACCTACTTAGCGGCGGACACATGAAAAAGAAAAAACGTTTTCTGTGGAATTACAGACAGCTAAATAGACATTTTTCTATTAAACGAAATATGCAAAATTGTTTATTCTGTATATATGTTGTTAAATATACTATTTTTTAATTTTATACAAACATTTTTTATTGCGTTGTCTTTTCTTGAAATTTGTGTTGTATTTTGTGGACAGAATATTCCGCATTAAATTTTCCCTTTTTAATCCGGTTGTTCTGTAACCCCAGAGTCTCAATGCCCAAAAATGTGTTTCTCACACAGGTCCCACAAACTCGTTATGGTCATTCATACTGGATGCTATTTAAGTTTGTAAATTGCCGAGCGAAAAGATGCCATCTACAACCAAGTCCCAAATTGTACATAAGGGGTACAACATTCTGTTTTACCACCACTGTGGCCGGACAGAAAATGATCCATATGAAGCATCTGGTAGCAAAACTGACGAGCTTTTTACCCTGGTACCCCGACAACATGAATTTAAGCGCCCTACTAGTTCGGCATCTAGGTACCATACTTTTACTTTTGAAATAGCTAAATGTAACCGCCATTTTTACTCTAACTTGCTTCTCGCCAGTGGAACTCTCTTCCATTTACTTGTTTCCCTGATAGCTACAATCTGTAAAAAGTTAAATGCAACATCAATTACCATCTTTTATCTTTTTGAATCTTGTTCATCTTTTATCCTTCCTTGTGTCAAATCTTTTCTCTCACAATAACTCCCTGCGCACTAGTGGCGGTCCTGCCTTTCTTGGCATGAAATTATTAAAGATATAGCTTTGTAGATCACACACACACACACACACACACACACACACACACACACACACACACACACACATATATATATATATATATATATATACAAATCAGTAGCACTTTCGCTACATTTTTAACTCACTAAGGACATAGAAAAATTTAGCCTGGACTACTCTCTAAAAACATCCCTACCCCATCACCATTTAGATACAAGCTAAAATTAATTGAAAAAATAGAAAGCTTCATAAAAAGAGCAAGATGGAAAGCGTATTTCTTTCTAAACCAGGACCTTCACAATAATAATACATTCAAAGAAATATACGACTTTAAAACTAAAAATTCCCCCCCCCCACAGCAAAAACAATTAGACGACTTTGAAATCGACTTAACTAACATCGTAAGAAACGTAGAGTTCCATAAAAAAATAAGACGCATTTTAAAACAAACTAGAAAAAAGATATAACTAAAATAAAAAAATTCAACAAATGTATTTATCTCAGTGGACAAAACTAGAAATTTATACGAACTAATCACACATATACAATAAATTACTCATGGAGAGCATAACTAAAACATACAAAAAAGCACCTAAAATAATAGAAAACGTTATTTATACAGAAGCCAAAGCAATCGCCCAAAAATTAGACCTGGACGACCGAATATGTTGCATCGGTAAGGCACAAGCCTTCATCACACTAAAAGATCACAAAGGAAATTTCAAAACAAACCCCGAATGCAGACTTATAAACCCTACAAAAAGTGAACTAGGAAAAATAAGCAAAACAATACTGGAAAGAATTACATCTGAACTAAGAAAGAACTTAGCTGTAAACCAATGGAAAAACACAAAAACAATTACGGACTATATAATATAAAAAATAAACATAATTGTCAATTTGTACAATTAGACATAAAAGAATTCTACCCGTCTTTAACAAAACTCTTGCTAAATAAGGCCATCACCTTAGCCCAGAAGCAAATAAAAATATACCCAAACGAAATCGTTATCATTAAACACTCCCGCAAATCACTTCTATTCGATAATGAAAACACATGGATAAAGAAAGACGGCATCTTTGACACTACTATGAGGAGCTTCGACGGTGCAGAGACCTGCGAAATCATAGGCATATATCTATTACATGAACTAAGTAAATTAATAGATAAAAATGATACAGAACTCTTCAGTGACGACGGTCTAATAATCTTAATAAACTGTAACAAACAACACACAGACAAAACCAGAAAAGCGATTATAAAAATTTTCAAAGATAATAGATTCGATATCGACATAAAAACTAACCTAAGTGAAGTTGATTTCCTAGATGTTATTTTTAACCTAGAAAACGGCACGTATAAACCATACAGAAAACCCAACGACAAACGATTATACATACACACTTCTTCCAACGACCCGCCATTTATAGTTAGGCAGATACTAAAATCAATTGGACGTAGGCTTTCCAAGAACTCCAGCAATAGAATCATATTCAACGAAGCTAAGAAAACTATGAAAAAGCCTTAAAAGATAGTGAATTCCCGGTATTACTCACATACTCACCACATAGAACAAAAAAATAACAACAGGAAGAGAAATATCATAGGGTTCAACCCACCATATAGTTAAAACGTAAAAACTAACAAAGGAAAAATATTCTTCCAACTCCGACACAAACACTTCCCGCAAACAAGCACTCTCTACAAAATATTTAACAAAAACACAGTAAAAATCAGCTACAGCTGCACTGAGAACATGGCACAAATAATAAAATAGCACAACAAACAAATCAACAAACAACCCGAACAAACCACACAGACGTGTAACTGCAGAATAAGGAATGAATGTCCAATAAACGGTAATTGTTTACAAAACAACGTAATATACTAAGTGACGCTAAAATCACCAGATAATGAGGAAAAATATACATAGGAGTAACAGAAGGACCCTGGAAACGAAGACATTACACACACAAAACTTCCTTCACAAATAGAAAATACGCGAACAGCACAATGTTTTCTAAGTACATTTGGGAAGTCAAAAACAAAACCCAAATCACTCCAAAAATAACATGGAAAAAACTAAAAAGAGCATCGGCCTACAACAGTCAATCAAAAACTTGCAGATTCTGCCTCGAGGAAAAAATAGCTATTATTACCTCCCCTGACCAAAACAAACTACTAAATAAACGATCTGAACTAATATCAAAATGCAGACATGAAAACAAATTTTTACTACGTTACTTAAAAATAGAAAACTAATAATAAGGAGCAAATCATTTAAAGTGTAGATTTATTGTTGTTGTTATTATTATTATTAATATTTTTTTTATTTTTGTAAGATATATGAAGTGTCCGTAATGGTATTTGTGTCACTACGCGTGTGTCGAGTCTAAAGGACTAGAGAACCCAATCTATCCTATTCAATGACTGTACGCAGGAGAAAAAATGGATGCCATTTCAAACAGATTATCTGGGAAGTGATCTTAAAAAACATGGTAAGATCTGAAGGTGAATTGACATAGCCAAGGATGCATTTCAAATGGTGAATAGAGTATTGAGAAAATAGAAAAAAAATCACCGGAAACAAAGAGAGTACCGGATTGCTATATGATAAATGCTGGACAATCTCGTCAAAGATGAAAAAGAGATTTGAAACTACCGAAATATGGTTCTACAGAAGAATGTTGAGGATTCCATAGACGGAATATGTGAGAACAATGAGGTTTTGGAGAGGACGGAAACGAAAAGGAAACTAATGCTTAACATCAGGAAAAGACAGCTGAAGTCCTTGGGACATGTAACAAGGAAGGAGGGCTCAGAGAATCTGATACTCACAGGTCAGATAGAGGGAGAGACAGAGGAAAGCAACGAGTAATATACTTGATGTGTTTGAGCAAACAGATGAAAGGACGAGGTTTGGGTGGGTAACAGGAGAAAGCGTGCTAAGAACCCCTAGGGATAGGAAGTTGTGGAAGGCCATGATCGCCTACGTCCTGAAGGAACACGACACATAGAAGAAGAAGAAGAAGAAGAAGAAGAAGAAGAAGAAGAAGAAGAAGAAGCCCGAAATGAAATCAAATATCTGAATCTAAATTCGAAACAGACAGGGTAACGTCATTTTTCTCGTTGTTAGCACCCCCTCCTTCGTTATAATGCTTATAATTATTGATATTTTCTATATTTTAAAGAAATTGTTTGCGGTTCGTGTCACGGCACAAACGAACCACTTCTTCAGAGATGAGTCAGTTATAAAACTTTTCAAATATAGCTAATTACGGATTACCGCAAGAGGAAGTTTGATAAGAGCAGTTTACTGTATAATATTTGATGTGTAATTCGGCAGGATTCGAACCTGCGACCACTATCGACATAGGGGAAGCTACCATTTGATCTGGTAACGTCTTAGATCTTTCGACCACGAATGACCTCCAGCCTAAACGAGATTTTAATCAAGCCTATATAACAGAATTTTCGATTCATCGCAACAGCCATATCTGCTCTGAAATGTATCGTAATGTCAACAAATGTAAACATGTTACGGAAATTAACGAAGATTAACGAAAATTGGTCATAAACAACCGACAATTTGAAATGATTTGTTTGAATATTACTTTTGATCGATACTCGTATTTAAGTAGATAGTCTGTTTTGTATTACGGAAATTAACGAAGATTAACGAAACTTGGTTATAAACAACCGACAATTTGAAATTTGCAATGATTTGTTTGAACATTATTTTGATCGATACTCGTATTTAAGTAGATATTCTGTTTTATATTACGGAAATTAACGAAGATTAACGAAACTTGGTTATAAACAACCGACAATTTGAAATGATTTGTTTGATCATTATTTCTGATCGATACTTGTATTTAAGTAGATATTCTGTTTTATATTACGGAAATTAACGAAGATTAACGAAACTTGGTTATAAACAACCGACAATTTGAAATGATTTGTTTGAACATTATTTCTGATCGATACTCGTATTTAAGTAGATATTCTGTTTTATATTACGGAAATTAACGAAGATTAACGAAACTTGGTTATAAACAACCGACAATTTGAAATGATTTGTTTGAACATTATTTTCCGTCGATACTCGTATTTAAGTAGATATTCTGTTTTATATTACGGAAATTAACGAAGATTAACGAAACTTGGTTATAAACAACCGACAATTTGAAATGATTTGTTTGAACATTATTTTCCGTCGATACTCGTATTTAAGTAGATATTCTGTTTTATATTACGGAAATTAACGAAGATTAACGAAACTTGGTTATAAACAACCGACAATTTGAAATGATTTGTTTGAACATTATTTCTGATCGATACTCGTATTTAAGTAGATATTCTGTTTTATATTACGGAAATTAACGAAGATTAACGAAACTTGGTTATAAACAACCGACAATTTAAAATGATTTGTTTGAACATTATTTCTGATCGATACTCGTATTTAAGTAGATATTCTGTTTTTAATTAAACAGTATATTTATATTTATTTCTACCAGCCTGATTATTTGCCGAATTCTGTACCGAATTCGCATTGAAAATATCAGAAAAAATCCGGTAAGATATCACGCACGATTGATATTAACGTTATGCTTTATTGCGAGTATTATGCACGCATATTTTGGGTTTTAAGATTTTATTACAAGATATTATTTATGTTAACAGTTCTATTCTCAAAAAGTAAAAACAAAAAGCACTGAAAACAAAACACTGCACCTCCTTGGCTTAACTCTCACAACAGCATTCAACTGGAAAGACTATATAGAATCCATAGCTAAATCGGCTGCTAAGAAAGTCGGTTCTCTGTGTAGGGCCAGGAATTTTTTTTCGCCTGGAAAAATCCCGCACATATATAAATCTACTATCCGCTCGTGCATTGAATACTGCTACCATATCTGGTCGGGTTCTCCTGCTATCCACCTAGGTGTCCTTGTCAAAATCCAACGAAGACTTTGTCATGTGACTTGGCAGTTCGGATACAGTCACTTTCTCACCAGCGCAATGTGGCTTCCCTGTGTATCTTCTACAAATACTATCACGTGCCCCCTATATATAAATTTACTAGAGCCACAAGATTAGCAACTAGGTCCCATCCTTTTACTGTGAAACCAATAAATTGTTCACGCAAATTCTACTCCATCACCTTCCCACTTGTGGAATTCCCTTCCATTTACTTGCTTTCCCGATAGCTATAATCTCCAAGAATTTAAATATAAAGTCAATAGTCATCTTCTGTCTCACTAACCTGCATCCTCTCTCTCTCATACTTTTTCTCCGTCTACTCCACTCTCATCAGTATTCTCATCCTTCTCTTACCCACTTCCTGACACCCCCTATAACCTGTCACTCTTTCTCAAAACTTTCCTCCTATGTAATCACCTGCAAAACAGTAGCAACAAAATGCCTTGCTTGATTATAAAATGATTATAAAAAAAATAGAGAGTTTTGGAATATTGAGGAAATTAAAAAGTCATCCTTGTGTTGTAATTCTGATTCGGTATGGGGATCTTCCTAATCTGTCTTGATTAAATCTCAAGTAGTCTTCAGTTCCGATAAACGATTGCTCTCTCAACAATGGTCGAAGCTTCAAGCGTCTAGGTGTTCTCAATGAGCTAGAAAAACGGCCGACTCTTTTTATTGGGCCAGAAAGTAACTAACTCTTTTTATTATGCTTTATCTTATCCGATTAGATGAGAAATTGAGTATTACTACTATACCTGGGACTGTGATACTGAATCTTATTTTTCCAGTTTAAATCCCAAATAGAGCAAATATTTTTTGAAATTATTAATAAATAATTCCCAAAAACTCAAAATTAGACAAAATTTTCAATAAGAATTCAAAGCAAATCTGAACTTATTTATAAATGGAACTTTGTATGTATGTGTATGTGTGTGTGTCTGTGTGTATGTCCGTTCCCTATAGACTCCGAAACGGCTGAACTGATTTTCTTGAAAATGTACACAGTTATACTATAAGCTTATGCCAGTGTTCTTAGCTGGGTTTTTAGTCGAGGTACCCCCGATAAATATCGAAAATCGCTAATCGAAAAAATCGTGTTATAGAAGGAGTGGCCCGATTTTACTCATATTTGATACACTCATAGACAAAGACATAAGAAACGATATTCAGAAGTTTCACGTTTGCAATTCTTACAATAGTGCAGAAAATCGATAATATATATATATATATATATATATATATATATATATATAAGAAAAATTAAGACAGACGCGTTATTTCATGGTAATTCGGAAGTGTGGGCCTATTTCAGGCGAGCCATCTTCAGCTTCCGTCTTTATTCAACGAAGGATTCTACATGAATGGGATTCACAAAGACCTAATCCGGCGAATAAAAAAATAAAGAAAAAAAATAAAGGGTGGTATATCAGGCCATGATATACCCTAAAGAAAACATAAAGTTAATAAAATACTACATTGGTATTTCGGCAGGGGCTTGGAAACAACGACTATATAACCACACGCACTCATTTTCCAACCCTGAACTGAAACACCAAACAGCCCTGTCGAAGTACCTTTGGTATTTGAAAGACCATAACCTAACCCCCATAATTAAATGGAGCATAGTTAAAAAATCATACACACCCACAAATTTCAGAGAGTGCTTTAAGTTATGTCTGGATGAGAAAATAACCATCATCAGACACAAAACCTGAGGAAGGAGCTAGTGTTTAAATGTAGACACAGGAGCCGGTTCAAGCTATGTTAATCTTTTAGCCCCGCTTTCATTATTGTTTAAATGTAAACCATTGTGATATATGTTAAAATGTTTTTTTGTTTATTTTTATTACATATTTTTTTTTCTTTTTTAATGTATTGGTTACATATTTGTTTTTGCTGGTACTTGAGTGCGTATATATATGTGTGAGCGTTCGTAAGTGTATATATGTATCTGGTATGTGGGCATGTATGTATGAAGGAAATTGTGCATGCATTTACGTGTGTATATGAAGGGTGGGTGTGCAAAGATAGGTTCCTCTTAGTGCTAAATGTATACGGCATTATTATTTTTGTTTCAATCAAAGTGTAAAATTTTACCTCTCTCTCTCTCTCTCGCTCTCTCTCTCTCTCTCTCTCTCTCTCTCTCTCTCTCTCTCTCTCTGCCTCCCGAGAGAGCTTTCTCTTCACTGAAATCTCTTTCTTGTATTAACAAAAACTACAAAATTGATTTTTTAGTCAAATTTAAATGAATTTGTTTTTTTAAAAACTTTGTTTAAAGATATAATTTCTGAATAAGTTCCGAAATTATTCTAAGCACAAAGGGCTTGTAGTAAAAATTACTCGCAATGCATTTCTGGGAGAAAAATTTTTCTGTCGAAAAATATTACAAACAATACATTTTTGAAGGAAAATTATTACAAGCAATGCATTTCTGGTAATAATTAATTCCAGCCATACATCACTGTTAAATATTACCGATAATACATTTTTAGAGAAAAAGTGTTGCGAGCACTATATTTTAAACGAGAAAACCTTAATATTAATACATTTGTAGAAAGGAAAAAAATACGAGTTAAAACAAATAAATCTAAATAGAATATTGGGGTTCCTTTAAACTAAAGATGTAAAGCTCTATTTCTCCCTCTCTCCCTTCTTTCCTTTCTTTTCTTTTCTTTATCACTCTCTCTTTCTCGTCTGACCCACCCGCTTCCCTCGAACTTTCTTCGACACTGACCGATCAACTTTGGTTAGGGGCAATGAATTAGCGTCTTGACGTGTTATCTGATGTGGGTTCTATGCGACTTTTACGTATGATTATGTAGGAATATCTGTGGGTTCGACAAACGGATGGATTGTTCTTATTTTCTTTTTTGGAGGAGAGACAGTTATATTCTTATCATCTTATATGTTTTTATTTTGTTCTTTATTTTTTATTCGCCGGATTAGGTTTTTGTGAATCCCATTCATGTAGAATCCTTCGTTGAATAAAGACGGAAGCTGAAGATGGCTCGCCTGAAATAGGCCTATACTTCCGAATTACCATGAAATAACGCGTCTGTCTTAATTTTTCTTATATTTGCTCTATATGTATTTATATGCATATATGTTTAGAGCTCTCTTAGAGAGTTATCCTACCATTATATGTATAGGATACTCCTTTGGATTCTTCTATAACCACAAGGCATGCTGATATATATATATAAGGCAAGATGTTTGTGTGTGTGTGTCTGTTTATCTGCCTGTATGTCTGAATTTTTTTCAGCCCTTTTACTTTAGTTTTTGCTTCGGGTTTGGCTCTAAATAGGAATAATTGTAGTTCTTAGTCTCAGCCATGATACCATTTACTCAGAGGACTTATTTAGCCTTCAAAATTCAGTTTACGACGAAAAAGCTTATTTCGTATCGATACCAGGAGATCAAAATTTGACTTACATCCATTCATTTTTCTTTCAGTCTAAAATTCACTTTAACTGGAAACAACTATTGTTTTTCAGTCTTTCGTGCTAACGCCCAAAGTGTCTGAGCTCCAGGACCATGAATTAGTTTTAAAGCTTTCATTACACCCGAGCAACACCGGGCTATACTGCTAGTTAAGATATAGCTGTCCTAGTAATTTGGAATATTAAATTAAAAAAAGTCAGTAAACAATAACGTACAAAATATCATCATTAACAAGAAATGTAACAAAAATGTAAGGACAAAAGCAAATGTATAATTAAAGGACTTAGTAAAACAGAATGAGTTATTTACAAAGCAGAAGTACATGATATAGATGGACAAAGAAAAATTTTGTTTCTACAAAAAGAATTTTTAAAAACAGATGAAATAATCAAAAACCTACATTTAAATTTTTAAATTGGAAAACCCTAAAAATTGTACCAAATTGGCTTGCAACATGTAGAAATTAAAACTGAAAAATGGCAAAGACCCTGATATAACCTGGAGTATAGTGAAAATATCCAAACCATACAAAGTCGTTTGCACTGTTTATTTTGAGGATCAGTTTTTTCCACTCTGCAACCTCTTTCCTCACAGATAATATGTCAAACCCCTACTGCTAATCCATCGCTATTTCCACGGAAAATGTTCAGATGTGTTTCACTCTCTAGTTCCACTAGTTCAGACATATACATCACGGATACACCATGCTACTTCTACGAAGCTGATTCATCCTCGTTTCCTCTCTGTTTCAATTTAAAAGATGAAGTTCCACCCAAACAGGGTTTTCCAAAGAATCGCTACATTCTGAAACATATAACCGCATGAATATTTTTCTGAATACAGCTATCCTAACTACTTTAAGTGAGTTTTATTCATACCCGTTATATACCTTCTCGGACTACCACCTGATTTTATATGCCTCATTCAAAAAACAGATTGCTGGAGTGACTCTTGAGCATTGTAACGGATCTACTTTAATTTAAAAAAAAACTCTTTGTGCTAGTCAGAAAAAAAAGAAAAAAAGAGAAAAACGCTTACCATATTTTATAGGGAAACACACCTATTACTCAGATAATGAACTCTCCCTCCTATATTAATAAGAGTTTTTTTTTTTTTAATCATATCACCCCAAGCAAGGCGATAACGCCACTAATGTGCAGGGTGCTACGTAAGGGTGAAAAGATTGGAAAAGAGAAAGCCGGAAACCACATTCTAAACAGGGAACAAGGGATGAGCCTCTACACATGTTCAATAGACGTGGGTGGAGTGTGAACCGGGTGATTGTTTAGTCTATCTACTCCAATTGAAAAAAAAACGCGATAAGATTGGAAAAGAGAAAGCCGGAAACCACATCCTGAACAGGGAACACTGGATGAGCCTCTTCACCTGTTCAATAGACGTGGGTGGAGTGTGAACCGGGCGATATTTTAGTCTATCTACTCCAATTGAAAAAATAGAAAAAAGGAAAGAGTGAAAAGATTGAAAAAGAGAAAAAGCGGAAACCACATCCTAAACAGGGAACAAGGGATGAGCCTCTTCACCTGTTCAATAGACGAGGGTGGAGTGTGAACCGGGCGAGAGTTTAGTCTATCTACTCCAACTTAAAAAAGAAAAAAGAAAAGCGTGAAAAGATTAGAAAAGAGAATGCCGGAAACCACATCCTAAACAGGGAACAAGGGATGAGCCTCTTCACCTGTTCAATAGACGAGGGTGGAGTGTGAACCGGGCGAGAGTTTAGTCTATCTACTCCAACTTAAAAAAAGAAAAAAGAAAAGCGTGAAAAGATTAGAAAAGAGAAAGCCGGAAACCACATCCTAAACAGGGAACAAGGGATGATCCTCTTCACCTGTTCAATAGACGTGAGTGGAGTTAACAGGAAGTTAACGGAAGAAGTTCTTGAAAAGTTCTTGGGAAGATTATAGGCGTTCTTTAGAGTTCTATTGGAGTTCAGTAGAAGTACTAGGCAGTTGATATT
The DNA here is from genome assembly GCA_037127315.1 of Ascarosepion bandense. Taxonomy (NCBI): domain Eukaryota; kingdom Metazoa; phylum Mollusca; class Cephalopoda; order Sepiida; family Sepiidae; genus Ascarosepion; species Ascarosepion bandense. Next base: position 13,939,630 of record JBBBDQ010001236.1, read on the forward strand.
AGTCGGCATTTAGCCGTATGCTAAGGAGTCAGCTTTCAGTGGAAGATTACCAAGTTCTTAATATTTTGGGTACGTTAAGTCGATTAGCAACTGACATAGCACGATTATAACCTTCAGTGCGAAAACTAGTCCTTAACACCGTAGAAATGTAATTAAAAAACTTGTAAAATAAAGCCGTCATTTCGATCCATATTTGATGAAGCATTAATCTGGCCTTGTGCCAGACTATGCTCAGCTTGAAATATAATGGTCCGTGCTTTCTTCTGACGGCAAACAATGTCATTAAACCATATTGTCTCAGCTCGGTTCAATATTTGTCGATATGCATATATAAACAATTTTTCCCTTGCGTTTACGCAAAACGGGAATACGACCCAGACCATCTCCTCGCATTCTGACCAACACAAACACGCAAAACCTTCGCCACCAAGAGACGCGGATCGGATTTTCTAAATCAATTCTTGGTCCCGTTGACCTCTTCCAATATTTAATAAACTCCTTTGACGAAAGGCAAATTTCGTTTCTCGTTTTTTCAGCGGCGGTGGCATCGGTTGAGGCTGTTGATTTGGTTTATCGAGTTTAAATTTGTTTTAATTTTATCTTTATGTTTTCATCAATTGCAACAGCTTTATCTTGCTTTATTCGACAATATATAAGGAGAAAAGAAAGTCTTGCTTTAATTGTGATTCATCTAAAAATATTTGCCACAACGTTTCTTTATCAATAATCTCCGGGAGAGTGATTCATTGCGCCTTGTCGGACTAATGTTTTCAGCTGACATGAAAGGAAAAGAATACAGTGAATCAACTGTTAAGCCTGCTGCTCGGAAACTTCACTGTGCCGTACTAGACATTTTTTCTCGCCAGAATCTATCGTATTCAATTATAAGTTTGTCCAACTATTGAATATTACTGTCAGATTTTGTCTGGTACTCCCTCTATACATTTAGATGGTCTTTATAAAATTCAAGGAAGAATCTGCAATTTTTATTGGTTCTGGCCTGGCATCTCGGATTTATCACTTTTCCATCATCATAACTTAGCTTTCCTATGCCATTTCTACAAATACATTCATAAAAGTTTTTCAGAACTAATTTCCTCTATAGTCCCTCCGTTATAAATTTAATCTCAGTACGTGATTGGTGACAAGGTCTGATCATTTTATATTTGAATTGGGTAGATACAACCGTAAGTTCTATGTTGATAGTTTCTTCTATGGCACTGCTTGCCTGTTGAGCTCTCTTCCAGCTTCGGGCTTTCTATTCAATTTTGATCGTGAAAGATTTAAATGCAATATCAATGGTTATTTTCTATTTTCTTAATTCTTGTTTTTATTGGCCTCTCCCTCCTCCATAGTGTTTTTCTCCTATGGTCTTATACTTGTAATTTATTATGTCTCAGTGGCTTTATTGCTTTGTTTAAAGTGAAATGGTTTAAAAGATAACGTATTTACCCTCCCCGCAAATGTTCTTTCTTGTTTATTTTTTTACATTCTTTCCTATAGTTTTAATTCATTCAATTTTAGTTCGGCGTATATTTTCTCTCTCTCTCTCTCTCTCTTTATCTCTCTCTCTCTTTCTCTTTACACACACGTACACATGTACGCATGCAATATGCATATAGTAAGAAACAGAAAAAATAGGTTTTGAGAAGATGGGCAGAGATCATCAACGGTGAGATGTATGAGGAAATAAACAACTTTATGCAAATATATTCATATATGAAGCTGTAAGGTGAAAGTGGGTCCTGGGTATGACGATAAACTGCATCCGGCAGTAAGACGTCTGATTTAGAAGAGGGTGGAACCACCTTTTATTTGTTGTTGTTTCATTCTCATTCCTTTGTTCGAAGCCTCTTTAGTAGTCATAAGTTATATATCTCTAACTATCTAAGTTACTTGTTCACCACTGCTGTAGCTTGGTATTGAACTCATAACCTTTTGGCTCAAGTCACAGGAACTAACGTCTATATCTACTGGGCTATGTGTCCTTAAGGATATAGTCTAGTGGATATAGACGTTGGTTAGTTCCAGTGTCTTGACCCAAAGATTTGTGATTTAAATACCAGGCTATAGCAATGGTGAACAAGTAACTTAAAGGGGTGGAGGGAGATAACCCATGACTACCAGCAGAGGCTCGAAAATGCTAGTACCTGAAGAAGGCCGGAGCGTACAACGAACCATCGTACAAATAGCAACAAAGATGAGGATAATAGTTAGAATGTAAATACTGTAAATAGTACCTCATCCCAGGAATACAGACAAATAATAAAACATATATATTGACTACATAAATCTAAATCATCGTGAAGACATTCATTTGGTTTTGCTTTAATGGTGGTCAGTTATTAAAATATTTATAATTAGCAATTATGAACAATAATTTCAAAGGAATAAATCCGAACTTTCAGGTAAGGTATGCAGGTAGTGCAATGATAAGTGGAATCGGTAACTGAGTTGAAACTCCGGGTCAGTCGTTGGATTCTCTGTTGCCCGGGCATAATTGGGAATCAAAGCAGAGTATATTATGCTCACTAGGGAGCAACTAATATAAGAAAAGAAACACTAACCACCAAACTGTGAATAAAGGTGAAACCACATTCTAAGGAAACCTTAAAATTTCCTCTGTGGAGAAAACAATTCTCTATTTACTTCTCTAGTTATTATGGCAATTCAATTCAAATTTATTTCTAGATGCTATGGCAATTCATTTTAGATTTACTTCTAGATATTATGGCAATTCAATTCAGATTTGCTTCTAGAAATTATGAAAATTCAATTCAGATTTACTTCTAGATATTATGGCAATTCAATTCAGATTTGCTTCTAGAAATTATGAAAATTCAATTCAGATTTACTTCTAGATATTATGGCAATTCAATTCAAATTTGCTTCTAGACATTATGACAATTCAATTCAGATTTACTTCAAGATATTATGGCAATTCAATTCAGATATACTTCTAGATATGGCAATTCAATTCAGATTTACTTCTAGATATTATGGCAATTTAATTCACATTTCTAGATATTATGGTAATTCAATTCAGATTTACTTCAAATTTGCTTCTAGACATTATGACAATTCAATTCAGATTTAATTCTAGATGTTATGGCAATTCAATTCAAATATGCTTCTAGACATTATGACAATTCAATTCAGATTTAATTCTAGACATTTTGGCAATTCAATTCAGATTTAGTTCTAGATATTATGGAACCTCAATTCAGATTTACTTCTAGATATTATAGCAATTCAGTTCAGACTTACTTCTAGATATTATGACAATTCAATTCAGATTTTCTTCTAGATATTATAGCAATTCAAGTCAGATTTATCTCTAGATATTATGACAATTCAATTCAGATTACTTCTAGAAATTATGACAATTCAATTTAAATTTACTTCTAAATATTATGAAAATTAATTTCAGATGTTCTTCTAGGTATTATGGCAATTCAATTCAGATTTATTTCTCGACATTATAGCAATTCAATTAAGATTTTCTTCTAGATATTATGGCAATTCAATTCAGATTTATTTCTAGATGTTACGGCAATTCAATGTTAACAAAAGAGAAGTATTTATGAAGAATCATAATCATCTACGCCATAAATGGACATGACATTTTTAAAAAGTTTTTAAAAAAAGAAAGTATTCATTTTTACTAACTTTTTTTTTATTCGGTTACAACTAAAACAAAAGTTAAAACAAAAGAAAACCAAAGACGAAAATATAAAATTAAAACTAATAATGATGAAAAGAAGAAGAAAACGTCTTTCCTCATTTCTTCTTGGTTTTTTCTGGACCTTTCCAAACTTTTGCTGTTTAAATGTTTGCAAGATAAGCGCTGAACTTTCAAAATAGCGGCAAATTTTATGGATTAGATGCGGGGGTACGACTACTGAACGATCGATTCGCGAGAAAATCTAGAAACATCCAATTATAAGTCAAGTTTCCATCTGTTCCCATAAGTCAATGCGCAAGCAAATAGTGAAGCCTAGCAACTCGCTTATTAATGGCGGCTGGACTGAAAGCTTCATACACAGAACAACTGGCCCAACAGCTAAAAGGAGCGGAGGTAGGGCAGATGACGCAGTTAGCTGATTGGAAAGAAATCCATGTTCTCGGACTTACATAAACAATAAAATATTATCACCCACCCACGCATATATGGAAATAGAAGACGTGTCCCAGGGAAACGTAGGGACGGATATGTAAATTAAACTATAATACACATAATCTAAACTTTACTTTTCTTTTCTTTTCTTTCTCTCTCTATATATAAGTGAAGTGTTAGGTCAAGAAAAATGTTTCGTTCAAGCATGAAACAGGCTGTGAACGCCCAGTGTTAAACTCAATATCCACTTTCGTATTTACATTGGATATATCTCTGATATTGAGAACTTTTACTCATAAACATATCATGCGTGAAAAAGTATTTTTTTATCATATAACATTTTTTTAATCATTTCACCCTAAGCAAGACGGCACTACCACTGATGCGCGGGGGGCTACATAAGAGAGTTAAAGTTTTAGACAGGAGGAGAGTGAAGAGAAAGACGAACCAGCTACAGTTGGTGAAAGAGTAAGAGCAAGAGAAACCTGTGAAAACAGAAGTGAAAACAGTTGCCAAGGTAGCGAGAAAGGAAACGAAAAAGATACACGGGGTGATGTAGAAAGGACTGGAGTCAAGTGGATAAGAGATGGGATTTGACATTGCATTTAAATTCCTGGAGGAAGTCAAGAATACGGAAGCGAGTTCCACAGGCGGGAAGTGCGAGAAAAGAAGCTGTTGGAGTAGAATTGTCGGCTGCATTTGGTAGATTTTATCTGTAAAAAAGTGGGACCTTGTTGGCAGTCTGGTTGCCCGAGTAAATTCTTGTGGAGGGGGAAGTAGTGACCTAAGATCGTTAGAGCAGAAACCATGAAAATATATTTACGTATAGTGTTAAATTCTAATGATATTTAGTGTTAAAATTGCTGGGGTTTGTTTTTTTCAGTAGTTTTACTGGGTTTTAGGCAAGTGGATTTTTTGTCATAAAGTGATTGAAATCCAGGTAAGAATACAGCGTTAATAGAATTAATATGGAGAAGTTTGTTATTTATTTGAGCAGTGTTGTTTCATTCATGCCGTTCGAAGCTTCGTCAGAGCATCGTTGTAATGACTTCATTCTTCAGGGTCATTGTTCAAGAGTACCGACAAACCAAATGCCCTATAAAACAAACTGTCTAATTTTACACTACCTACACATAAATCTTTTTTTTTTCAAATAAATTCTTTTGAAGTAGTATTCAATGCATATATTGAATCTTATCCACTTGACTCCAGTCCTTTCTACATCACCCCGTGTATCTTTTTCGTTTCCTTTCTCGCTACCTTGGCAACTGTTTTCACTTCTGTTTTCACAGGTTTCTCTTGCTCTTACTCTTTCACCAACTGTAGCTGGTTCGTCTTTCTCTTCACTTTCCTCCTGTCTAAATATAAATTCTTTTGAAGCAGTATTCAATGCACGGGTGGATGGTAGATTTGTATATGTGTAGGATTGTTTCAGACGGGAAAAATTTCTTGGCCCTGCACAGAGAACCGACCTTTTTAGCAGCGGATTTAGCTATATCGCATAAAGTTAATTTTTTTTCCTTCTGTCATTGTTGTGCATAACAACAAATAACTTACGATTATTAAATATGTTTTTATCAATTTCTTTAATGTTAATGTTTAATTTTTTTATCGTGGTGTTAATGGCCGTTTATGATAACCTTCAGAGTGTTGAAGAAGGTTTCAGCCAGCATGAAAAATAAAAGAAACTTGTAAAAGAGGGGTGATTACAACAACGCAGAATCCATTAATAAAATAAATGTGGGAATGAATGTTGTTTAATATTTGAGAATATATTCTTATGAACTATTTTTCTTGGATTCTGTTTTATGCTACAAACTTTGATTAAAAATGCTATAATTTTTTGTTTTTATATATATATATATAATCGTATCGCCCCAATCAAGGCATTACACTGCCACTTTTCTGCAGGAGGAAAGATATGAGAAAGAGTGACAGAATACAGGGGGTGTCAGGAAGCGGGTAGGAGAGGAATGAGAATACTGCAAAAATGAGATGCAGGTTATAGGGGTTGTCAGGAAGTGGGTAAAAGAAGGATGAGAATACTGATGAGAGTAGAGTGGATGGAGAAAGAAGTATGAGAGAGATAGGATCCAGGTTAGGGAAATGACTACTGACTTTAAATATAAAATCTTGGAGATTGTACCTGTCGGGGAAGCAAGTAAGTGGAAGGGAATTCCACAGGTGGGAAGTGCGAGAAAAGAAGCTATTAGAGTAGAATTTGCGTTTATATCTTAATGGTTTCACAGTAAAAGGGTGGGACCTAGTTGCTAATGTTCTGGCTCGAGTAAATTTATATATAGGGGGCAACAGTGAGCTAACTTCATCAAAGCAGAAGCCGTGAAAGTATTTGTAGAAGAGACACAGGGAAGCCACATTGCACCGGTGAGAAAATGACTGTATCCGAGCTGCCAAGTCGGGATTGATCATATTGCAGATTATCCATTGGATTTTGTCAAGGACCTCTAAGTGGATAGCAGGAGCACCCGAACATATATGGCAGCAGTATTCAATGCACGGGTGGATGGTAGATTTGTATATGTGTAGGATTGTTTCAGACGGAAAATAACTTCTTGGCCCTGCACAGAGAACCGACCTTTTTAGCAGCGGATTTAGCTATATCGCATAAAGTTAAAATTTTTCCTTCTGTCATTGTTGTGCATAACAACATATATATATTGATAATAAAATTTAATTTTCTGTGAGTAATGTTTAAGTAGATTCTTTCCAAAAGACAGTTTAATAACGTATATTTAATTTTAGTTTATTTTGACGATGAAAACATAAAATAAAAGTAAACGTGATATTATATACTACTTATCTATGTTATTTTAACATTATACTATTAAGGAAAAATCATTTACCTATGGGTATTGTAAGAATAACGTCACCATTTTTGAGATGGGAGACAACCCTCTCCCAAAGCATGATTGTAATGGCCTCCGGGAGAATACAAGGAGTTATGTCTTCCATACCAGAAACTTATTGTAAAATCTGGTACCCATATTCAATTTTAAATAAAACTTCATGCTAAACGTTATCTACTCATATCCATTTCATTTAAAAATTAAAGCTAATAAGTCCGTGCATGGAATACTGCTGCCATATATGGTTAGGCGCCCCTGCTGTTCATCTCAGTGTTCTTGACAGGCTCCAAAGGAAAATCGGTAATGTGATAGTTACTGACTTGCCGGCTAGACTCTAGCCACTTCCCCACCGACGGCATGTGGCTTCCGTTTTTTTTAAGTTTTATGAATACTTTCATGGTTTCTGCTGTAACGAACTTAAGTCACTGGTGCCTCTGCAACAGGTGTTTACTCGTGCAACCAGCTTGGTAACTGGGTCCCACCCATTCACTGTTAGATCAACCAAATGCAGACGACAATTCTACTCCTCAGCTTCTTCTCTCGCACTTCCCGCCTGTGGAACTCGCTTCCATATTCTTACTTTCCTGACGGCTACAACCCCCAGGAATTTAAATGCAATGTCAATACTCATCTCTTAACCACTTGAATTCAGTTTTTTCTACATCACCCTGTATACCCTTTCCTTTCTCTCCACTTTTGCAACTGTCATCACACCTTTATTCCCATCCTTCTCTTGCTCCTTTCTAACTGGTTCGTTTTTCTCTTCACTCTCTTCTACTTAATCTTTTTACTCTTATGTAGCCCCTTGCAAGTCAGTGGCGTTACCGCCTTGCTCGGGGTTATACGATTAAAAAAAATTATAAGCATTTTAAAATGGGTCTCTATATATATACATATATTAATCATCGACATACAAATCATTTTCGCTGTATCATAGATCATTAGTGTGGCTAGACTTCTACTTGCTTTCAGGTTAGATCAAAACTCGACAAATCTGGTGTTTGTCAGAGTCCCTAGTCCCTAAGCCATAAGAGCATGAAATGAAAGACCAAAATTGTAGAGTACGTATTTTATATGCGATGTATAACCACACAAGTCACCGGTTGAACTCAATTATGAAGAGTAACACGTAATATATATATATATATATATATATATATATATATATATATATATTGTCCTACGTCGATGACACGACTCGGAGCTTCAAGTCTTATGCAGTCATCAAATGCATTTTTCAAACTGACAGTTCAATAGATTTGAATTTCAGTTTATTCGATGTACATGGGAATTAAATCTTCTAAAGTTAAGTTACTGCTTTTTTTTAATAAGAAGTTTAAAAACTGAAATATTCTAAGATTACATGGAGATAAAAGTTTAAATTCAAAATTAAAATTAAAACAATTAAAATTAAAATATATTAAAAAATATTAAAATGCTTGGAGAAGAAATCAAAGGGGCGTAAATCATAAACCGTAAAAATTTAAATATTCTGATATTACATGTTGTTAAAACAAAATTAAAAATTGTAAATAAAAATAAAAATTAAATTAAACTTAAAATTAAAAAATAAACAATGAAGGCGGCAAAAATTAAAGGAACGTAATTCATGATGTGCGTTGTGGTACAGTGGATATCGGCTCTGAACGAGAAACCGGGGAGCCGAGTTCGAATTCCAGTTGAATCCATTGTATTCACTTACGCGCAAATACCCTTGGGAAAGGTATTAATCCGTCTCTTCCTTCCAGTTATGGGTTAAATAGCAGGACAGATTGGGTTCTATAGCCTTGGTCGGCAACCAGTCTACCGCAGAAAGCAATGGCAACCTACTGCGGGATACTCTTCTGTCCAGTCAGTCATGTCTCTTTCAAGACATGATCGCCCAAGCGTGTATCACGTATGGCACGTAACTGACTGAATTCATGATTGTTAAAAGTAATATTTGCGGGAGAAAGAAAGAAAGTAAGTAAGAGAAAGAAAGGGGCAAACGTAAAGAGGAATCCATATCAATCTGGATCTAAGAATTTAAGTAAGTATTTATTCTATGTCAGCATGTGGTCATTAAATCACATTTTTGACAAATTCTTTCTAAAAGGCATAAGTTACATTTATCTCCTTTTCCGTTGTATGGTTTGGATTTAGCTACGATATTCCAGGTAATATTTGGGTTCGTGTTACTGCTTTTTAATTTCCAAAAATGTATGGAAAAATAGTATTTTTGCTGTATTTACTGTCATTTGAAGACAACATGTAATTGTTAAATCTTATCTTCCACCTGTTAGAAGTGCTTCCAAAGTAAAAGTTAACATCCGAATGAATTCGAGCTCTATAAACAATACTTTCGGGCATACATTGGCTATTCAATGGGCAGAGTTTATTAGTTCGGCAATTGCAGTTATTTTTAGAAGGGTCATTTTTAGAAGAGTCATTGGGTGACGGATGTTGTTTATATGGGTCATGTATTAATTTGATATCATAGTATCATATTGTGAAATATATTTATCTATACTCTTAACGCAACTATAACTGACTTTAACATTGTTTTTGTTGAAGATTTTTTTTAGTATGGGTGAATGGTAGAAATGCTTGTGAATTAAGTTTAGGAAGAGTTTAGCAATGTTAGTTTTAACGTTACAACTGAAGGGTGGGTTAAACCAAATAATGCTACGTTTATGTGATTTCAACTTATTTCTGCCTACTTTGTTTTTTAACGGAGTATTTTAAACTAGTGTTGAGTTAACCATTTTCTAAAGCAATAATGTATTTAATCTTATGATTGTCAAAAATTTATTTAGTGATAGAATTGGTACTTAAACGAAATTGGATGGATTTGTGTAGGTTGTTGGTGATTCTCTGGTCTTGATTTGATTCCCTGTTGATGTATGTATGGTGATGTATGGTCATGGTTCATGTATGTATGGTTATTTCACGTCAATATATATATATATATATATATATATATATATATATATATATATATCGTGTATCAAGGCAGCAGATAATTTTCTAAACATATACTATTAAATATCAGAGACAATGAATGTCTCTTATGTTTAATCATGAGCCGTTTTAAACATCGTATTTTAGCTTCAATTTCAGGTGAAAATAAAGACAAAAATTCTCCAAAATTTGAAAAAAATTTATTAAGTTGGTTCTAAGCTTTCGGTTCACATGAGCCATCTTCAGAGAGGTTACAAGGACGTTAACAGAAGAACATCCACCATCAAAGATGATTTTATGTTGTGTTGACATAAAACTTTGCTAAGCAACGATAACAGTTACCAAATAGCAAACGCAGTTTGCTATTCAGTAACTCTCATAAAAAAAACACACAAAATAAACACAAAAATTACATTACAATCATGAGAACAATATAACAACATTGGAAAAGTAACATCCTTGAAAATGGCCAGTGATGTGGGTGAAAGCTCTTGGAAAGTTAAAAATTATGAAACATTTTTACCTTCCTTATCGTCAGCAAAATAGAAACTTGTAAGAATACTATCAGATCCTTCAAATATGTTATCCGCTGTTTTCCTCTGTCTCTTTTCTCCTTTATCTGGCCTGTTAGTACCAGGTTCTCCAAGCCCTCCTTCCTCATTGGATGTCCCAGAACTTTAGCTGTATCTTCCTGATACTCACTATTAATTTACTTTTCGTTTCTGTCCTTTCCAAAACCTCATCATTGCTCACATGCTTGATGCACGATATTCGCATCATCCTTCGGTAGAACCAAATTTCTGTTGCTTCAAGTTTTTCATCCATCTTTGATGATATTATCCAGCATTCACTGCCATATTGAAGAACTGACATCACATAGCAATCAAGCACTCTGTTTGTTTCTAGTTAAAGTTTGCTGTCTCTAAACAATTTACTCAGTGCTTTTTTCGCCATGCCAATTCGCCTTCGGATCTCTGTGTCGCACTTTCCGTCTTCTGTTAGAACATTTCCCGGATGTCTAAATTTTTGTTCCTGTAGCACCTGATATAATGCTGAAAGTCTACGCGTCGAGAACAAATGTAGAGGGCAGGAGCGTCTCTTTCAGTATGTTATGCATATATTGATAAATATATTCCATTCCGTGTGTCTGTATCTGTACATAAAAAGAGGCGATCCGTTTCTAGATATCATAGCTCGTTCGTGAATGCTTATGTAATAAATTCAGCTAATTCTGAATAAATCACACTGTATAAAATCTATCTCTGCTACCGCCATTCACCTAACATTCTCTATCATTCATTCATGATGTGACTCCCATAGATAGATAGATAGATAGATAGATAGATAGATAGATATGTGGAATAAGATAGATAGATAGATAGATAGATAGATAGATAGATAGATAGATAGATAGATAGATAGTGGAATAAGATATTGTGATAGATAGATAGATAGATAGATAGATAGATAGATAGATAGTAGGAATAAGATAGTGATAGATAGATAGATAGATAGATAGATAGATAGATAGATAGATAGATAGATAGATATGTGTGGAATAAGATAGATAGATAGATAGATAGATAGATAGATAGATAGATAGATAGATAGATATGTGTGGAATAAGATAGATAGATAGATAGATAGATAGATAGATAGATAGATATGTGTGGAATAAGATAGATAGATAGGTAGATAGATAGATAGATATATGTGGAATAAGATAGATAGATAGATAGATGGATAGATAGATATGTGTGAATAAGATAGATAGATAGATAGATAGATAGATAGATAGATAGATAGATAGATAGATATGTGTGGAATAAGATAGATAGATAGATAGATAGATAGATAGATAGATAGATAGATAGATAGATAGATAGATAGATATGTGTGGAATTAGATAGATAGGTAGATAGATAGATAGATAGATAGATAGATAGATAGATAGATGGTGTGTGGAATAAGATAGATAGATAGATAGATAGATAGATAGATAGATAGATATGTAAAATAAGATAGATAGATAGATAGATAGATAGATAGATAGATAGATAGATAGAATAAGATAGATAGATAGGTAGATAGATAGATATGTGTGGAATAAGATAGATAGATAGATAGATAGATAGATAGATAGATATGTGTGGAATAAGATAGATAGATAGATAGATAGATAGATAGATAGATAGATAGATAGATAGATAGATAGATAGATATGTGTGGAATAAGATAGATAGATAGATAGATAGATAGAAATAAGATAGATAGATAGATATGTGTGGAATAAGATAGATAGATAGATAGATAGATAGATAGATAGATAGATAGATAGATAGATAGATAGATAGAATAAGATAGATAGATAGATAGATAGATAGATAGATAGATAGATAGATAGATAGATATGTGTGGAATAAGATAGATAGATAGATAGATAGATAGATATGTGTGAATGTAAGGATAGATAGATAGATAGATAGATAGATAGATAGATAGATAGATAGATATGTGTGGAATAAGATAGATAGATAGATAGATAGATAGATAGATAGATAGATAGATAGATAGATAGATATGTGTGGAATAAAGATAGATAGATAGATAGATAGATAGATAGATAGATAGATAGATAGATGCAAACATCCGTATGCACTCACTTCTGCATATACCTTTTTAAATAAGCTAATATCTACAGATATACATCTATACATACTGCTGTTAGCAACCAACCTTCTCTTCTTGTATCCATGTGAGTGGGCTGATTATTTCTCTCTTGAGAATTTTTCCCATCTTTTTGGCTTAAAAGTTTTCTACCTCAATTACTGCTGTCCACCCAAAATAAATATATGCCCACTTTCTCTGTAAACAATAAAATATCGTTATCCTAGTCCTGATCTCAAGATAACTACCCTTTGATGTATATTTCAGGCAAAAACACCTTCCCACTGGGTAAATGTAACCACATATGTGACTTGAGTCAACAGAAGTTACGAGATTATTATATTTTTACATGTGTTTTCTTTAGATGAATCGGACATGTATATTTGGAAATGTTGAAACTTAAACTAACAAAATACTAGAAAAATTGATACAAATGATTTAATTTGATATCAACCCAGCAATAATTGCATTCATACATGCGTGTGTGGTGAGCGAATCGTTCATTCAGCAATGAATTAGAACACTCTCAGCTATTGGGCGTGTATAATGATAATATACACGCTAAAAAGTCTGCCTTCTTTTAGCGAGTGGCCATAGCTCAGAGATAGAATTGCCGACTGACGTCAATTCGGTCGGGTATCAATCCTGGGTAAAAAGCAATCGGCTTTCTAACCGTACTATTAAGCTGTAATACAGCGAAACAGATCTGTCTGTGGACGAGTATATATATATATATATATATATATATATATATATATATCCGAGTGAATACAGAACGAAGAATTCTTTCCACGTCCAAAACATTAATTTAAAACAGTGCTCGATATATAATTTTCTATATAGAGCTGTGAATATTTATTATAAATTATATTTTAGAACATGTACATAACTTCTCTATATGTAATCGCCACGGACACGCCTTCGTACCGATTATATATAGAAAAGCAATGCACATGTTCTAAAATATAATATATATATATATATATATATATATATATATATATATATATATATATATATATTCTTCATTTGTAAACGAGTTCTTACGCCACTTGAGTCTCTACAATGTAGTGTCTTCAGGCGATTTGCCATAACTGATTTTACCGTTTAGCAAGAGTTCTTGAAAAAAAAATAACGCTCTCGTAACGGTGATTTTTTTTCGAACGCTCACGTGACACGCAATTTTTTAAAATTGCAAGAAATTATAACGTTTTCATCCATGGTTGTATGAACTTAATATATATGTATGTATGTATTATTTGAACGTTATTTTCAACAGCTACTTATATTTCTGTAGGCGCTCTGTTCATTGGTTTATTGACTGAGTGACGTGATGAAAATACATCGGTTTAATTTAATATATAATCAATTCAGTTATATATATATATATATATATATATATATATATATACAGTTATCCGCAAATAGATCTGTTTTGCTGTATCACAACTCATCAGTACGGTTAGACTTCCGATTGCTTTTAGCCAGAATATATATATACAGCGAACCAGATCTGTCTCCGGGTGACTATTTACGCTCTCACACCCTGATTGAGCACTCTGGAAGAATGGTAGTCTTTGAAAAACAGTAGCTACTCTGGCATCTACGCATCGTTCATTCAGTAATGGATTAGAGCACTCTCAGCTATTGGTCGTGTATAATGATAATATACACACTAAAGGGTATGCCTCCTTCTACCGAGTGCCCGTGGCTCAGAGGTAGAATTGCCGACTGACGCCAATTCGGTCGGGTTTCAATCTTGGGTAAAAAGCAATCGGTTGTCTAACCGTATTGATGAGCTGCGATACAGCGAAACAGATATGTCTGCGGATATACATATACATATATATATATGCAATTTGTTATATATTATATTATTTACATATTATATATGCGCGGTACTTATTTGAAAGTGCTCAATATCAGTCATAGAGCTAACAAGCTCACACCTATCTAAATGAATATATATTTTTTCGCCAGTCACCGAATAAATTCAATTCATTTCTGAAGAGTAACGCTTATATAGCAGAAGTCGAAACTGTTTTTAAAATTTTCTTCTCTAGAGAGCTCATTCATAATAAGAGCATAATATATTAGTCATCCACATAGATGCCTGTTTCGTTGTATCACAGCTCATATATACATATATGTATGTATATATGTATGTATATATCCAAACGATCGAAAATGTTGGTGTGATCTTGCAGGCTACCAGGCAGAACAAAGCTGGTGGGAGGGCATACTAACAACAAAATAACGCAAACCTCAAGAAAAATATTTTACAAGAGAAAGAAGAAGGCAAACAACAATCTAAGCAGTAAATGAAAGTACTCAATGCCTAGGAAATCTAGACAGAGCGAGAAATGTTTCACAGTTTAATGAGCGATATCTCGAGTTGCTACTTAAGTTTCACGCTCTGGCGATCGTCAATCGGCCAATAATTTCTTCAAATATTATTATAATCAGTCAGTTAAGTGCCACACCACGCGATCATGTCCCGAAAATTACTTTCTGCGGTAGACTAGTTACCAACAAACGCGATAGAACCTAATCTGTCCTGCTATTTATCCCATAGCCGAGAAGGGAAGCGGCGGATTTATATATTTCTCAAGGGTATTTGCACGTATGTAAATGCAACGTGTTCAACTGGAATTCGAACCCGGCTCTCCGATTTCTCGTTCTGAGCCGATATCCACTGCACCACAACGCACATTATTATAGTAGATAGTCGTAAATGAAATAAAAGTACAAGTTCTTTTAACTTTAAACTGTATATTACAGTGGTACGTCTACTTGCGAAAATAATTCGTTTTGGTAGTCGTTTTGTAACGTGAAAATTTCGTAAGCAGAGACTCTTTTTAACCTATAAATGCCCTAACCGGTTCCAAGCCTCCCAAAATTAGGAGCTTTTAGGGTTTCCTTTTGTTTTAATATCGGGCCTATCGTAGATGGATGACGGTCATATTCTTTGGTGAGATCAACCAAACCGAATCCCTTTTTCGTACTTTTCTATTATCTTTTGATTTGTTTTGTATGGACAAAACAATTCTCTCCTTCTCGCCATTTTTCTCCATCACTTTCTTGGGGCCCCATAAGGAATAAAAGTTAATACACACACGTTTGTTTGTTTGTTTCGAGGTTTAACGACCTATCAGCCCTTATGGGATCATTTAAGGTCATGACCAATGATTTTGGGTAAAGTTATTCTAATTTTACAACATTTTTCTTTTCGAGTATCAAGATTCATTGGGATTTGTTTTTAAGAGTAAAATCCCCAAGTCCTACTCTTGTTATTTAACCCGTAACTGCAGGGAAGGGACGGATTAATACCTTTCCAATGCTTAAGTGAATGCAGGGTATTTAACTGGAATTCGAACTCTGCTCACTGATTTCTCTTTCCGAGCCGATATCCACTGCACCACAACGCACATCCGTCACTACAGGCTTACAGCACCTGGTATTCCCAAGCGGTCACCCATCTAAGTACTAGACCAGGATCAATGTTGCTTAAATTCGGTGATCGAGCGAGAACCGGTGTATTCAATGTGATAGGCCGTAAGCCTAATACACACACGTAAAGTTGCAATAAACACTAACGAAATCTGACGAAAAACTGTCCGAATACTTCACTGAATTTTGCGTGAGACTGAGGCTTTGGTGATCCTCGTGGCCCGACAGGAAAACAAAGAGGATGCTGGGTATACGCACATACACAGAGAGGTCCCTCCTAGCCAATGGGGTGCCAGGAAGGTGGTGGGCGATAGCCAACAGCAGAGCAGCTCAAACGCGCCACTTTCAAACCAAGATACAGGATGCTACAAGTATGTTTACATTCGGTATTCTCTGGGAGATGCGAGTAGCAGCAGGTATATTGAAATTTTCGCCTTTCGTATCCTGAAATTTCTTTCGTAACAAGAGGCAATATTTTTCCGAAAAGGCGTTTCGAAACCTGAAAATTTCGTATGTATAGCCTTTCGTAAGTCGAGGTACCACTGCACATCTATCGGCCTGTTTATTTGAGAAATGTTTACAAAGAGAATGAGCTCTAGAAAGAGATCGAACCTGCGTTCGCCTTTGTAGTTGCAAGCACTGCCTGATCTCTGTTACAGGCAGGATGGATCAAACAGTGACGAGGAAAATAAAATGAAAAGAAGAATGCGTAAAAATTAAATATCACTGTTAATTTAATTTCTTTAAAATTTCTTTTTTTCTGGGTTCTTCGCTTAAGAATTTATGCATTTCCCAATTGCATTCGTCTGTGTAATTCCATGAATTTTATGCCAAGTGCACCTAAATCATTTTCCTCAGAAGACACAAAACTCAATCGAGATTCCCACCAAAATGAAAATGGTAATAAATTTCTTTTCTACTTGAGGAAGCCGGATTTTCTGCTTGAAAGACAAAAAATAAGAATGTGTTTAATATTACTTAAGGGATTTTTTTTTCAGATCCGCTTCCCTGATCTGCCGAATGATTCATGTCGGTAGCGGTGGCGGGGCTCCTAGAAAAGTAGAATATTAATAGATTAAGCAAATAACAAATAAATGTTTTAATCAATTCCCTCTGGGAAAGAAAGAAAGAAAGAAAGAAAGAAAGAAAGAAAGAAAGAAAGAAAGAAAGAACGAATAAAAAAGTGAAAAGAAAGAAAGAAAAAATGAAAAGAAAGAAAAAAGAAAGAAAAAAGGAAAAAGAAAGAAAAAGAAAGAAAGAAAGAAAAAAGAAAGAACGAAAGAAGTAAAAAGAAAGGAAAAAGAAAGAAAGAAAAAGAAAAAAGAAAGAAAGAAAGAAAGAAAAAATAATGAAAAAAGATAGAAAAAGAAAAAAGAAAGAAAGAAAAAAGAAAGAAAATGAAAATGAAAGAAAAAAGAAAGAAAAAAGAAAGAAAGAAAAAAAGAAAGAAAAAAGGAAAAGAAAAAAGAAAGAAAGAAAGAAAGAGGTAAGATGTAGCAAAAAACAAATGAAAATGAAGAGCGAGAAGGAATAGAAAAAGAAAGAACGAATAAAAAAGTGAAAAGAAAGAAAAAAGGAAAAAGAAAGAAAAAGAAAGAAAAATGAAAGAAAAAAGAAAGAACGAAAGAAGGAAAAAGAAAGAAAAAAGAAAAAGAAAGAAAGAAAAAGAAAAAAGAAAGAAGAAAGAAAGAAAAAATAATGAAAATGATAGAAAGAAAGAAAGAAAGAAAGAAAGAAAGTAAAAATGAAAATGAAAGAAAAAACAAAGAAAGAAAAAAGAAAAAAAAGAAAAAGATATAAAGATGGCACTGATGAAGGACGAGATATAAACCTTAGAATCTGTCTATCAGAATGCTTTATCTGATTTAAAATGAAATATTCGACTCTATGCATGCTCGGAATATGAAGACGAGCTTGTAGAGTTTTGCTACTCTCGTCAGTCAGTCAGTTAATTGCCATACGTGAAACACGCTTGGGCGATCATGTCTCGAAAGAGACATGACTGACTGGGCAGAAGATTATCCCGCAGTAGGTTGCCATTGCTTTCTGCGGTAGACTGGTTGCCGACCAAGGCTATAGAACCCAATCTGTCCTGCTATTTAGCCCATAACTGGAAGGAAGAGACGGATTAATACCTTTCCCAAGGGTATTTGCGCGTAAGTGAATACAATGGATTCAACTGGAATTCGAACTCGGCTCCCCGGTTTCTCGTTCAGAGCCGATATCCACTGTACCACAACGCACATCTCGTAGGCCAGTACAAATAAAAGTCCTGCTACATACAGAGTAATAAGTGTAGGGATGAGAAGAACCATAGAAAGGGAAGCGGAAATGGGGTTAGTGTGTTATTAGGATTTTGGGGAAGAAGGCCTTCTCGAAAGGTTCTGTAAATGATAAGCACCAGAGGTCAATTCCTGCGATGCCCAACGAGTGGCAAAAGATAGTACCGACCCACGTAGTTAGTAATATTGATTTTTTAAGTGCCGCTTAGATGTGACACGAAGCCAAATGAATGGGGTACCTAGCGAAGATCGTACTCACTTCTCAGCTGTAACAGGTTCTAGCAAGACAAGCTTGCTAATTATTACAACACGTCGAGTCCCAGGAAACCGCAGAGGTCCATTTGTGAGAAGCCCAACGAGTGGAACAAGATAGTACTGACCCACATTAAGCAGGTTAGGACAGAAGAAATACAGGACATGCAGAGGGTAGTACGCCTTTATGTGTTTTTAAAAGTTTCGACCGGGAGTTAAACTGCAAAAAAATAAAGATTTTAAATTACTAACTGCTAATCGGTCTCCATTACAAGCTGAAGGGCTTTGTCACCTTCTAGTTCAAATAAGAAATCGTATAGTCGTACATCGAGATGTCTACTGGTGTGATACAACGCGGAAAAAACAAACTTTTGAACATTACATGACTTTCTTCTGATGTGGGTGTTCTTAATAAAAAAAGATAACAATGTTTATTGAATACTTTATAAGAGCATAACGGACGTTGATTTTGTCGGGGTTGCCAAATTCGGCACCCACCCCCATATTATATTCCAAAACAGAAAATTAAAAGAAAGAAAAAATGTTTTATCGTTTTGTTTCGTTTGTATATTGTTATATATATGTTTTTGTACAATTGCCTCGATTGTGTAAGGTAGTGAAGGTGACGAATAAATGTACTGAAAATGTCCACACGTAAACATTTTGAAAAATGGCTGAGTGTAATATATTACCTTGAACGGCAGAAATAATTGACATGAACATCCAGCCGAGGGGAAGGCCAACAAAGGTCAAGGGTGGTTGACAGACATATCCGGCCGTGGATGATATTAGCAGGATATGGTTGACAGATACATCTGGCCATAAATAAAAGCCAACTTGGAACAAAGGTGATTGACAAAACATATCCGTCCGTAGATGGCGTCAATAAAGTGACAAACAGAAAAAACAAAAATACTTGAGAATAAAGTCAAGAATATTTGGGTGAAGACAGAGAACGCCCGCTGGCTTTCGAAATCCGAAGGCTTCATGCGAGTGTCATTCTCTCCGCCTGCTCTTCTGCTCCACACAAGCGTCAACGACGAAAAATAAAAATGTGAAATTATATTTATACATATACGTGGTCGTTGTTGTTTGTTCAGGTCTCGTGGCATATATAATACAGTTGCACTAACACTTGTCGGTGAAATTCAGTAGACAGGATTTTCGGGAGTTGTCCATGCTTGTGCTCGCATGAGGTCAAAAGTTATACGTCACTGTTAAGCGAGGTTTGAGAGAACTGGCCTTGTGTAACTCCTGATGAGGCGATTACTTTTTCGTTTTTCCCCAGAAACTGGAAGTAATCTCCGCTCAATATTGCGTACTGGAAACGAGTAACTAGCCATTATATGCAGGTAACACCACTCGTTTGCCGAAAAAACAGTATAGCATGATGCTAAAACGGCTCAAACTTAATAAAAACAAAATTTTATCACCAAAATGTTTTTTTTTAATCATTTCACCTCGAGCAAGGCAGAAATGTCACTGATGTGCAGGGGGCTATATAACTGTAAAAAAATTAGAAAATAGTGAGGAGTACAAACTAGTTAGAAAGGAACAATAGAAAGCTGAGAATGCAGGTGCGATGACAGATACATAGGTGGAGAGAAAGGGAAGGATATATGGGGGTGGGGAGAGAGCTAGAGTCCAGTGGTTAATAGATGAGTATTGACATTGCATTTAAATTTCTGGAGATTGTAGCCGTCAGTAAAGCAAGAATATGGGAGCGAGTTCCACAGGCGGGAAGTGCGAGAGAAGCTGCAGGAGTAGAATTGTCGTCTGCATTTGGCTAACCTGACTGTGAATGGGTGGGACCCAGTTGCCAGTCTGGTTGCACGAGTAAGCACCTGTTAAGGAGGCACCAGTGACTTAAGTTCGTCCGAGCAGAAGCCATGAAAGTATTTATAGAACAGACAAAAGGAGGCCACATTTCGACGGTGGGGAAGTGGCTGCAGTCGAGCCGCCAGATCAGTACCTATCACATTACAGACTCTCCTTTGGAGCCTGTCGAGAACACTGAGGAGAACGGCAGGGGCGCCTGACCATAAATGGCAGCAGTACTCCATGCACGGAGGGTTGGTTGACTTGTATATATGCAGGATGGATTCAGGCGGAAAAAAACATCCTGGATCGACATAGTGACCCAAACTTCTTAGCAGTAGATTTTGCTATGGATTCAATATAGTGGTTCCATTTGAGGTCTGAGGACAGGGTAAGTTTATGTTATTACTAAGAAGAAAGATCAAGGTTTATCATTATTTTTTTTTTATTTTAATTCTTTCTAACATGGTCGAATATTTTTTCGTCAACGACACACACGATGTTTAAATTATATTTTTACACCGGATATTAGACATATTTGAGGTAAATGCAAATGTAAGCAGTGTATTGAATAATTAATATTTCATACACTTTTTTAACATTTAAATCTGATAAATTTCCACACTTACTTATATTTACTTTCTAATATTATATTTGCAGATGCTAACTTTGGGAAACATCCTTTTTCACATTTTGAGATCTCTACGATTATTGTACTTTTTAGAAATCGTTATATTCATATCACTGCATTTCTGAGATTCAAATATGACGCATTCACACTGAAGGGAAACTTATTCTCCAAATTTTGGATTGGCGTCATATGTAGAAACGAGTGAATTTCTGAAGTTTTCGTTAAAAAAAAGTTCTAACTCTAAACTTATTTATAAATGGAACTTTGTCTGTGTGTGTGTGAATGTGTGTGTGTGTGTGTGTGTGTGTGTGTGTGTGTGTGTGTGTGTCCGTTACCTATAAACTCCGAAACGGCTGAACCGATTCTCTTGAAGATTTACACAGTTGTACTATAAGCGTCTGCGAGTGTTCTTAGCTAGGTTTTGTGTCGAGGTACCACCGATAAATATCGAAAATCGATAATCGAAAAAATCGAGTTATAGAAGGAGTCGTCCGATTTTAATCGAATTTGATACACTCATAGACAAAGACATAAGAAACGATATTCAGAAGTTTCAAGGTTGCAGTTCTTAAAATAGTGCAGAAAACCGATACTATATATATATATATATAGTGATGATCATCCACGTATACTGTCTTAATATGTATAGGAAAGAATATTAATAAAAAGTTTTGAATTTAAAAATGTACTTTTTTTTAACAGTATTTGTTTATTTTTATTATATTTTATATTTCAGACCGCCCTCGGTCCTTCATCAGAAACAAGTGATTTTTAAATTTGAATTAGAAACGTATTTCACGATAGCGTCAGAATATTTTTTGTTTACATCACGTGGTGTGTTTCTTCACAACATGCAGCACGTCCGTAGAGAAAGTCTGTTTGTTTTCGATAAAAATTTCTTGGAATATCTGAAAAAAATTTTTAGCTATTGAAATATTTGTAAAGATTCAACACACCTCTCTACGGACGTGCTGCATGTTGTGAACAAACACACCACGTGATGTAAACAAAAAATATACGGACGCTATCGTGAAATACGTTTCTAATTCAAATTTAAAAATCACTTGTTTCTGATGAAGGACCGAGGGCGGTCTGAAATATAAAATATAATAAAATAAACAAATACTGTTAAAAAAAAGTACATTTTTAAATTCAAAACTTTTTATTAATATTCTTTCCTATATATATATATATATATATAAAAGGCAAGATGTTTGTGTGTGTGTCTGTTTATTTGTCTGTATGTCCTTTATACAAATCTACAATTTTTATCCGATTCTCACCAAACTTCACACAAATATTCTTTAGACTGAGTCTGAGCTCCAGGACCATGGATTAGTTTCAAAGCTTTCATTTCACCCGAGCAACGCCGGGCTATACTACTAGTTCAAATATAATTTCCTCAAAGTCAGGTTTCTCTAATAGACGCATTGACACGTAAATAATTCTGGACAAAAAATCAAGGAAACTTTGAAATTCTGTCATATAGAGTCAGGAATAAGCTTCGCTTTTAGAATGAAAGTCTGTCGACATCATAAAAGACAGAACAGAATCTCGAATTCGTCTAAAATTCCTGGTCATATTTCGTCGCTTTCCAGTCAACAACCCGCTTTTAGAAAATTCGATTATCTGCCCTTTGATAAATTACCGGCCATGTGATGGTATTCGCAACGAACGGGCGAGATAGAAAACAGAGACGTCCTTTATTGAAAGTGATGTATCGCCAGCCAAGTTGAATTTCAATCTTTTATCGCTATTGGCAGCAAAATATGAGTTTGGAGCTGAGTTGTCGGACTGAAGGTACGGAACGACGGCGAACCAAGCACACGCCTTCGATCTGCTTGTTAAATCACAGAGTCCACACGCCAAGGACTTGTCGATTTTCAGGTATATAGATATTTCTACCAGGAATATATTTATAAAAACTGAGTGTCTTCTATAAGCTATGGTCATCTCATTTTGCTTTGGGGTAGATATAGATAATGTTGTCTTCTCAGAGCAAAAGCAAGTAAAATCTGTACCTTAAAAAATGTTATTCTATACATTTACACATGAAGCCATTGTATAATATAATTTAATTAACAGGCAAGTACAAATCAATTTTATTCATATAAATCTCAATTAACCTTCAAACACGCACACACACAGATATATATATATATATATATATATATATATATATATATATATATATATATATATATATCGAAGTGAATAAAGAAAGTATTAACAACGTTCAGAACATTAATTTAAAACAGGAATAGAGCTATGAATATTTATTTTAGTTTAGAACATGTACAAATTATAATTTACTACAAAAGCGTACATTTTGTTTCGACATCGATACAGAAACAAAATGCACACTTTTGTAGTAAATTATAATTTGTACATGTTCTAAATTATATATATCTATATATATATATATATATATATATAGGCTCCTTCCAGTATGTAAATTTTTGTATTATATTTAAATGAATAAATTTTTGCTTTTGACCGTTGCTGAAGAAGCGAGAGTTTTCTTGCTGAATTAGATATTCAAACTTTGTAGTATTCGGAATTTATATATATATATATATATATATATATATATATATATAAATTTGCAAAAATTGGACCGCCATTTCATTGAGTGGATTTAACACCCGTCTCATCAGCAATAACAATACACTATGGGAAAATATATTTATTTGTTCCTGTGTGTGCAAAAAACAGAAATAGGATAGGAAAAAAGAAAAAGGAACGCAGCAGATCTTTGCTGTCGGAACTTGTAAGTTTGCTACATAGTGACAGAAGCAAAGAGGGATATATTAAAATAAATTAAAGGATTATATGTAAGAAAGAAATGGGCCTGACGAAATAAAGGCCTTACAAGGTTACAGTTAAAGTTTTACGAATAATGTTAAAATATACTGGTTAAATAACTTAAGTCAAATTTTTTCCGGAGTAAAAAATATATTTAAGAATGGGAAGTTATTACATAATATAATTATATTATATGGCTAATAAGTGAAATGAAACTATTTTAAGGAATTTTAATTTTAGATTAATTTTTTAGGAAATTAAGTTAAACTTAAATCTATGACGGCATTAATACCAAAATAAAGAGTTTAAATATTACTTATATAACTGGGTCCCACCCATTCACAGTCAGGTTAGCCAAATTCAGACGACAATTCTACTCCTGCAGCTTCCTCTCTCGCACTTCCCGCCTGTGGAACTCACTCCCGTATTCTTGCTTTCCTGACGGCTACAACCTCCAGAAATTTAAATGCAAAGTTAATACTCATCTACTAACCACTGGCCTCTAGCTCTCTCCCCTCCCCTGTATAACCTTCCCTTTCTCTCCACCTATGTATCTGTCATCGAACCTTCTTTCTCAGCTTTCTATTGTTCCTTTCTAACTAGCTTGTACTCCTCACTCTTTTCTAATTAATCTTTATACATTTATGTAGCCCCCTGCACATCAGTGGCGTTTCTGCCTTGCTCGGGGTGAAATGATTAAAAAAAAAAATCATAAAATTAGAGCGAAAAAGGACTTAAGAAAAGGAAATATAATATAATATAATATAATTATATTGCTTGTAAAAAAGGGATATAATAACTATCTACAGAGATTTTAATTTGAGATTAATTACTAGGAAATTAAATTAAATTTATATGTATGACGGCATTAATACCAAAACAAATGAGTTAATTATCATTTAGGTAAAAAATGAAAACATAGAACTAGAATTAAAAGAAATTTGAGAACGGGAATTTATATTATAATATACTGTAGTTATATGCGAAACAGGATAAAATAAAAGAGCTGTTTTAAGGAATTTAAACTCTGCTTAATTATTAGGAAATTAAATTTAAATCTATGACGGCATTTATACTAAAACAAACGATGGAACTAGAAGGAATATAGATTAAAGAAAATGAAAGTTATTATATGCTGTGTATTCCGGATGAGGAACTGCACAAAATAACAAACAAACAAACAGATATTGAGATAGAAAAGTAGGTTATATTGAACGTAATATACAAACTTGAACGCAGGTTAGTAAATCCAGGAATACTATTAGTAAGAAATAAATATATACAAGTCTCGAAGTAAGTCGTTGGAAATAGTATATCCGTGTATATTATTCTAGATAGTTTGGTCTCTGGGTAACTTCGGCAACTCTCGCAACTCTCCGATAACTGTACCGAAGCTCTACGATTACTCTCGACTGCCAACTGCAACTGCGACGGTATTTACCCACCTTCCCAATTAAGGCTTTATGTGACACAAGGTCTTTTTAATGTGGGTCTTCCCGGCCATATAGCCAGGCCAAAAATATCTGCCTATTTTTCCCCAGTCGTGATTCTACCCTTCGACGGGACTTCATATGTGACGTCCCTTGGAACAACGTTTTTAGTTTTCTTGTTGAAGACTGTGCATCAGAAGTCTCCTCTTGGAGATGCTTTCATCCCAGCCAGGAAGTTTCAGCTTAAATCCTATTCGTCCCCCTGGTTCTCGCCCGCTTGCTCGGCCGCCATAGCCCACCGGAATCACTTCTTCCGGCTTTATAGAAGCCATTCGTCGGACCATAACAGGCGCCTTTTCGCCTCAGCTCGTAATAAGTGTAAAAAGATACTTAACGAAGCTAAGATGTTGTTTGCTGCCAGAATGAAGCAACACATCGCATACTGTAAGTTAGGCATCAAAGACTACTGGCGAATCTGTAAAAGTGTGCTTAACAATAGAAAAACCTCAGTACCCTTCTATCAATGAATTTGAGGTCCTTACCTCTTCAGCGGACAAGACTGAATGATTTGCGCGCTGATTCTTCACTAAGTCGAGACTGGATTCGTCTGGAGTATCTACACCCGACTTCCCACCTAGAACTGAGGCCTAACTGAATGACGTCCACATTACGCACTCGCTAGTCTCTAACATAACCTCAAAGCTTGACCCTCATAAAATCGCAATCATAGTCCTGAAGAAACTCTCCTCTGTCCTCTCTAAGCTCTCCAACTACTGCCTATCTGCTTCCTGGTTTCCTGCCTGTTGGAAATTTTCTTCTATAGTTCTTATGAAACCGAGGACCCCGCTAATTACCACCCTATTAGCCTCCTACCAATCTTTGATGGGAACCATTATCAACGCCGAGGTCTACTGCTGATATGATAACGACCATCACTAAGTATATATACCAGGCTCTCGACAAGAATGGCGAAGCTCGAACCGTTGCCCTGAATATTTCCAAAGCATTTGACAGAGTCTGGCATACTGGCCTACTATGCAAGCTATGATATAACTGAACAATTGTTTGACCTAATCCAGTCATTCCTCTCTAATCGCACAATGAATGCAGTATTCAACGGATATGCCTCCCAAAACTATCATTCGAACGCAGGTATCCTTCAAGGCTCTATTCTAGGTCCTACGCTTTTTCTCATCTACATTAACAATTTCCCCGATGTTATAAGATCCCAAGTAGACATGTCCTCAGACGACACCACCGTTTACTCTCGCTGCGATCAAAAATCTGCTGAAGTTGACAAAGCGAACCTCGCTGGCGAGCTTGAGATAGACCTCAAAAAAGAAATGGCTCGTTAATTTTAATAATTCCAAAACGAAGCTGCTATCTATTAATCATCATAGACAATCGCTCCTACACCCACCATTAGCATGGAACAGGCTACCCTCCCTGAGAGTAAAACACCACACCTTCTTTGCCTCACACTTTCAGCGGACCTCCAGTGGAATGACTATATCGAATTCATTGCTAAATCCGCTGCTAAGAAAGTCGGTTCTCTGTGCAGGACCGAGAAGTTTTTACCGTATGAGTCCATCCTGCACATATATAAATCTACCATTCGCCCGTGTATTGAATACTGCTGCCACATCTGGTCAGGTTCCCCTGCTATTCACCTCGAGTTTCTTGACAAAATCCAACGGAGAATCTGTAATGTGATCAATACCGACCTGGCAGATCGGCTGCAGTCGCTGTCTCACCGGCGTGACGTGGCTTCTCTGTGCCTCTTTTATAAATACTTTCACGGCTTCTGCTCCAATAAACTTTGATCACTGGTGTCCCATAGGTATGAATTTACACGAGCTACTAGATTATCAACTAGGTCCCACCCTTTTACAGTGAAACCGATAAAATGTAACCGTAATTTTTACTCTAATAGCTTCTTTTATCGCACTTCCAACCTGTAGAATTCCCTTCCATGTATTTTGCTTCCCCGACAGCTACAATCTCCAGGAATTTAAATGTAAGGTCAATAGACATCTCCTATCACACTAACTCGCATCCATTCTCTCAAGCTCTTTTTTCCATCTACTCCACCCACATCCTCGGTACCCTCATCTGTCTATTATCCTCCTCCTGACATTTCCTATAACTAAACCCTCTTTCTTATCACTTTCTCCGATGTAGCCCACTGCGCAACAGTGACAGTAGAATGCCTTGCTTGGGGTAAGATGATTAAAAAATGATCTTTTGCCAAATAGCCAGTCAATTTTGAAAAGTACTGCTCGAAACTGAACGAATTAAAGGCAACAATTCAAGAAAAAAAACAACAAGTATTAGTGAACATGAAAGGCGTTGTTTCCCATCAGGATAATCTCAGACCTCACGTTTCTTTGGCAAGCCGGCAAAAATTACTGCAGCTTGTCTGGTATGTGTTACCTTAACCGCTATATTCACCAGAGATTGCTCCTTTGTGTTTTCATTTATTCAGATCCTTGCCAAATAATCTTAATGGAAAACAGTTTAAATCTTTGGACGACATAAAGACTACCTCAGGGATTTCTTTGTTGACAAACCACCGAAATTCAGAAAAGGCGGACGCATTAATTTAAAGGAAATGGAGAAATACTGTGCAACGAAATTGTTCATATTTACTTGAAAAAGATTTAATAATTTTTTGTGTTTAAATTGTCCTTAAAAATCAGTATGAACTTTCCAGTGAACCCGATAGAAAAGAAAATAAGGAGGTTAAAGTTAAGTATCACCAAAACGAAAGGATTTGGAAGAAAACTTTCCTCAATACTGTTGTAGATTCCGGGTGAGGAACCTCACAAAATAATGAACAACAAAACAGATATTTGAGAGAGAAAAATAAGTTATATTAAACGTAAAGATACAAGCTGGAACGCAGGTTAGTAACTCAGGAGTACGATTAGTAGGAATAAATATATACAGGTCTTTGAAGTGAAGCCGTGTTGGATTTAGTATGTCCGTTAAATACTATTCCGAGTAAGTGGAGCTCAGAGCTACTATGACTGCTGACGTGGTATTCTCTGTGTAACTTCGGTATCTCTCGGTACCTCTTACGGTACTCGTACGGTTCTCCAACGGATCCCTACTGTTCTCTAACGGAACTCACTATGGCAAAAGGATATGTATACCCAAGTCGAGTCGATTATCCTAGAAAAAGGGGAGATCCCACAACAGAAGGAAACTTTCCTCAATACTAAAACCAATTAATAAACGTATAAATCGTAGTTCTTGAAAAACTGTTTTAATATGTGTTATGGACCCGGTATGGGACCATAAATAATGAGTCAACACGGTGGTAGGTCAAGAACATATATTACCTCAACAAGAGATACAAAGAGGAAAAGTAATAATAGCTTGGCTACAAATGACCGACAGACAGACTAGGCTGAGTTGAAATGAAGTCGTACTGGAAACCAGTGTCTCCGTCGCCCCGGCTCTGTCCTCGAGTGTAATTAACTCTCGGTTAATATAAGCAAAGAAGAGTCCATTATTAAGTGGGTAACTCCTCACAACAATATGAATATTTTATTAATTTAACTGACAGGAACGAAAAACCTTCGGTCAGTGAATACCAAATGTTTCCTGTAGCGAAGCAGATAACTTCATCATTATCATTACTATTAAGATTTCAATGAATAGAGTTCATAACTGAATAATACCAGGAATCGAACGCTAATGATGTGACTTTGTTCGACACAGGGGAACAAGACATGCAATGTTCAAGACTGGAATGCTATCAAAGCGATTTAGAGAAAGGTCAGTCACTACGTTCCCTTGAGCATACAAAGGTATTTGATAAGTTTCGACACGAAGGACTCCATAAAATGTTAGAAAAATGATATTCAAGTAATCCGTAACCAGTTCTTGGAACAAACAACATTCTTGCGAATAGAAAACGATTTATATAAAAACAAAAAAAAATTGTGCTTTATGGATGTTTTCTTAGCGGGTTTATTTAACATCCAAATGATTCTAACATGGCGCAGAGGCACAAGATGTTATAATGATTGAGTTCTTCATTTTTTACGTCTTATCAACCTACTGCAGATTATTTAAATCCAGAAAATATTTTTTAAATTGTAAGAATTTTTGTGGGGGTGGGTAGGTAATAATGACTTTAACGATATAAGTGTTACTAATTAACCTGTAACTTGTGTTTTTCTTTTTCTTTTTTTACCTATTTCAAGACAAATTTACTCCCAGAGAAAATCATTGCAGTGAACTACCACTACATACATACAAATATACATAAATAGATGATGGCTATTGGCTTGCTTAACGAGTATGACCATCACTGACAAGTTTGATGTATGTTTTTGATTCCAGTGAGAATAATATTGGCTCTTATTATTGAAGTTGTTTTGAATGTGGGAACAATTAAGAAGTGTTTCCACGCTTCTTAAAACCTACAATGTCCCCATTAGAATCCTTGCTGCCAGATGTATTTTATCGTCTTACCCAGTACTGCGATAATAGTGAATTTAAAAATTACCTTAGAAACAAAACTAAAATTCACGAACTTATGTGTAACGTCAACTTTCACATATAATAAACCTGAGCCGAGGTGGTAGCATCTGTTAGGGACCCAGTTATAACCGAATAGTGAGCACCTCCACCCAAAAAAAAAAGAAAATTATGAAAGAATAAAAATACATCTTATTCCTAAATAACAAGTATTTATCTATATAAAAAATTACCGAGAATAAATATTGGAAAATTTATTTGCCACGTAGAAAATAATTCAAACAATAAACATGGTGTTTCTGTTGATAGATTTTAAAGATACAATGGAAAGACAATGCAAGAAACAACTAGAAACAACTATGTTTTAATAAAAAATAGGAATTAGAGATAAGCAGGATAAAACAAAGAATAAATTACTTGAACAGTTTGCCACTGAGGAAACAATGACAAATAGAGATGACAAATAGAGATGGCAAATTAAAAAAATATTACTTAGAAAAAAGAAAATTGGAAATAGGTGACATGTTTCTTTTATTATTTGTGGAACGTGAAACATGCATTTAGTTATTAGATGTTTGCCAAACGTTATGAAAACTGGAAGGAGAACCAGGTCTGCAAGTGTTTGTACAAGGGCAATCATGAGTAGCCGTTAGGAGAATAATGGCTTCCAGCTTAAATGCGTCTAGAATGGATAAGACTAGACCATTTTCAACGTTGTTAAAAAGAAGTGAAAAAGGCTCTGATTACTTAGAAATTGAAAATCTTTGTCTTTGTCATTCATATTTTCATGCTAAAAGCTCTGTGTTTATACCTATGAGCAGTAATACCAATTTATTTCTACGTTTGAGGTTTACACAACCAGAAGCTGCTTCAATCACGTCGCTCGTTCTTTGTTATTTTTGCATGTATAAGTAGCAGGATTAACAGATTTGCAATTGCGGTGCAGTGGATATCGGCTTGGAACGAGAAATCGGAGAGCCGAGTTCGAATTCCAGTTGAATTCCTTGCATTCACTTACGCGCAAATACCTTTGGGAAAGGTATTAATCCGTCTATTCCTTCTCTCCAGTTATGGGTTAAATAATAGGACAGATTGAGTTCTATAGCCTTGGTCGGCAACCAGTCTACCGCAGAAAGCAATGGCAACCTACTGCGAGATAATCATCTGCCCAGTCAGTATTGTCTCTTTCGGGACATGATCGCCCAAGCGTTTATCACGTATGGCACATAACTAACCCATTGTTGAAGAGATACATTTTCATGTTTTATATGCAACAATGTTCATATTTTACGTAAAACTGGCGGCTATAGTATATGACTGGCTGACGGAATTGGTGGATGATTAGATGACTCTTGAACCTGTCATATACATGATACTGAGTGGAACACTGTTGCTCGTGATCGATATAAATAGAGTCGTACAAATCCTGAAGACACCAAGATATTTCAAAAACTTGCAATGATAGACGCAGGGATAACGCAAATTCTACTCCAGCAGCTTCTTTTCTTGCACTTCCCGCCTGTGGAATTTTTTTCCATTTACTTGCTTTCCCGACAGCTATAATCTCCAAGAATTTAAATGTAAAGTCAATAGTCATCTCCTTTCTCACTAAACTGCATCCTCTCTCTCTCTCTCTCTCTCTCTCTCATGCTTCTTTCTTCATCCACTCCACTCTTATCAGTATTCTCATCCTTCTCTTACCCACTTCCTGACACCCCTTATAACCTTTCACTCTTTCTCATAACTTTCCTCCTATGTAACCCTATGCAAGTCAGTGGCAATGAAATGCCTTGCTTGGGGCGATAGGATTATAAAAAAAGTGGAAAACCTTAATCCAGCAATTAATCAATTGATCAATTACTGGATCAATTACACGTGATAATTGCGACACAATATGTCTTTTTAATTCAGGCTTCGTTAACAAAAAAAAGTGATATTGGGAGACATTTAATAAATTATACTCAGTAGTACGGGGAATTAATATGTCAGAATTCTTGCAGAAACTGTACCGGTCTCACTCGTCAAAAGAAACCATAGGAACAATCTGAAAAGACTGTAAAAATTAGGCCACACCTTGTACAAAACAACTTCAATAACAAGAGCCAATATTATTCTCACTGGAACCAAAGACATGCACCAAACTTGTCAGTGATGGTCATACTCGTTAAGCAAGCCGATAGCCATCATCTATTTATGTATATTTGTATGTATGTGGTGGTAGTTCGCTGCAATGATTTTCTCTGGGAGTAAATTTGTCTTGAAATAGGTAAAAAAGAAAAGGAAAAACAAAAATGGCTGGACAAGATCAATTGTATGTTCGGCCAATTACTGCCATTGTAATGGGCAATTTCTGCGGAAACCCATCGCCGATTATTTAGCTATAGAGCTGAACAGTGTGAGGTCACCAGCTGCAATGGATAAAATTGGTCCGATCAGGCTGATTACAGCCATCGTGGCGGTAAATATGTTCCCTTTGGACGCATCAATTTGTAGCCATAAGGCTGAGGGTTGCCGATAAAGACGGTCATGACCCCTTTGGCTGAACTTAGATCAAGGGCATATTTTAGCGACGGCAGTAAACTATAATTATAAAAATGGAACAATTCAGATACAATATG
This sequence comes from Ascarosepion bandense, assembly GCA_037127315.1. NCBI lineage: Eukaryota > Metazoa > Mollusca > Cephalopoda > Sepiida > Sepiidae > Ascarosepion > Ascarosepion bandense. Next base: position 13,971,998 of record JBBBDQ010001236.1, read on the forward strand.
GCGGATCCTAATAAATCTTTACTTCAAGGGAAGAATTACTAGTCGACTAATATTTCAGCTTCAGATATCATTTGCAAGTCTATATTAGTCGAGACAAAAGTTCAAAATTATTACATAAGCGAGATAAATATTTCAAATTAGCGAAAAATGAAATGTTGTTGCATTATAACATCGACGCGACGAAACCTTATTCGCTACCAGAATTCACCAGATACAAGACTCAAGCGCCACTCAAAGTAGATGGCTAATGTTAAAAGGTTTATGATAAATTAGGTATGAATGAATGGAAATAACGAGATAGTAGCGATATGATTGCGACCTTAGGATATAGACAGGAGTGTAAAAAAAATGCGTCTTCCAAAAAGAAAAATGCATAAAATTATGAACTGGAAAGTTAGTATTAAACACAGCCAGTATTAAACAGGTCTGCTTATCGTCCACTTCATACTCCGGACCCGGGACTTATTTCTTTCATATTTAGGTTTCCAGTGCCTTCTAAAGTCGACGACAATTTTATGCTTCTAATGTCTCCGCTTAAAATCTGAAATTTTATTGTTTAATGATTTTTTTAATCATTTCACCATAAACAAGGCGGTACCGCCACTGATGTACAGGGGCTACATAAGAGAGTTAAAGTTTTAGACAGGGGGAGAGTGAAGACAAAGACGAACCAGGTACAGGGGGTGAAAGAGAAGGTGCAAGAGAAGGGTGTGAACACAGGAGTGAAGAGAGAATCGAAAAGAACAAAATACACGGGGTGATGTGGAAAGGGCCGGAGTTAAGTTAATAAGACGGGAATTGACTTAAATTTAAATTTTTGGAGATTGTAGCCATCAGGAAAGAAAGTATAGGGAAGGGAGTTTTATATGCGGGAAGCGCGAGAAAAGAAACTGATGGATTAGAATTGTCAAGAAAAGCGTAAAAGAGCAAAGAATTTATGGACGCAAAAACAAAGGAATTATTTCGAAGAATTAAAGTGGCTTTGACAAGTAAACCAGAAATAAAAAAAACTCTTCAACCAGAGAACAGAAGCTACTTTAACGACTGACGCAAATGAACATACTAAAGTGGTTATTGTGTCACGAGAATCACCCAATCATGTACCTTTCCAGAAAATTGTTGAATGTAATTCTTCTAAAATAGAAAAGGAAGCATTGACCAGTGTATGGAGATAGTACAGAATTTCTTGTTGGGTAAAACGTCCTGATAAATTCAGATCACAAGCCATTTGAATTCTTATACAATCCGCGAAATAATTTACCCAGAGTAAATTTCAGTATTTACATTACCCGACTAGTTTTCTCATCTTTGTTGCCATTTGTACGATGTTTCGGTCGTTGTAATCTCCGGCCTTCATCAGGTGCTAGGAATGTCGAACCGAACCTTTTATTACAATCACTGGGGTACATAATTCTCATTCCTTGCGTAAAACGTCGATTAAAAGTCATGAGTTATCTCCCTTTAATCCTGCAGTAACTTGTTCACCACTATTGTAGCCTGATATTGAACTCACAACTCTAAGATTCAAGTCAGGAACTAACCAACATCTATATCCACTGCGCCATATGTCCTTAAGGGTTCGGTTCGAAACTCCTAGCACCTGAAGAAGGCAGGAGCGTACAACAGCCGAAATGTCGTACAAATGTCGCAACAAAGATGAGGACAATAGACCGAATAATGTAAGTACTGTAAATACTACCGCATCTCAGAAATATAAACAAATAGAATGATCTATTATTAAACGTCGTACAAATGGCAACAAAGATGAGGACAATAGTCCGAATAATGTAAATACTGTAAACACTACCTCATCTCAGAAATATAAACAAATAGAATGATCTATTATTAAACGTCGTACAAATGGCAACAAAGATGAAGACAATAGTCCGAATAATGTAAATACTGTAAATACTACCTCATCTCAGAAATATAGACAAATAGAATGATCTATTATTAAATGACGTACAAATGGCAACAAAGATGAGGACAATAGTCCGAATAATGTAAATACTGTAAATACTACCTCATCCCAGAAATATAGAAAAAATATTAGAGTAAATTCATCAAGAATTTTAAGGTTGGCCATTAAAATCATTGCGCTTGATTTTGACATTATGTATGTTAAAAGAAGCACCATTCCTCTTGTGGATGTATTATCAAGAATAAGATTTCAGAATTAAAATGCGGAGGAACGTAAGAATTCAATTGATAAAACGGATGAAAACATACGTATAATCCCGAGAAATACTCAGAACAGAAATCCAACAAGGCCTTAAAGTACACAAAATATTAGAGCTCATAAGAAAGAGTGCCTGGAGTAACTGCACTATAGCGGAAAGACCTTTTAAGGAAGCAAGATTTAGGTTAACGGTAGAGGAAGGCATTGTATTAAATGTAGACTCAATAGCGTATCCCCAAATTTTAAGAAAGTGATTAAAATTGTGCAGGACGATACACATTTCGGTGTCACAGCGACGCAGAAAAAGTTGAGATTGCAAATTTGTGGCCAAGATGTTCAAGAGATATTGAAGTGCACATAAATAGATGCTCCAAATATACGAAAATGAAAACACTTAAGCAAGCCAAATTACACACATGTTCCATAGAAGGGGAGCCATGTACCAGGGTCAACATGCACAATGCCCACATTAGAGGTATTGGTTTATTTTTAATCTTAATAGACTCATTTTCGAGCTGGCCAGAAGTAAGAAAATTGAGAGATAAGAAAGCTGCCAACGTGAAACAAATATTGAGAACAATATTTGCAAGAAACGATGTACCTACGACCATTTCACCGACAACGCACCGAAATTCTGCGATGAAAACTGAGTTTATTAGTTTAAAAAATAGGATGTATGCCATATAAAATGCGACTGTGCCACTCACAATGGAACGGCATAACGGAAAGGATGGTTCAAACAGTAAAAATCTGACTAAAGACATTTTCACCTTTTAATGTGAATATAGATGTATACCTCTCAAATTTAATTTTAAGCTATTAAACAGTTTCACATGCGGATAAAAAGAAAGACTCTCAGCTTTAATAAGCAGATAAATTATAGCCCTAATAAACATGTCATTAACCATAGAGGAGAAAGTCTGATAAAAAAAGAATAAAAACATGAAAGCAGAGCTCGTAAAAGCAAGGTTCGTCTTACAAAAAAAAGGGCAACCAATATTAGCTCACACTGATCAATTTAGAACCAGGTTCGAGCCTGAAGATGTACAAATGCAAAATGAGAAACAAGAGGAGACAAAGGATGGGAAAATCAAACAGATCAAAACATGGAGGAAAGTGGAAATGAGTTAACAGACTTAGAAGAGGAAGATGGGTTTGAGTTTGAGTTTTGTTTAATGGGATATCAACACCTCTGTGGGTTATTTAATGCCAATAAGGTAGGATTTTAAGGAATTTTTCAATGTTTGGTTATTGTAAGAAGGTTGATTTAATCAGATTTTGACAAAAAAATTGTTATTCTATATTTATTTTAGAAAACTGAAGATGTTTTCTTGTCTTGTATTAAAAAATGTATTGCTGGTGATAATTTTTTCCTTCAAAAATATGTTACGGCAATAATTTATTTCCTTCAGAAAAGTATTGTCGGTAATAATTTTCTTTCAAAAATGTATATTTTTCTATAAATGTCTATTTTTATGTATCTATTTCCATAAAAGTCTTTCATAGTGATTTGACCCCAGTTTCGGGGTTAACTATTTACTCATAGCTGGGACCCTAACAGGAGCTACCACTCCGGGTAAGGTTGGACCTGAGACCAACAGCAATTAAGAGGTGGTTCCGTGCTTCTCACATCCTCCCAAGCAAAGGCCTTGATGCCGGATGCAGTTTACCATCATACCCAGGAACCAAGAGGAAGACGAATCTCGACCAAGATCTCCATTAAAGAAAAACAGAAGAGTGATGCAAACCATCCAGAATATTCAGAAGAAATGATAAAGCGTCTAAGGGGGTCAAAGCTCTCAGGTTCAGGGATGCGTAGCAGGTAGGCAAAGAGATACACTCATTAATAAAGCGAACCTCAAAAAATGAGAAATTGCTTAGCTTCCTACGAGATTTACACACGGCAACACTCAGTTAAGTGCCATACGTGATACACGCTTGGGCGATCATGCCTCAAAAGAGACATAACTGACTGGGCAGAAGATTATCCCACAGTAGGTTGCCATTGCTTTCTGCGGTAGACTGGTTGCCGACAAGGCTATAGAACCCAATCTGTCCTGTTATTTGACTCATAGCTAGAGGGGAAAGAAATGTATTATATTATTATGTAGTAATTAGTGGGGGATCGGTTTCCTATTGTTATGAAGTAATAAACTGATCCCCCACTTTATGACCAGTAGAAGACTTAATCATTATTCCAACTATTATATTCAGTCAGTGAGTTAAGTGCCATACGTGATACACGCTTGGGCGATCATGTCTCGAAAGAGACATGACTGACTGGGCAGAAGATTATCCCGCAGTAGGTTGCCATTGCTTTCTGCGGTAGACTGGTTGCCGACAAAGGCTATAAAACCCAACCCGTTCTATTATGTTACCCATAACTGGAAGGAATAGGCGGATTAATACCTTTCCCACGGGTATTTGCGCGTAAGTGAAGGCAATACATTCAAATGGAATTCGAACTCGGCTTTCAGACTTCTCGTTCCGAGCCGATATCCACTGCACCATATCGCGCAACACTACTTAAAACAAAAAAGTTAGGTAAGAATCCTTCGGAAATACTTGAAAAAGGAATAACAGTTACTGGACTTGAAAAATTGCTTAGATAGAAATAGTTTAGCTGTTCCTGCCGTTGAAAGTTTTTAATCGCACCAATCTGCAAGGATCGAATAAAGATGGTCTTCACTCTCACCTACATGTTTTATTTGCCCTGAGATATTTTTAATTTTTGATCCCAAAAAGCGGGTATTTACATGTTATTTTTTAGATATTTCATAATGAGTTTAGTGCCAACGCATGAATTTCATATGACAATCTCGATCTGACTAGATTTTTGCGGGGACATGTCTCATGTAAATGTTTTAACAATTTATGACACAGGGCGAAACTACTCTGAGAGTAGTCTATTTTGTTACCTCCTATACTAAATGTTCTACAACTATTCCATACACAGTGTTATTATAATGTCTGGAACTTATAAAATACACATCATGATTTTTTTTTATCATGGATTCAGAATATATGACATCACTGTTTTCATTTCCGAATCAGATCTTCTTTTCTTCTGTGTGCCCTGTCCTTTCAGGACGTAGGCGATCATGGCTTTCCAGTTTCTCCCTATCCCTGGTGGCTCTTAGCACGACTTCTCCTGTTATACCATGCAACCCTCGTTCCATCATCCACCTGATTAGGTCCTTCAAATATGGTATCCGCTGCTTTCCCCCGTCTCTTTCTCCCTCTATCTGGCCTGTTAGTATCAGGTTCTCCAAGCCCTCCTTCCTCATTGCATGTCCCAGGAGCTTCAGCTGTCTCTTCCTGATGATCAGTATTAATTTCCTTTTCGTTTCCATCAATTCCAAAACCTCATCATTGCTCGATCCATCATATTCGCAGCATTCTTCTGTAGAACCAGATTTCAGTTGCTTCAAGTTTTTCCTTCATCTTCGATTATATTGTCCAGCATTCACTGCCGTATTGAAGAACTGACATCACATAGCAAACCAGTACTCTCTTCTTTGTTCCTAGAGAAATTGTCCTGTCTGTTAATACTTTGCTCAACTTCTGGAATGTTTCCTTCGTTATGCCAATTCGCCTTCGGATCTCTGTGTCGCACTTTCCGTCTTCTGTTAGAACACTTCCCAGGTATTTAAATTTTTGTACCTGCTTGATTCTAGTATCCCCGATCTGTATTTGGCATATTGGTCTGCCTTTTTTTACTGATGACCATCTCATTGTCGTACTTTCCGTGTTCTGTTAGAACACCTCCCAGGTATTTAAATTTCTGTAACTGCTTGATTTTAGATTTTATTTTAGAAAAAAAGTCTTATTTCTTGGAACACTCACCAAAGAATGTTGGTTTTCCGGTCAACATAATTCTCGAATAGGAATACCTATATCATCGGCATAGCTGCCCTGAAAATCCGTACATTAGTTCCAGAATGGAAGTAGCACTGCTTCTTTCTATTCATAAGTTTTTATAAATAATAAACGAAGAAAAGATATGATCGCATGTACACTGAGAAGGTCAGATTACTTAGGGAGGGCGAATTGAATAATTTATAAAACTAACCATGGTTCTAAATTCTTAATTGTACAGTTCACAAAGTTCCGCAATATAAATATATTTGTGACTTATAATTTTGCAATGGTGTTTAGTAATAAATTTCTTGGTTATTGAGTGAGATAAAGATTATTCATCTGGCATCTCTAGCATCTACGCATTGTTCATTCAGCAATGAATTAGAACACTCTAAGATATTGGGCGTGTATAATGATAATATACACGCTAAAAAGTCAGCCTCCTTCTACCGAGCGCCCGTAGCTCAGAGGTAGAATCGCCGACTGACGCCACTTCGGTCGGGTTTCAATCCTGAGTAAAAAGCAATCGGCTGTCTAACAGTACTGATGAGCTGTGATACAGCGAAACAAATCTGTCTGCAGACAACTATATATATAATGTATGCATAAAATAGGATATAGAATCGAGACGAATTTTTAAAAAATGGAAAATCGTGTCATTGAAACTAGATTTGCTTAAGCGTTTTACTTTTTTAGTTTTGATCAGATTCAAAAACAAAATAAAGAAATATGTGTGTAATTGTTCATCAGCTTAAATAATAGATACTTTTCTTTAGCTGAGCTCGCGTTTTTTGAAATGAAACAAGAGAATATAAATGAGTGATTCTTAAAAATCAGTTATTATTTATGGTGAATGTTTTTCTTTATTGTTTTGGTTCATGTCGAAAGTTATTAAAATATTTTCCCAGGTTTTCTGCATTGAGTTGAAAGTAAATCTTCATCTCATTTTCAGAATAATGTCAACCCATTCTGAAAAATCTAGATAAGGATTTAGCTTAAATTCATTTCAGAAATGGCTATATGAATCCCTTGCTTTCAAGCTTTTCTGAAAGTAAGATGAGGATTAAACTCAATATAGAAAGCCGGGGGATATATTAATAACTTTCGACATGAACAGAGAGACCAAAAAATAAAAAAAACAGGAATTAAGAAGACAGAAGTTAATGATTGGCAATGTATTTACATTTTTGAGGATCAAATTTGAGAGAGAGAGAGATACAGAAAGAGGGAGTTCTACAAGTGAGAAGTGAGAAGGCATCGAACTTAATTTTTTTTTTTTTTTTTTTTTAATCATATCACCCCAAGCAAGGCGGTAACGCCACTGATGCGCAGGGGGCTACGTAAGGGTAAAAAGAATGGAAAAGATAAAGCCGGAAACCGCATCCTAAACAGGAAACAAGAGATGAGCCTCTTCACCTGTTCAATATACGTGGGTGGAGTGAGAACCGGGCGATAGTTTAGTCTATCTACTCCAATTGAAAAAAAAAATAATAAAGGAAAAGAGTGAAAAGATTGGAAAAGAGAAAACCGGAAACCGCATCCTAAACAGGAAACAAGGGATGAGCCTCTTCACCTGTTCAATAGATGTGGGTGGAGTGTGAACCGGGCGATAGTTTAGTCTATCTACTCCAATTGAAAAAAAAAATAATAAAGGAAAAGAGTGAAAAGATTGGAAAAGAGAAAACCGGAAACCGCATCCTAAACAAGAAACAAGGGATGAGCCTCTTCACCTGTTCAATAGATGAGGGTGGAGTGTGAACCGGGCGATAGTTTAGTCTATCTACTCCAAAATCTAGCCATTCTACCTGAAAGAGGATGTGAGTTACACACTAATCTAGTACTATGCTTCTGTTCGAAATAAGAAAAATAACCTGAATGAGTCACCATAAAATTATTTATAGAAAAAAACACAGACTACCTACTTTATGGCGGTGGGAAAGTGACTGCAACTATAATGCAAGTTCCGCAGAAATAAAATTGCATATTCGAATTTGTATTTCATAAAAATTTTATAAATTCATAAAAAATTTATAAATTTATAAAAATTTATAAATACATAATAGAAGCTCAAGACCTGATGTGATTTTTATTTTTAATCATTTCACCCCAAGCAAGACGTTACCGCCACTGATGTGCAGGGGGCTACATGAGAGAGTTAAAGTTTTAGGCAGGTAGAGAGTGAAGACAAAGACGAACCAAATACAGGGGGGGGCAAAAGAAGAATTTGAACACAGGGGTGAAGACAGCTGCGAAGGTAGAGAACAAGAAAAAGAACAAGATACCGGGGGTGATGTAGAAAAGAGATCGGAATTGACATTGCATTTAAATTCCTGGAGGTTGTAGGCGTCAGGAAAGCAAGTATAAGAAGGAGGTTCTACAGGCGGAAAGTGTGAAAAAAGAAGCTGATTGTGTAGAATTGTCGCCTGCATTTGGGTGATTTAACTGTAAATGTTTGGGACCTAATTGCCAGTCTGGTTGCACGAGTAAATTCTTGTGAAGTAGGCACCAGTGACCTAAGTTTGTCGGAGCAGAAACAATGAAAATATTTGTGAAAGAGACAGAGGGAAGCCACATCCTGCCGGAGAGAAAGCTGCCTGGTCAGGAGCAATTACATAAGAAAACAAATTACAAAGACCTACAAAAGACAGGATATTGTGGAGAGCCATGATCGTAAACGTCCTGAAATGACACAGCACATAGACGTGTGGAATGTCTACAGATTGATTATGTCATTATATTATCTTCCAGTTACATTTTTTTTAATCGTTTCACCCCAAGCAAGGCGGTACCGCCACTGATGCGCAGGGGGCTACATAAGAGTAAAAGATTAGATAGGAGGAGAGTAAAGAGAAAGACGAACCAGTTACAGGGGGTGTCATAGAAGGGAGCAAGAGAAGGATGGGGATACAGGTGTGATGACAGTTGAAAAGGTAGAGAGAAAAGAACAAGATAAACAGAGTGATGTAGAAAAAACTAGAGTCAAGTGGATAAAATATGGGTATTGACATTGCATTTAAATTCCGGGAGGTTGTAGAAAGTATATGGAAGCAAATTGCACAGGCAGAAAGTGCGAAAAAAGAATCTGATAGAGTAGAATTGTCGGCTGCATTTGATTGATCTAACTGTAAATGGGTGGGACCTTGTTGCCAGTCTGGTTGCACGAGTAAATTCTTGTGGTAGAGGCACCAGTGACCTAACTTCTTCGGAGCAGAAGCCATGAAAATATTTATAGAACAGACAGAGGGAAGCTACACCTCGCCGGTGAAAAAGTAGCTGCCAGGTCGGGACCAATCACATTACAGATTCTCCTTTGGAGACAGCAGGGGCACCTAACCAGATATGACAACAGTATTCCATACACGGTCGGATGGTTGATTTGTATACGTGCAAAATGGATTCAGGCAGAAAAAAAACTTCCTGGCCTGACACAGTGACCCAACCTTCCTAGCAGTGGATTTAGCTATTGATTCTATCTAATGATTCCACTTGAGGTCGGAAGATAGGGTTAGACCGAGGAGACGCAGTGCATTGCTTTCAGGGATACTTGCTTGGTCCATGCTTATGGATGGCAGGAGAGATTGCATGAGATGGTTGAGAGGTAAGAGTTTCGTTTTAAAAGCATTGAAATTTACGAGTCACTTCTTACCCCAGTTTACCAATCAGTGGAGGTCCTTCTCAAGATAAGCAGTGAGGTTATGTCTGTCCGTCTATTTCACCTTTGCTATGCTTTAGTGACTCTTTTCCTGAACGTTTAATTTTCAATTTTTTTTCTTGCATATAGCGTTAAAAACATTTTTAAATTAGGATTTCAGTTAGCTCTTTTGGTCTTCCTGACAACGAAGACTGATTTTATTACTTCATTTCCCTTTGAATTTCTAATGAAACGTATCTTAAAATTCTCTTGTATTGACTATTAAGGCATCACCTGAATTTAACTAAATATATAGATATGTAAATATATATAAATATATATATATATATAGAGGTGCCCCCCCTATATATATATTTACTCGAGCCACAAGATTAGCAACTAGGTCCCTTTTAATATGAAACCAATAAAATGTAAACGGAAATTCTACTCCAACAGCTTCTTTTCTCGCACTTCCCGCCTGTAGAATTCTCTTCCGTTTACATGCTTCTCCGACATCTACAATCTCTAAGAATTTCAATGTAAAGTCAATAGTCATCTCCTATCTCACTAACTTGCATCCTCTCTCTCATGCTCCTTTCTCTGTCCACTCTCATCATTATTCTCATCCTTCTCTTACCCACTTCCTGACACCCCCTTCAACCTGTCACTCTTTCTCATAACTTTTCTCCTATGTAATTCCCTGAGCATCAATGGCAGTAAACTACTTTGCTTGGGGCGATATGATTATAAAAAAATTAAAACTGAGTAAATTATTATTATTTTTTTAATTGGAGTAGATAGACCTTACTATCACCCAGTTCATACTCCTCCCTCTTCTTTTGGACAGAGGTAGAGATTGATCCCTTGTTTTCTGCTTAGGTTGGGAGTTCCCGGTTTCTTTCCACGCCTAAATAGTAGTGCAGTCGCAAGCTTTTTGTAATGAGTGTGTGGATGGTGGCAAGGATTGGTATTTATTGGTTGCTAGATCCGACTGGTAGTTAGGGGGCTAATATCTTGCGCAGCTCCTTGAGAGGCTGTTGTGAGCAGCAGTTGAATAGTATTGGGATTTCTTGTAGTGTCATGTAACGCATGGATAGGTGACCCTGCAAGTGCCTCCGGTGGGCAATCCTGGGACAACATTATGCTGCAGTCTGCTCCAGTTTCCTTCCTACACATGTTGCATTTGACGACCAACTGATACTACTACTCTAGGCCTCTCCTTACCAAAACATTGCTAATTATTAAAGCACACTAAGTCAGAACATTTTTTTAATCGTATCACCCCGAGCATGGCGGTAATGCCACTGATGTCCAGGGGGCTACATAAGAGTAAAAAGATTAAGTAGAAGAGAGTGAAGAGAAAGACGAACCAGTTAGAAAGGAGCAAGAGAAGGAAGGGAATACAGGTGTGATGACAGTTGCAAAGGTGGAGAGAAAGAAAATGATATACAGGGTGGTGAAAGAACTAGAGTCAAGTGCTTAATAGATTAGTATTGACATTGCATTTAAATTTCTGGAGGTTGCAGCCGTCAGGAAATCAAGAATATTGAAGCGAGTTCCACAGGCGGGAGGTGCGAGAGAAGAAGCTGCAGGAGTAGAATTGTCGTCTGCATTTGGCTAATCTATCTGTGAATGGGTGGGACCTAGCTGCCAATCTGGTTGCAGATTAAACTAAAACTAAAACTAAACCAGCTGAACAAAAATCACTTAAACCAGTTAACATCTATTCCTCGAACATCCGTGATATCCATACCAATATTTGCGGTGTTGAATCTTTCCTCCACGTAAACTCACTTGACATCTTAACTTTCTGTGACACTACTTTGACCCTTCTATTCATACCTTTGATTTCTATACCCCTGGTTACCTTCCCCTCTTTAAGAAGGATTCCAATATTCATATGCATGTAATTAGCGTTTATGTCAGTGAACATCTCCTTCTAGCTAGGGTGATCTCTATTGAATCTCCATATCATTCCTACATGTCTCTCTCTCTACTAAGTTAGTTAGCTTTTTTTTCTCTATCACTCCCCTTCACCTCTTGACTGTTCCTTAATTGACAGCATCTCGAACAATATAGATAAGGCCATTTTCTCCCATCCGTTTGCTTATATATTTATGCTTCAATGCCCACTACGCCAAGTGACTAGAAAACTCTGTCACAGATCTTGCTGGTGACCATACCATGAATTTTATAATCACTCAGTCCCTTACGCAAGTGGTGGATTTTCCGACGCGTTTCTCTAATAACCCTAATAAACATAACACTAGATGTCCGTTTCACTTCTATCCCTGAGTGCGTAACTTTGTAACTCTGATCATGCTGTGGTTTCCGTTATTACCTCTTTTTACTTCCCCTCCCACCAAGAAACTTCGACCAGCAGTCTAACTTACTGCTACCAAAGGAGAAGAGAGTCGTTCCGCAATTTCTTGTGTGACGTCTCTTGGAACAAAATTTTTACCCTTCCCGCTGAAGTCTGTGCATCCGAGATCTCCTCTTGGGTTAAAGCTAGCATAAGTGCTTTCATCCCAGCCAGGAAGTTACGACTTAAAACCCATTCGGGTCTCCCCTACTTGATCGGCCACTATGTCCCGCAAGAATCACTTCCTTCGGCTTTATCGGAGCCACGCGCCATTTTGCCTCTGTTCGTACTGAGTGGAAGAGAATCTTAAATGATGCAAAGCTGTTGCTTACTGACAGAATGAAGCAGCGTATAGCATTCTTTAAGTTTGGCTACAAAGATTACTGGCGGCTCTGGAAAAATGTCAACAGCAAGCCCTCTAACCCCCTTTTAATTAATAAATTTGAGGTGCTCGAATCTTTAGTGGACAAGGCACAAAGTTTTGTTCACAGATTCTCGATCCACTCAATATTTGATTCGTCTCGGGTATACACACCCGATTTTCCACCGGGAACTGAGACTCAGCTGAGTGACGTTCACATTACCCCCTCGCTGGTCTCTAACATAATTTCAAAGCCTAATTCCCATAAGGCAAGCAAAGGTAACGGAATCCCAATCAATGTCTGAAGAAATGTGCCCCTGAACTCTCCTCTGTCTTCTTCAAACTCTACAACTGCTGCCTCTCTGCGTCTTGCCTTCCTGCATGTTGGAAGTCCTCCTATGTGGTTTCTGTATTTAAGAACTGTGGAGAACACTCAGACCCATCTAATTACCGCCAAATCAGCCTCCTATCTATTTTTTGCAAAAAGCTCGCGACCATTATCAACGGTGGTTCAACATCTCACAGCCCACAGCCTGTTCGCTGATAAACAATATGACTTCTGTTTCACCAGGTATACTGCTGATATGCTAACGACAATATATATACCAGGCTCTCGATACAAACGGCAAAGCTAGAGCTCTTGCCGTAGATATCTCCAAAGCATGCTGATCTTATACGCAAATAGATGCAGTACAAGGCCGTTTAAGTGGAAACACCGACCCCCTTAAGCTCAGAAAAAAATATTGTCTGAATTTACCCAGACGAGACTCTTCCCATTATCGGAGCCTAGTCTGGATTCCTCAAAGCCTGAAAGCAGAGAATCCGACAAAGTGAACGTTTGACGCACGCATTTGATCTCCTCAGAACACCAATGACACTCAACCACCTCCCTGAATGGGCAGATACCAGAGGCATATGCGACACAAGGCTATATAGGTAGGAACACCGAATTCTTGTCTGATTTTTTCTTAGTCTTGCCTGGGTTCCTCTTCGCCAGAAGGCAGAGCGTCTGACAAAGTAAACGACTGAGACATGCAGTCGATCTCCTCAGAACGTCACTGACAATCCGTATTATGCGTTCCATAATTGTCAACTCTCTCTTTCCGATGTTAGGTAGCGGTGTATTTTATGTTTTCATATTATAAACTTCATCGTTGTTCCCTTGTTTAGTCCATTCTGTTCACAGGATTCTTCTGTTGCCTCAAGACTTTTCTACATCTGTGAGAAGGGTGTCCAGCAATCACTGCCAAATACGAGGACTGCCTTGTGGTGCAGTGGATATCGACTAGGAACGGCAAATCGGGGAGACGAGTTCGAATTCCATTCGAATTCATGGCATTCACTTATGCACAAATATCCTTGGGAAAATATTAATCCATCTCTTCCCACCGTTATGGGTTAAATAATAAGACCGTTTGAGTTCCACAGCCTTCGCTAGCAACCAGTCTACCGCAGAAAGCAATGGCAACCTACTGCGAGATAAGCTTCTGTCCAGTCAGTCATATCTCTTTTGAGACATGATTACTCAAAGCGTGTATCACATATGCCACTTAACTGTCTGACTGAATATAATAGTTGAAAACATCATTAAGGCTTCAACTGGTCATAAAGTGGGAGATCAGTTTTATATTGTTATGACTTAATTAACTGATCCCCCACTAATTAATACGTAATAATATAATACAACTCTTCTCCCTCTAGCTATGAGTCAAATAATAGGACAGATTGGCTTCTATAGCCGTCGCTGGCAACCAGTCTACGGCAGAAAGCAATGGCAACCTACTGCGGGATAATCTTCTGTCCAGTCTGTCATGTCTCTTTCGAGACATGATCGCCCAAGCGTTTATCATTCTTGGCACTTTACTGACTGACTGATATTAGGAAAAAATTAGTATAATTTTCTTTATTTGTGATTAAATATTTCTTAATACTATACTTAGTATTTGGAAGTCATCTTTTTACACAACAATTATTTTTTCTTTGATTCAAACAAAATTTTTCTTATGCTTAGCTTCTGGGTGGCATTTCTTGCAATCCCAATCCCTCTTCGGATTTCACTGTTGCACTCGCTTTCCTCAGTTAAAACACTAAATAGATATTTAATTTTGGGGACTCGCATGATTTTGGTGTCTCCAATATGTAGTTCGCATGTTGGGGTTTTCTTTTTGTAAGAACCAGACATTTTGTATTCTTACAATTGATATTTAGTCCTTTTTTCTATCTTTCTGGTATTTCATTCTGTAGGAGTTACTGTGTGTCATTTGTTTGAAAATTGTTGCCGCCAACAATGAATCCTGTTAGCAATTGTAATTATTTCAAGGTTTTTTTCACTGAACAAATCTGCTGACACGGCACAACATGCATCTTCCCTATTTTTATTTATATTATTTAATTTTTTCTTTAATCAATTCACATGAAGAAAGGATATAAAGCCACTGAAACACAAACGCCAATAGAAATGAGAGAAATTGAAAAAACTTTGGAAAAATCAGAAATTCAGTAATATTATAATTTACAGAGTTTAGGCAAAGGTGTTTGGTGAATAAAGTTAAAGTAGAATTTTGAAGAAAATGTAATCCCAATCCTAAATAAGAAACAAGAGATAAACCTATATTCCTGTTCAAAAGACTGTAGAGGAGTGGGAATCAGATAATAGGCAGACCTATTTGCTCCAGTTTATTGAATTATTCAAATTATAATATTAATCAAACTTGTAGTAGATTAAGAACAGATGCCGTGATATAAAAAAAAGGCTTAAATAAGTTTAATGATTTTTTTCCCTAGATTTATTCTGACTATCTTTTACCTCGAGGTCTAAGCAATGATCTCCAAAGCGAACACCTGGCAAGACTGATGTTTCATAAAATGTTCCTCTGTAAAATTTGGCCGACCTTTAGATCAAGTCTCGATTGAAAACAACTGAGAAAACTAAAAATCAATCTAATTTCTTACTCGACCTCAAATTGGTCAACAGTCAAGCTTATAAGAAAAGTGCAATACAAGGGTAAGGTTAAAATTTTAGGTAAGTATTGAGGGTTGGCAGTGTTTGAGAATGCGATGTTTCGTGTCCAGAAGGGAAGGTCAGGATACCGAGTGTCTACTGCCAACAATGGCAGAACAAAATAGAAAGAACTGATCTGCTCACGCATGTCTCATTATCCAATGATTCGTCAGCCAAAGAAAGGTTCTAAAACGGTCATCAAATTAACACTGAGCCAGGATTAGAAACGTTGAAACGATTTGGACGAAATAGATATTGCACTTGGGCTGGAAAGAGAACGTAATGTCGGAAGGTGGTGACATGGACGAACTGTTTGAGTCGGCTAAGAGTATGTTGGCGTTATGTTCAAAGTAGGCGAGGAGGGAAGAGACGAGGTTATTTGGAATAGATCAGCAAGCAACAATGTAAGAGCTAAGATTTGGTTGAAATTGTCTGACAGAGGCGTGGGAAATGCACTTTTTGCAGAGGTGGCCAAAGTGTGGGGGCGTAAAAACATACATTTACGTGAAATAGGAAGTAGTCACAGATAGCAGAGACATGCGCAAACAGATGTAAACATGCTTAAATAGAATGAGACACGCAGACAGAATAAATCTATTTGGAAATACAAGGCATGTTGAAAAGCACTCTAGCTAGCAAGATAGATAGATAGATAGATAGATAGATAGATAGATAGATAGATAGATAGATATGAAGAGACTGAGATAGATAGATAGATAGATAGATAGATAGATATGAAGAGACTGAGATAGATAGATAGATAGATAGATAGATAGATATGAAGAGACTGAGATAGATAGATAGATAGATAGATAGATAGATAGATAGATAGATATGAAGAGACTGAGATAGATAGATAGATAGATAGATAGATAGATAGATAGATAGATAGATATGAAGAGACTGAGATAGATAGATAGATAGATAGATAGATAGATAGATAGATAGATAGATAGATATGAAGAGACTGAGATAGATAGATAGATAGATAGATAGATAGATAGATAGATAGATAGATATGAAGAGACTGAGATAGATAGATAGATAGATAGATAGATAGATAGATATGAAGAGACTAGATAGATAGATAGATAGATAGATAGATAGATAGATAGATAGATAGATAGATATGAAGAGACTGAGATAGATAGATAGATAGATAGATAGATAGATAGATAGATAGATATGAAGAGACTGAAGAGACTAGATAGATAGATAGATAGATAGATAGATAGATAGATAGATAGATAGATAGATAGATAGATATGAAGAGACTTAAATACATTTTTAGCAGAAAAGTAAAACCCATTTTAGGTCATTTTAAGATATCAATGGCACTAAGTGAAATATTTACTAAGTAATCTTAAAAGGTAATATCTTTATCGACGCTTATTTATCAGTACTTTTTTTTTACACATGCTACGATAAGAACTAGAAATAGGTTTTCCGTTTGTATTAGAAATGAGACCTGATTTCTCGATCGAATTTAGTATGAAGATTATAAAACTAAACTTTAAATTCCCATGAAGGCAGTATTTCATGCATAAATCATGATGATCTGATTGATTGCATCATAAATATTCCCACCTTTGTTTATATTTCTGAGATGGTATTTACATTATTTACATTGTTCCAACTGTTATCTTCATCTTTGTTGTTATATTGACGACGTTTCGGCCGTTGTACGTTGTCCCCAAGGACACACAGGCCAGTGGATAAAAAGCATTGGTTGGAGCCTGTGACTTGACCCAAAGAGGTTTAGTTCAGAAGCTAGTGACTGTAGGGGTGAACAAAAAACTTCACGATATGAGTTAAATGGAGATATCTAAGTCATTCGAAAGTGGCATGACTCAAAGAACGAGAACAATCAACTCCAGTGATCGAAATAAAGGGTTCAGTTCAACGTTCTAGTTACTTGATGAACGTTGGAGCGTACAACGGCCAAAACGTCGTGACTGAGAAAATAAAAATGAGAAAAATATTCCGAACGATGTAAATAAATATTTCCATGTTTGTTTCTCAACTTTTCTTTTCAAAAACTAAACTACAATTATATTTTTTTCTCAATTATATAATTACCAATGTTTCCATCTCCTAGATCAGAAGGCGAATTGGCATGGCGAAAGACGCGTTCCAGAAGCTGAGTAAAGTACTAAGACACAGAAAAATTTCGCTTGAAACAAAGAAGAGAGTACTGGATTGCTACATGATGTCAGTTCTCTAATACGGCAGTGAATGCTGGAAAATATCATCGAAGATGAAGAAAAAAATTGAAGCAGCGGAAATGTGGTTCTACAGAAGGATGCTGTGGATATCATGGACCGAGCATGTGAATAATGATGAGGTGTTGGAAAGAATGGCAACAAAAAGAAAATTAATAGTGATCATAAAGAAGCGACAACTGAAGTTCCTGGGACATGCAATGAGGAAGGAGGGCTTAGAGAACTTGATACTCATAGTCCAGATAGAAGGAAAAAGAGACGGGGGAAGGCAGCGGATAACATATTTGAAGGACCTGATCAGGTGGATGACAACGGGGGTTGTGAGGTATAACAGAAGAAAACATAATCCACCAGGGACAGGGAGACGTGGAAAGCCATAATCGCCTACATCCTGAAGGAAGAACGCACATAGAAGAAGATATATGCCAACTGTTTATAAGAAATTATAATGTGTATTTTAAATGGGGGATTATTTCTATATTATAATCAACATATTAAGAGATCCCTCATTTTGTGGCCATGCTAGTTTCTATATATTTATATTGTAGATTTATGAGCTTGAACTGGTGGTTGGCAGAGCGCGGTTTGAATGGTGTAATAGAAGAAAGCGTGCTAAGAGCCACCAGGGATAGGGAGACGTGGAAAGCCATAACCGCCTACGTCCTGAAAGGACAGGGCACATAGAAGAAGAATTACCAATGATGTTTTGCCATTTATCAGGCAACTTTTCAATTCGTTTTTAATAAAACGGCTCAGGTGTTGGCGTAAAACCATTTCCATTGTACTCTTGAGTCAGGTTTTTGTAGAGAAAGTTTTCCGCATCAAAGCAACGATTGAAAACGGCAATAACAGATCGTTGCATTTGAATATATGTTGTCATCTCGCGCTATCACGCGGTGTGACGTCGTAGAATCGCATTGCAAAAGCAAGCATGCGCAAGGGAATTCCACAGGCGGGAAGTGCGAGAAAAGAAGCTGTTGAAGTAGAAATTGCGGTTACATTTCATCGGTTTCACTGTAAAAGGGTGGGACCTAGTTGCCAATCTAGTATCTCGTGCAAACTCACACCTAGGGGGCACCAGTGATTTAAGTTCATCAGAGCAGAAGCCATGAAAGTATTTATAGAAGAGGCACAGGGAAGCCACGTCACGCCGGTGAGAGAGCGACTGCAGGCGGTCAGCCAAGTCGGTATCAATCACGTTACAGTTTCTTCGCTGTATTTTATCAAGGAGCCCGAGGAGAATAGTAGGGGCACCCGACCAGATGTGGCAACAGTATTCAAAACACGGGCGGATGGTAGATTTATATAAGTGCAGGATAGATTCAGGCGTAAAGAATTTCCGGGCCCTGCACAGAGAGCCAACTTTCATATCAGCGGATTTAGCAATGGATTCGACGTAGTCATTCTACTTGAGGTCCGCTGAGAGTGTCAGGCCAAGCAGGCGTAGTGTTTTACTCTCTGGGAGGCATGCCTGTTCCATGCTAATGAGAAGGAGGTGCGGTCGTCTGTGGTGGTTAATTGACAGCAGCTTCGTTTAGGAAGAATTGAATTTTACGAGCCATTTCCTATCCCAATCCACCACGGATTGGAGGTCCTTTTCAAGCTCAGCCGCAAGGTTCGCCTTGTCATCAACACCAGATTTTTGATCGAGGCGAGCGTATACTGTGGTATCATCGGCGTACATGCCTACTTGTGATCTTATGGCATCGGGGAGATCATTGATGTAGATTAGAAAGAGCGTAGGATCTAGGATAGAGCCTTGGGGGACACCCGTGTTTGTAGGGTAGTTCTGGGAGGCATGTCCGTTTAAAACCACCTTCAGTGTGCGGTTGGAGAGGAATGACTGGATTAAGTCCAACAAAAGTTCAGTAATGCCGTAGCTTCGCAGTTTCCGTAGAAGGCCGGCATGCCATACTCTGTCGAATGCTTTAGAGATATCCAGGGCGACAGTTCGGGCTTCACCATTCTTGTCGAGAGCCTGGCATATATACTCGGTGATGGTCGTTAGCATATCAGCAGTAGACCTGGTGAAGCGGAAGCCATACTGTTTGTCCGATAGGATCCCGTGGACCGTGAGATGCTGAACGACCTCGGCATTGATAATGGCTTCGAACACTTTGCCGAAGTGCGGTAATTTGCGGGGTCCGAGGGTTCAACCAGTGTTCTTGAATATTGGAACCACAGAAGAAGACTTCCAACAGGCAGAAAAGCAGGAGGAAGACCCACTGATTTACCTATGTCCAACGATGGAAAAATAAACTTTATTTTTTCAAATGGCTTTGAAACATGTGTGTGAGTGTGAACTCTGGTTGGAAGGATTTGAAAGTAAGTTATTATGTATTTATTTATTTTTTAATTATTATTTTTTGCTTAATTCACTGGTCATTTGAAGGAATGTTTTTGCAAAGAAATTTCTTTGGACTTTAACTAAGTTAAAACTCACCACTATTTTTTAAATTGGAGTAGATAGTACCTACTATCGCCCGGTTTCACACTCTACCCCCTTCTTTTGAACAGGAGTAGAGGTGATCACCTTGTTTCCTGTTTAGGAAGGGGTTCCCTGTCTTTCTACCTCCGCCTTCGGTCTTAGTGTTAGTTCAGTTGGTAACTCTTTGCAGTTATTGACTATAGTGGCAATGTCTCTCCATTCTGAAGGTACCGGGTTGGCAGTTTCCTGGATGCTGCTTCCGACTTGTAATTAGGAGCCCGAACTCTTGGGTAGTGTCTTGCTCTGATCAACAGTTGAATAATATCGGGGTTCCTGTAGTGCCATATCGCGCATGGACGGGCGTCCCTTCACGAACCTCCGGTGGGAAACCCCGAGGCCACATTATGTTGCAGGCTGCGCCAGTCTCCATTCTTCACATGCTGCAAATAGTGACCGACTGATTCTACTCTAGACCTCTCTCCTCAACCAAAACAAAAAACAATATATATATATATATATATATATATATATATATATATATATATAAAGTAAAATAAATTTTCAAAATTCAAAAATGTTGAATGGACATTTCGACATAAAATCCTTAAGAGAGATTTTACGTCTCCTCAGCAACGTCCGACCTTCTTTCAAAATGAAAATAAAAAATAAGAATAAAAAGTGAGAGAAAAAGAGAGAGACAAAAGGTAGAAAAAAAGGTAGAAAAAATAAAATTAAAATTAAAATTAAAAATAAAAAAAGACGGTTAAGATTTGAGAAATTTACGTTACAAAAAAATCCGAAAATAATTCATGTCTAATTTTAGATTTTAACTTTTAGATAGAGTTGTAAGTGAAGAAATGGAAAATTTGGTTTCGTCTGGCTTACAAAGGAAAGGGCTTAGGGTGGTATTAAATTGAGAATAGGGTTAAAAGAAAAAGAAAAAGAAAAGGGAAGTAGGGAGGTAATAAAACTAGAGACAAGGAAAGAGAATAGAAAGGGAAAAAAAGGTGGGGAAAATATATAATAATAATAATAATAATAATAATAATAATAATAATAATAATAATACTCATCGATGGTTACGTGCATCTGGATTAAAGTCTGAAACTGAAGGATTTATACTTGCAGCACAAGACCAAAGTCTTTTCACGAGAAACTTTCAGGCAAATATTATGCATAATAATATGGATCCAAAATGCAGGTTTTGTGATAAACACCAAGAAACAATAGACCACCTAATCTCAGGCTGTTCTGTGCTTGCCCCAAACGAATATAAAAATCGCCACGATAGAGTTGGGCAATATTTACATTGGGCAATGTGCAAACATTATGGAAAAGCTGTAAACAAACACTGGTATGAACATCATCCAGCACCGGTTACAGAAATAGAAGATGTAACCATTCTATGGGATTACACCATCTACACAGACAGAAAAATTGAAGCAAACAGGCCAGACATTATTGTTAAAAACCAGAAGGAGAAAACTTGTCTATTAATTGATATGGCTTGTCCAGCGGATTGTAACATAGCAATCAAGGAATTTGAAAAACTGTCAAAATATAAAGACCTGGAAATTGAAATAGAAAAAATGTGGAAATTGAAAACAAGAGTTGTGCCAGTGATAGTAGGTGCACTTGGAATGATAAAAAATGGAACAAAACAACACATTGAAAGAATCCCTGGAAACCCCAGCTTAAGAGATATACAAAAAATTGTATTATTAAGTACAGCCCACACACTAAGGAAAACGTTATCTATGTAATGCTGGGGATGATAGGGAGGATAGAAAAACATGAAATGGAGTCATAACAACACGCCACTACCTGCCTTAGGTCTCCCCGCAGACTTGGTTGGTAGTGAGACCAATGCAGAAATCTAAATATGATGAAAAATGACATAATAATAATAAATATACATATTACCCTACGTCGGTGACATGACTCGTGTGTTAAGCAACGCTCAAGTGCATATTACCAACTGACCGTTTAAAAGATTTGAATTCATGTTCACTCAATATTCATGGGAGTTAAATCTTATAATGTTAGCGTACTATTTTTATTTTATCAGGAGTAAAGTTTAAAAAGAAAAAAAACATTAAATAGAGATAAAAAATGAAATCATAAATTTTTAAAAATTATTATTATGATGCAGGCCGATGAATTCAGACGGTCGTAATTAATAATTGTTAATAGTAATATTTGCGGGGAAAATAAAGAGACAAAGAAACAAAGGAATCATCAAAGAAAGGAACGTATAGAGAAATCTGTATCAATCAGACTCTAAGAATTTTATACATACGTTTATTCCCATATGTATGACATTAATTCTCATAACTGCATATATCTCCCCCTTGAATTTGCCTTTTTTTCTGAGATAAGGTTTTATTCACACTATTTAAATCATTCGGACTATCGTCTTCATCTTGGTTGCTATTTGTACAAATTTGTACAAATATCAACCAAGATGAGGACAATAATTCGTATAATGGAAATAGAGTATCTCCCCCTTGCATTGAATAGAAGTACAGGTATATCCCTTTTTTACTGCTTAGAAAGGGGTTCGTGCTTTTCCTCTCCTTAGGTCTCAATAGTGGTGCTTTCGTGACTCTTCTGTGGGGTGAGTGAACGATGGCAACGTTTGTTTATACATAGGATCTGGGTTAGCAGTTTTCTGTTTGCTGCTTCGCACTTGTAGTTAAAAGCCCTAACTCTTGCGTAGCGTCCTGAGTGGCTGCTCTGATTAAAAGTTGCATAATACCGGACTTCCAGTGCTACGTCGTGCATAGATGGGTGTCTCCTCAAGCTTCTCCGCTGAGTAACCCTGGCCTACTCCCTTCCAACACATGTCACAATTGATGGCTGTCTGCAACCACTACACGACGCCTATCCTTACTAAAAGAAAATGAATATTCACAACTAAATTAGCCATCCAAGACCATTTAAACCACTAAACATGTTATTTTAAGATCTGTGGTATACGTATCAACTTTTGCAGTGTGGAATCTTTCACAAAAATTCCCCAGACATCCTAGCTCTCATCAAAACTAACCTGAACCCAACAATACTCTCCTCTGATTTCTCGATTCCTGTTTACCTTCCCCTCTTTAGGAAGGACACTAGTGTTCACATACATGGCCTAGAAACTTATGTCAACAAATATCTTCCTCTGGCTAATGTGGTTTCTCTTGAATCCCCTGACCATACTTATACGTGTCTCTCCGTCTCGCTCTACTAAACTACTTCTTTCTTAATTACTCCCCTTCCTCTTCTAACCGTTCTTTACTAGGCAGTATTTCTGATAATATAGAGAAGGCCATTTCCTCTCCCCTGTTAGCTAATATATTCCGGTTCGGTGATTTTAATGCCCACCATGCCCAGTGGCTGAAAAACTCTGTCACAGATCATACTGACATCTGTACACTGAACTTTGCAATCAAGGACAAGTTTCTCTGCTAGATATCAGCGTTCACTTTGATCCTAGACCTCTGCCACGCCATGCAGCTCTGTCCTCTTGGCAACTCTGATCAGGCTATATATATATAGTGGGGATGACTATATATTCATATATATATATATATATATATAAAGGAAAACTCAACACGTCATTTCAAGTGGTTATGAACTATAGTTCATTTCTATGAGCTCATTTCATCATACTTTACAATATTTCTTCCATTTGGTACAAAAAAGTTTGCCGGATTTTTGTTGGATTATCCTCACCGTTTACGGATTGGACATATATACCTATATATATTATATATATATATATAAGCATATACTGTAAAATATAAGAGACAATGAATGTTGTCTATTATGTTTAATCATAAGCCGTTCTAAATATAATAGACATTCATTGTCTCTTATATCTAACAGTATATGTTTAGAAATTATCTGCTGCCTCGATACACTATATATATGTAATATGTAATGTACCGAGGCAGTAGATAATCTTATATATATATATATATATATATATATATATATATATATATATATATTAGAAAAAGGAATATGTTTTTTCCAACGAGAGAAATTGGTATAGAATAAAAAGTGTGAGAGGCCGTGAACGTTTTATTAAAGTGTATATTTATTGTTGTTGTTATTATGCATGTTATGATACTTTAAATGTCTATAATGGTATTTGTGACGCTACACGAGTTACAAGTTGACTCTCTTCAGGTGAATAAACTTGTTTTGATACTTAAAGTATCTTAGCATGTATATTAATCCTACTAAAAGTTATTTAGGGTTAATCTCTAGGGAAATTATCCAAAAAACAACTGAGTAATTATAGTTCATTCTCCATCCCAATCTCTGGGAGGATTCTTCCGACGCCATGATTTGGTTTACCAATAATAAAGAGAAATGTTTATCTTCTTTTCTGGAATTTTATATTGTAGATTTTTATTTTTCTATCTCTAAAACCGCCAAGATTGCTGCATTAACTTCGTTAAAAAACATGTAGACATCACTGATAAGGAAATTAAGATTATTCTAGCAACTAGAAGTAGATTCTAACCTTTTACCATTCCACCAGAACCAAAGATCTCTACGACAAATTCGATGCCCCTATGGAAGAATAGTTTTTTTTTTTTTTTTTAATCATTTCACCCCGAGCAAGGCAGAAACGCCACTGATGTGCAGGGGGTTACATAAATGTAGAAAGATTAATTAGAAAAGAGTGAGGAGTACAAGCTAGTTAGAAAGGAACAATAGAAAACTGAGAAAGCAGGTGCAATGACAGGTACATGGGCGGAGAGAAAGGGAAGGTTATACAGGGGAGGGGAGAGAGAGCTAGAGGCCAGTGGTTAGTAGGTGAGTATTAACTTTGCTTTTAAATTTCTGGAGGTCGTAGCCGTCAGGAAAGCAAGAATACGGGAGTGAGTTCCACAGGCGGGAAGTGCGAGAGAGGAAGCTGCAGGAGTAGAATTGTCGTCTGCGTTTGGCTAACCTGACTGTGAATGGGTGGGACCCAGTTGCCAGTCTGGTTGAACGGGTAAACACCTGTTGAGGAGGCATCAGTGTATCTTAGATACCTTAACCCTCTAGGGCCATTCGTATCATATTTGATACAGTATTTCCCTATAAGGAAACATTTGGTATTTCCCTATAAGGAAACATTTGGTATTCATTGACTGAGCAGTCAGTACTGCTTTCATTTGAAATTTATAAAATATTTCTCTTAAAAAATTTTTCAGGAAAATATTTCTTTCAAGGCTTGTTTTCATACTGTATCAAATATGATACGAATGGTCCTAGAGGGCTAATAATATAATATGATTAAGGCTTCTACTAGTCATAAAGTGGGGGATCAGTTCTATATTGTTATGAAGTAATAAACAGATCCCCCACTAATATGATACGAATCGCCCTAGAGGGTTAAGTAGAATGTAGACCCCAAACAAATTGGTTTATACCGTGATGATGGTCTTATGCTTATCCCCAATAGCAATAGGCTATTTAATACTATGATTCATAAAACTATTAGAGCCATTAGATTACTGGGTTTTAAAATTGAAGTTTTGACTGACCTAGAAATTGTCAACTATTTGGACATCACCTTTAATCTAGATGACAATTCGGACAGAAATTACCTTAAAAATGATACCTCAGCTACATTAATGTTAATTCTAACCACCATAATACTATTATAAAGTAAATACCTAACATTTTTAATACCAGAATAAACAAATTGTCTTACAATCTTAAGATCTTCAATAAAAATAAAAAGTTATAAAATAAAGCTCTCTAGAAAAGTGACTTTAAGAACAAATTGGTAGATTTAAAATTCGTTGTTAAATCTAAGTCATCTAAAACGAGAAGCAGATCTAGAAAAAAAATTATGATTTAACCACCCCCATCATGTAGAGCATTTAATACTAACATCAGGAAATATTTTCTGAACTTGGTAAGTACACATTTTATACCAATATCTCTCTATGTAGAAGCTTTAATAGAAATACCAATCAAATTAGTTATTCTTGCACACATAATATAGATAATATCATTAATTTCCACAATAGGCAGATTTTATAGAATTTAGATAGAACTAATGTTAAAACTGGTATCGACTACAGCCACTTCCCCACAGACGAAATGTGGACTCCCTTTGTCTGTTCTGTAAATACTTTCATGGCTTCTGCTCGGACGAACTTAAGTCACTGGTGCCTCCTCAACAGATGTTTACTCGTGCAACCAGATTGGCAACTAGGTCCCACCCATTCACAGTTAGTTTAGCCAAATGCAGATGACAATTCCACTCCTGCAGCTTCTTCTCTCGCACATTCCGCCGGTGGAACTCGCTCCCATATTCCTGTTTTCCTGACGGCTACAACCTCCAGGAATTTAAATGCAATGTCAATACTCATCTATTAACCACTTGACTCTAGCTCTTTCCCCCTCCACGTATATCCTTTCCTTTCTCTCCCCCTTTGAAACTGTCATCACACCTGCATTCTCATCTTTCTATTGCTCCTTTCTAACTGGTTCGTATTCCTCTTCACTCTCTTCTAATTAATCTTTTTACACTTATGTAGCCCCCGCACATCAGTGGCATTTCCGCCTTGCTCAGGGTGAAATGATTAAAAAAGAAACTTTAAAAAATACCCTCATGTAACTGCAGGTCAATCAAGTTTTGTCCAGTGGAAAGTAAATGTAAGTCTACCTAAGTAATCTACCAAGTCAACATGTCTCCCATAAATAACAAAATATAAATATCAATTTTTTTTAATCATTTCACCCCAAGCAAGGCATTCCACTGCCACTATTGCGCTTGGGGCTACATGGGGGAAGGTAAATAGAAAGAGTGGTTAGATATAGGAAATGTCAGAAGGGGGGTGATAGGTAGTTGGGAGGATGGGAAGAGTGTTTGAAAGAATGGAAGCGAGTTAGTGTGTTAGGAGGTATCTATTGACCTTACATTTAAAATCCTGGAGATTGTAGCCGTCGGGGAAGCAGTCATGTGGAAGGGAATTCCACAGTCGGGAAGTGCGAGAAAAGAAACTGTTGGAGTAGAAGTTGCTGTTGCATTTTATCGGTTTCACTGTAAAAGAGTGGGATCTAGTTGCTAATCTAGTATCTCATGCAAAACCTAGGGGGCACCAGTGATCTAAGTTCATCGGAGCAGAAGCCATGAAAGTATTTATAGAAGAGACACAGGGAAGCCACGTCGCGCAGTACATTGAAACTTCAGTGGAAGAATTTAAACAACGTTACTATTTCCCCAAACAATCTTAATCTAAAATTCCAAACCTCTCTTTCCCGAAGATTTTGAGAAATGAAAAGAGAGGGACTTAACTCAACAATGAGTTGGGTTAAAAGGTTCGGTCCGCACCCCCAGTAACCTTTACGATAGATGCAGTCTATGTTTAGTCGAAAAATTGAAATATTAAAATATCTTGAGCAAAATTTGCTTTTAAACTTAATAAAAGAATTTATAAGCAAATAATAATGAATTTATAAATTTAAATTTGGGTACAAACTTCCTAATAATTAAAATGAAATTATAAGTCCTATAAATAGTTGCTTCTTTTCTTTTTATTAAACGTATAATTAAATTATATTATCTAACTTTTCTTTCTTAAATCTATTTTCCTTCTCGTTGTAACGTTTTATTTTTAATTTTTATTTAACCATGGGTTTCTTTGTATTAATGCAGTCATATATTTAAATTTAATTTTATAATAATTACTCTAAAATTAGAAATTAATTAGAACCTTTTAATTTTTTTTTCATTCTTTTCTTTTTTTCTGTTTTTTTTTTTTTGTTTCATTTTTCGGCCTCGATTTGTTTTCTTCTTCTTTTCATTATGTTGTTCTTGTTGATTTTTTTCTTTTTTCTTTTATTTTTCTTTTTTTTAGCCTTTGTCTTTTTCTTTTTCATTTTGTAAACATTCATTTTTGGTATCGTCTGCTTTTCTTCTTCAAAATTCTTGTTATTTTATTTTTCTTGCGTTTCAGTCTTCTTTCTTTCTTTCTTTCTTTCCTTATTTTTTGTGTGATTCATTTCCCCTTCTCTTTCTTTCTTTCTTTCTTTATTCTTTTTGTGATTCATTTTCCCTTTTCTTTCTTCCTTGCTTTCTTTCTTTCTTTCTTTCTTTCTTGCTTTCTTTCTTGCTTTCTTTCTTTCTTTCTTTATTCTTTGTGTGATTCATTTCCCCTTCTCTTTCTTTCTTTCTTTCTTTCTTTCTTTTGGTGTTTCATTTCCCTTTCTCTTTCTTTCTTTCTTTCTTTCTTTCTTTCTTTCTTTCGTTCTTTCTTTCTTTTTGTTATTCATTTCCTATTCTCTTTCTTTCTTTCTTTTTTTCTTTTTGTGATTCATTTCCCCTTCTCTTTCTTTTTTCTTTCTTTTTTTTTGTGATTCATTTCTTTCTTTCTTTTTCTTTTTCTTTCTTTCTTTCTTTCTTTCTTTCTTTCTTCTTTTTATGATTCATTTCCCCTTCACTTTCTTTCTTTCTTTTTTCTTTCTTTTTATGATTCATTTCCCTTTCTCTTTCTTTCTTTCTTTCTTTCTTTTTGTGATTCATTTCCCTTTCTCTTTCTTTCTTTCTTTCTTTCTGTGATTCAATTCCCCTTTCTTTCTTTCTTTCCTTTCTTTCTTTCTTTCTTTCTTTCTTTCTTTCTTTTTGTGATTCATTTCCCCTTCTCTTTCTTTCTTTCTTTCTTTTTGTGATTCATTTCCCGTTCTCTTTCTTTCTGTCTTTCTTTCTTCTTTCTTTTTGTGATTAATTTCCCTTTCTCTTTCTTCCTTCCTTTCTTTCTTTTTTTCTTTCTTTTTTTTCTTTCTGTGAATCATTTCCCATTCTCTTTCTCTCTTTCTTTCTTTCTTTCTTTCTTTCTTTCTTTTTTTGTGTAATTCATTTCCCCTACTCTTTCTTTCTTTCTTTCTTTTTTTTGATTCATTTCCCCATCTCTTTCTTTCTTTCTTTCTTTTTTTTGATTCATTTCCCCTTTTTTTTCTTTTTTTCTTTCTTTCTTTTTTTCTTTCTTTCTTTCTTTCTTTCTTTCTTTCTTTTCTTCTTTCTTTCTGTGATTCATTTCCCCTTCTCTTTTTTCTTTATTTTTATTCTCTTACAGTTTTCTGTCTCTTTTTTTTTCTTATTCTCTTCAGTTCTGTTATTTTTTTCTGTTCTTTTCCTATCCTTTCTATTAATTTCTTCTTCTTCTATCTGCTCTGGTCGCTTCAGGACGTAGGCGATCATGACCTTCCATGTCTTCCTATCCCTGCTGGCTCTTAGCACGCTTTTTTCTGTTACACCATCCAAACCGCGCACTGCTAACCACCAGTTCAATCCCATAAATATAGAATATAAATGTATATAAACTAGCATGGCCACAAAATGAGGGATCAGGTTATATATTGATTATAATATAGAATTTGTCCCCCATTTTATATCCACATTATAATTTCTTATAAACAGTTGGGATATATCTTCTTCTATGTGCTCTGTTCCTTCAGGACGTGGGCAATCATGACTTTCCACGTCACCCTATCCCTGGTGGCTCTTAGCACGACTTCTCCTGTTACACCATGCAACCCTCGTTCTATCATCCACCTGATTAGGTCCTTCAAATATGTTTCCTCTGTCTCTTTTTTACTCTATCTGGCCTGTTAGTATCAGGTTCTCCAAGCCCTCCTTCCTCATTGCATGTCCCAGGAACTTTAGTTGCTTCTTCCTTATACTTAGTATTCATTTCCTTTTCGTTTCCATCCTTTCTAAAACCTCATCTTTGCACACATGCTCGATCCATGATATTCGCAGCATCCTTCTGTAGAACCACATTTCAGTTGCTTCAAGTTTTTCCTTCATCTTTGATGATATTAAGTTTATCTACTATTGGTTTTTCCTCATCAATTTTCGTTTGATTTTTTTCTTTCTGTTTAATTAATTTAAATTTAATTTATAATTTAATTTAAATTATTCTTCGTGTGGTTTTCGACTTTGGGTTGTTTCATTTCTCACACTTTTCTTTTTCTTCTTTTCCATCTCTCAGTTTTCTCGTCTTTCTTATTTCATGTTTTTCTTCTTTTTCTTGTTGTTGTTGTTGTTCTTCTTCTTTAATGTTATTCCCTTTCCTCTTTTTTTCTTTCTTCTACATTTTTCGTTTAACATTGTTTTTCTTTCTTTCTTCTACTTCTTCTACTCTTTCTGAAACTCTTAGAATGTCCAGCAATTTTAAAGTGAATGACTAAATAAAATAGTTCCTGGCTACAAAAACTACATTTCGAATCAACGAAAAACTTGGATCAATAAGTCTTTGAGAATTAATGGTTATTGCCAAAATTGAAAGACATAAAACAGATTTTTTAGCTAGGATCATAAAATTAAACGTTCAATGTTTTAAAAGAAACGTTTTAAAATTTTAAACAAATGACATTTTGTTTGTATTTTTATATTAGTAAAAATTTTATTGAATATTTATTTCAAACACAGAAAAGAGTTTTTAAGTCTTTGAAATTTATCAGATAAAATTTTGTTAGTTTTGGGTCATAAAATATTAATTTATTATGTCTTACAGAGAGGAATATTATAACATCAAAGCCTTATTTAAATAATTCCTTATTTTAATTAAACAGAATAAAGTACTTAAAAAAATGTAAATGACTTTTCTTTGATAATTATTCTTGATTTGTAGTAGGCAAGATTTGAAGTCAATAAAGAAAGTTTGCAATATCACGTAACAATGGTTATGCAGTATGATAGTGAAAACCAATGACATTCAGATTTCTAAACTTATAGGATACAAATCCTATGTTATCTATCAACCACTTACAAAACCCCAAATAAATTGCACACCCACAAAATCGGATTCAAACGCCTAAAAGCATTTGGGAAAAAACAAAATAAAATTTCACACCCGCAAAAGTTGATTCAAACGATTTGGAAAAACCCAACTAAAAAAATTCACAAGTCAGTGCGAAATACAAATTCTGAATCCTGATTGGATTAAAAACAGAAAATTATGTATAACGTATTTTCACACCTAACTGAAAAAGCCTTGCTGAAGCCGGCATCATGAGACGTTTCACTATTTAAACCACGATGATAATCTGTCAAATCAGGTCAGTCAGATGGAAGCGGTAGCTGATAGCATCTCACAATGTAAGGAAGAAAATTTAAGCTGACTCGCCTTTACAAACAACTTTCTTTTCTTCTTTTTAATCCACTCCAACCCGGACGTAGGGCACGCCACAGTCTCATTCGCCTTCTTCTTCCAAATTAATTTTCTCCATCTTCACACCACGCCGCTAAAGAGAACAATAACAACGACGCGTTAATTACAACTTATTTATTTATTTATTTTACTTGCTCTCCCTCTCTCTCTCTCTCTCTCTCTCTCTCTCTCTCTCTCTGTCTCGCTCTCTCTCAACCTGTCGCCGACCTAACAAAAAGAGAAAGGAACAGAGACTTTACATTCTGCTACTATACAACCATGAACTCTGGCGGGCATTTTAAATACCTGCATTCCTGTACAAACAATTTTAACTACAAAACTGCATGCTTTTTCTCAATTAACATTTTTCTTCTCCCAAATATATTATAGTATTCAGTTAACAAAATTTACTTATATTTTCCTTCTTACACTTTGGTTATTCTGGAAATAAATCTTTATTTTGATGTACACACGAGGTATTTTATACTTTCACATTTCAACATCCAACCTTCAACCTTCTGATATATAAATTGTGGGAACTTCAAGCTTGTTTGGCACAAGGCCAATTTACCAAGCATCAGCGAGGCCACTACAATCTAAATATCATTGCTCATTACCTCAAATATCTTCTATTTTTATAATCCGATGATATTTCTTCATCCCTGGTTATCTTCCCCTTTTAAGGAAGGATTCCACTGTCCACATGCATGGGCTGGGTGTCTATGTCAGCGAACACCTGCCCCATAGCTAGGGTGACTTCACTCGAATCTACTGACCACCAATACATATGTCTCCGCCTGTCACTCCTCAGTTCGGTTAGTTACCTATTCTTTCTTTACCGTTCTCCCTCCTCTCCTGACTGCTCCCTACTAGATAGCATTGCTGATGACACAGATAAGGCTATTTCCTATCACCCATTCGCCCACATATTTGTATTTGGAGACCTCAATGCCCATCACTCTGAGTGGCTTGAAAACGCCGTTACTGATCCAGCGGGCATTCACGCCATGAACTTTGCTATTTCCCAATCCCTTACGCAAGTGGTGGATTTCCCCACTCGCTTCCCAAGCACTCCCTCGAGTCATTCCTCACTACTAGATATATGTTTCACCTCTGCGCGTCTCAAGTCTCGCAACTTTGCCCTCTCGGCAACTCCGACGACGCTGTAGTCTCTCTCAGTATTTCTTTCCAATCTCACTCCCCCCAGGAGCCCCCTACCTATAGGACCTCCTACCTCTACCAAAAAGCTGACTGGGATGCCTTTCGCGATTTCCTCTGCGACGTCCCTTGGGGAAAAGTGTTCGACCTATCAGTTGATGACTGTGCCTCTGAGGTCTCGTCATGGGCGAAAGCTGGCATTGATGCCTTCATACCCACCAGGAAGTATTGCTTAAAACCTCATTCCTCTCCGTGGTTCTCTCCGGCCTGCTCAGCCGCCATCGCCCACAGGAACCATTACTTCCGTCTATTCCGGAGACAGTCAACTGATCACAATCGGCGCCTGTTCATATCTGCTCGCAATGAGTGCAAGAGAACCCTAAATGACGCCAAACAGAGAATGCAACAGCACATAGCTGACCGCAAGTTCGGCTCCAATGACTATTGGAGGATTTGTAAACGAGTGCTCAACAATAGGAAATCCTCAATACTTCCTTTAATCCATGAATTTGAGGTTCTCACGTCATCTGCGGACAAAGCTGAGTGCTTTACCCGCAAATTCTCATCCAACTCCTCATTCGACTCGTCCGGAGTACACCCACCCGACTTCCCTATTAGAACTGAAGCCAAACTGCACGACGTATATATTACCCCGACAGTAGTATCCAGAGTAATTTCAAGACTCGACCCCCATAAGGTGTGTGGAGACGATGGAATCCCGGTGATAGTTCTTAA
Organism: Ascarosepion bandense; assembly: GCA_037127315.1. Classification (NCBI taxonomy): domain Eukaryota; kingdom Metazoa; phylum Mollusca; class Cephalopoda; order Sepiida; family Sepiidae; genus Ascarosepion; species Ascarosepion bandense. Next base: position 14,005,089 of record JBBBDQ010001236.1, read on the forward strand.
GAAGTGTGCTCCTGAACTTTCCCCTGTCCTCTCTAAACTATTTAACTACTGCCTTTCTGCTTCCTGCTTTCCAGCATGCTAGAAGTTCTCTTCAGTCGTTCCTGTATTTAAGAATTGTGGTGAACACTCGAACCCATCCAACTATCGCCCTATCAGTCTTCTACCGATATTCGGGAAAGTATTCGAGGCTATAATCAATGCTGAAATAGTTCATCATCTCACCACCCACAAACTCTTCTCCGACAGGCAATATGGATTTCGCTTTGCCAGATCCACGGCCGACCTGCTAACAACCGTAACGGAGTACATGCTACAGGCCCTTGATGAGTCTGACGAGGCTCGCGCGGTTGCTCTGGACATCTCCAAGTCTTTCGACAGGGTTTGGCACTCTGGCCTCCTATGCAAACTACGCGGTTATGGTATTACCGGTCGCCTGCTTGACCTAATCCAATCTTTCTTAAATAACCGCAAAATGAAGGTCGTTCTGAATGGGCGTGCCTCTTCGTCTTACAGCACGAATGCTGGTGTCCCACAGGGCTCTATCCTGGGCCCGACGCTCTTCCTTATTTTCATCAAAGACCTCCCAGATGAGATCAAGTCCCAAGTAGACATCTACGCAGATGACACTACAATATACTCCCGCACCAGTAAGAAACCTGTTGTGGCGGACAGACATAATCTGGCTGCTGACCTTGAGCGGGATCTACACTCTGTGGTGAACTGGGGCAAGAAGTGGCTTGTCAACTTCAATTCATCTAAGACCAAGCTGTTGTCTGTCAACCATTACAGGCAACCTCTCCTGCCTCCCATAACCATGGACCAAGCGATTCTCCCGGAGAGTAATACACTACGCCTCCTCGGACTTACCCTGTCCTCAGACCTCAAATGGAACCGCTATATTGAATCCATAGCAAAATCTACTGCTAATTAGGTTGGGTCACTATGTCGACCATCCGTTCGTGCATGGAGTACTGCTGCCATTTATGGTCAGGTGCCCCTGCCGTTCTCCTCAGTGTTCTTGACAGATTTCAAAGGAGAGTCTATAATGTGATAGGTACTGATCTGGCGGCTCGACTGCAGCCACTTCCCCATCGTCGAAATGTGGCCTCCCTTTGTCTGTTCTATAAATACTTATATGGCTTCTGCTCAGACGAACTTAAGTCACTGATGCCTTCTCAACAGGGGTTTACTCGTGCAAACAGACTGGCAACTGGGTCCCACCCATTCACAGTCAGGTAAGCCAAATGCAGACGACAATTCTACTCCTGCAGCTTCCTCTCTCGCACTTCCCGCCTGTGGAACTCGCTCCCGTATTCTTGCTTTCCTGACGGCTACAACCTCCAGTAATTTAAATGCAAAGTCAATACTCATCTACTAACCACTGGACTCTAGCTCTCTCCCCACCCTCGAATAACCTTCTCTTTCTCTCCACCTATGTATCTGTCATCGCACCTGCTTTCTCAGCTTTCTATTGCTCCTTTCTAACTAGATTGTAGTCTTTACTCTTTTCTAATTAATCTTTCTACATTTATGTAACCCCCTGCACATCAGTGGCGTTTCTGCCTTGCTCGGGGTGAAATGATTAAAAAAAAATATATATTTTAGTAATTGCACGGATAATGAGAAGGCCAGAAGAAAAATATATTGGCTAAACTGATTTCAAATGAAGAAATAAAAAATTTATTTTAAATTTAAAAATTTATTTTAAATTTAAAAATTTATTTTAAATTTAAAAATTTATTTTAAATTTAAAAATTTATTTTAAATTTGTGCTACAGCGAATATATACGCAAATCAATTTGCACACAATGCAGAATGAGGATTTATACGGGTTCGAATCCGAGAAGAGCACATAATAATAATGCACACACACACACACACACACACACACACACACACATATATATATATATATATATATATAATTCAAAATTATATAGCACAAATATATAAATTTAGCTCATTAGTATAATTTAAGACATAGATATATAATGCATAATTTTAAGGCATATATATATATATATATATATATATATATATATATATATATATATAAACTTTAAATTCAAAAGGAATTAGGTTAGAAATTAAATACTTATCCATTTGTGATACTATTTGGTTGATGGCAATAATAATAATAAATGTTGTTGCTTACATATATATATATTTTTTAATCATTTCACCCAAGCAAGGCATTCCACTGCCACTATTGCGCTTGGGGCTACATAGGGGAAGGTAAATAGAAAGAGTGGTCAGATATAGAAAATGTCAGAAGGGGGGGTGATAGATAGTTGGGTGGGTGGGAAAAGTGTTTGAAAGAATGGAAGCGAGTTAGTTTGTTAGGAGGTGTCTATTGACCTTACATTTAAAATCCTGGAGATTGTAGCCGTCGAGGAAGCAGTGATGTGGAAGGGAATTCCACAGTCGGGAAGTGCGAGAAAAGAAACTGTTGGAGTAGAAGTTGCGGTTGCATTTTATTGGTTTCACTGTAAAAGGGTGGGATCTAGTTGCTAATCTAGTATCTCGTGCAAATTCGAACCTAGGAGGTATACTGCGAGGTTTACTGATACAAATATCATAAAAAGAGTTATCTAGTATAAACATATTCCCAGGGATTGAAGCTCTGTAACAGGTCGGTTGTCTGTTCGGGGAAAAGTCAAATCTAGGTGTTGACAGTTGGCCAATGAAACTTTAAAAACCCTAAGTGCCAGTTAAAAGGTGCGAAAAATGTTACATGACGAAAAGTCAGATGTTCGGGATCCGAAACAATACAAAGGGAATTTCGTTGGTAAAATTTATTTTGGCTAAAACAATTCCCCAATGTTAAATGATTCACCTGAGAAAGGAAACCATTTTTTTTTACTAATACAAAGAGAACGAGAGGAGACCTGCCTGCAGCCATTACTCGAGAGAGGGGAAAACAACCAAGATGGAAATATACTTTACCAACCCTCCTGCCTCTGCGCAAGTTCAGTGCCGATACAATAAAAAGGAATACATGAAGAGACACAGACAGAAGTCCAAAACTTAGGCTGCGAGGACGGACGGAGATTGACCACACGTGACTACTGCCTAAGCGTAACTCTGACAAATCATCCTTGAATTAATGAACTGTACTCCAGTCAACTAAGTGTTGCGTCCGATTTAGGGACAATTTAGATTGACAACCCTGCATGTACACTACTAACGAAATCATTGTATAATATACTCGAAATAAATCTTAATATTTCTTATTATTCATCAGGAAAAAAGAAATGCTTGTGGTTTACAATTATAGCCTGATAGAGGGATGATTTACAGGTTGTTGCCGATGACCATCGGACTGACCCGGTTTGACCACGACCAGGCAAAAAAAAAACTATCAACAGAAAGGAGTGAAAATCAACGGATTTTGGTCATTTTTACCATTCAATTCTAGATAATCAAATTTTTCTTCAGCTTTGTCTGACAGCAAAAACTTGAACTGAAAACAATTCGGGAACAACTGATCACAGGGCCGATCTGAAAGAAAAATTCGGGAACAATTAACAGGTAGGACGCTTTTATTTTTTCCTCTGAAATTTCTAGGTTTCTGTTGATATTTCTCGCCAGAACGATTTGTTATTTTTTCAGTTTTTTTTATTTCTCCCGTTTAGATCAACTAGTTGAGTATGAGTGACCACGAATCAGAGAGGTTGGAGGTAGTAGAGGTTGGAGATGAGGCAGCATGGCAGCGACCTTCGAACGGGCTAAGAGGGCTTTGTTGGGGTTCTTATTTTGATTCCCTTTGGAGGAAATCAAAATGAGTTGAAAGACTGGCTTTTATCAGTCAATAAAGCGAAGATTGTTTATGGTATCTCTGACCGAAGGAATGTGTATGTGGCATGGAATGCTACGAATGGGAAGGCGTCGGAATTCATTATTCAGCTGTTGTTGGAGGAGCCTCACTTGGCTTAAGAAGGGTTGGAAGAGCGATTCACACGGGAGGTCGTCGACGATGAGACAGAGATAGAGGCCAAGAGAGCCTTATTAAAATTAGTACAGTTAAAAGATGAGACTCAGGTTATTAACTGTTTGTTACGAACAGTCGCAGGATGACGGTCCGGTGACTCCTGAGTTAATTTCCTTTCATTCCGGGAAAGGAATAAATTCTGTCCCTTTTTCTAACAGTCATAAGATGACGGTTCGGTGACACCTGAGCTAATGTTCTTTCATTCCGGGAAAGGAATAAATTCTGTCCCTTTTTCTAAATCATAAGATGACGTTCCGATGACTCCCGTAGCGCATGTCACTCTTTACCGGGCCCGGAGTCAGTATCTTTAGGCTTAACCTCCTTCACGCCGTTAGAGTTTGTCATATTGTTGTGAAAGTCCATGAATATACAAGCAAAGAACAATGGAGGGGTTTCCCGTTGCCTTCTTCACGGTGTTTTATCGATACGCCAACTCTAGTCAGCTGATCGTTAACCCTTGAAGAGTTCATACGCTCTTTGTAGACTACACTGTGCGTCCTACAGGGTTGCTAACCACCCGTGACAAAAATGCTAACACACACACACATACAAACCCGAATTTCCTTTTTTTTCTCCTTAACGGGTAAGAAACGTAAAAAAGTTAACAAATATTATGTACGAGGGTCATTCAATAAATAAGGTGAATTTTTCGGCATAAGAACATCTACGAGGGTCATTCAATAAATAAGGTAATTTTTCGGTATAAGGACTTCTACAAGGGTCATTCAATGAATAAGGTGAATTTTCGGTATAAGAACTTCTAAGACAGATAGAAGCTTACTTTTTTTATTTTTCAACGTAGTCTCCCAGCAGTGTCACACGCTTTTCCCATCTGTACACAAGCATCCGTATTCCCTCAGCGTAAAAATCTTTGGACTGATGTCTCAGCCAATCGCTCACTGCACTTTTGACTTCATCGTCACTTTCAAACTTCATGCCTTTCGTGAACGCTTTCAAGAGACCAAACAGGTGAATGTCTGAAGAGGCAAGGTCTGGGCTGTAAGGGGTATGAGGGAGCAGTTCCCAGACCCTCTTCTGTTTGTGCTCTGCAGTAAGCATCTTTGGCAACCACCGGCAGCTGACCTTCGAGTAGGCAAGGTCATCATGAACAATTTTTTTTTCAATAATATCACCCCAAGCAAGGCGGTGACACCACTGATGCGCATGGGGCTACTTAAGAGTAAAATGATTGGAAAAGAGAAAGCCGGAAACCACATCCTAAAGAGGGAACAAGGGATGAGCCTCTTCACCTGTTCAATAGACGTGGGTGGAGTGTGAGCCGGGCGATAGTTCAGTCTATCTACTCCAATTGAGAAAAACAAAGAGAGATAAAAGAAAAATGAAAAGTGAAAGAAAATTGGAAAAAAAAGAAAGCCGGAAACCACATCCTAAACAGGAAACAAGGGATGAGCCTATTTGTTAAAACAGTTTTAAAATTATAAACATTTACAAGCACCTACAAATCAGGAATATATAATTATTAGTTTGTCTTCAAAAAAGTAATATATACATATATATATATATATATATATATATATATATATATACAAACACATTAATAAGTAGGTAGGCTGATGACACTGTTTTTCTTTTCACACTTTCATATCTCTATTCTTTTTCTTTCACAATTACTTTCAATGCTTCAGATTTTGGCAACAACTGCTTTTATTTTTATTTTTTTCCTTTCTCTCTGATTTCTACTGATGCCACATATCAAAGCCATAGACAAATTGTCTGCTGAAACCTCTAAATAAACCTCCATAACGATTTAAGGATAATGTTGCATAGTTATATATATATATATATATATATATATATATATATATATATATATATATTGTATGTTTTTTTTATTCAGAAAGTATTGAAAATAAAATGATAGAATGCAAAATAACAAAGTTATTTTGAAATTTCTTTACAACAATTCAGTGACAAAATGACTTAAACATTAATGTCAATTTTTCTGGTAGACTTAAACTATTATTTATGCACACACTACCCATAAAAAATGACATTATTTTATCAATGTACGGCTCTTCTTTTTCTGGACTGTATACCTAGCAGCTTTTAAAAACGTTTGTCTTTTTTAGCATCCTTCCAATTCCTGTTCTGCCATTCATTTACACAAGCTTATTATGTAGATTATTCACTATTTTCTTAGTCTTTCTTGTGTTCAGTATGTCCTGTGAGTTTCAAATGTTCCAATCTTACATTTCTCATTATGTGGTCTAGAAATTTTAACAGTCACTTTCTGCTGATTCTATAAGATCTCAAAATTTAAAATTATATATATATATGTAGAGTCATCCGCAGACAGATCTGTTTCGCAGCTCATCAGTACGGTTAGACATCCGATTGCTTTTAACCCAGGATTGAAACCCGACTAATATGGCGTCAGTCAGCGATTCTGCCTCTGAGCTATGGGCTCTTGGTAGAAGGAGGTAGACTTTTAGCGTATGATGTATCATATGCCAATAGCCAGAGTGCTCTAATTCATTACTTAATGAGCAATGCGTGTATATAATCTCTCTATTGCAAATCTGATTCTTTCTTCATCCTCAACACTGCTCCGTCCTTCTTTAAACAATTTAGCCCACTTGTAGACACTTTTGGCTGAAACATGTGGCACCATACACAGTTGACATTCTCTTATGAATTTCAACTGGTTTGCATCCTTCAGCATCCTGGAGCATGCTTCTTGGTAGGCGATTTTTGTTAATTGCCAAAACTCTATTTTTTTTAATCTGCAAAAAAATTAAATCCCTTTGAAAAAGTAGTGAAGGAAAAAAATGTTTTTAAAAAAGTAAGCTTCTATCTGTATTAGAAGTCTTTATACCGAAAAATTCACCTTATTTATTGAATGACCCTCGTATTATACTTTGTATCAGTCCTAATAGCCAAATTCATAACGGAAGATATCAGATTACACGAAAATATTACATAAAGAATGCATGGGGAGAGTTATAATACTCGATGGATAAAGACAGGTCTACAGATAAGGCAAATAAGCTTCAAATTTAGGATATTGTCAGTAAACGTAATTGTAATTCATACAAAAAATGTCTTGAATAAGCACATTATTCAAGAAAAATAAAATATTAAAATTACTTTTTTTAATAGGCAAGTAGGCAAAACAGGCTACATAAAAAATAGATGTGGGGAAAAAATTTCTGCAATTTTATATGTCGCACGAGTGGAATTGTTCTGCCCGCTTTTTAACTCCAAAAAGAAATGATGTGGTAAGAACGTAAGGTAGAGTAGACATAGATTAGTGGATTTATTTTTCAAAGAAAAAATAAATAAATAGGAAAAAAAGAGAAAGAAAATATTCTGAAGACTGTGTAGCCAAAACTTTTAACACGCCATCGATGCAGACAGGCCCACAGATGAAGCAAATTTCACTTCAATAAACTACTAATTTGACCAACACACTATTTATGCATATCAATTCATGCAGTACTAATAAAGAGAAATGGTTTTCATGCAATATTTTTCTTCTTTGTTTTCTCATGGAATGTTTTTTCTCTCTTTTTTCATGCAATGTTCATGAATGTTTTTTCTCTTTTCATACAAACAGACACGTTTATGCTTAGACACATGACTACTGTTTAAGGGTAACTTCGACACATCAGCCTAGAGACGGACATTGTCATCAAGAAATTACATAAAAATCAACTGTACAAACTTTATGTACTGTAATCCAGCCGACATTTACCAGTTTATACAAGTGTCGCGTGTAATTTGGAGTCAAATGAGAAGCAGGTTAAAGCAGGAATAAAAGTTATTTTCATATTTAAGTCTAGCACCACGAAATAATGATCAGAAAGACTGAACCTGGCCTGACGATCCTTCAGTTTCGCTTTATTTTTTCTTATTATATATATATATATATATATATATATATATATATAACCTTATTTATAAATGGAACTTTGTCTCTCTCTGTGTATGTGTGTGTATCCGTTACCTATAGACTCCGAAACGGCTAAACCGATTATCTTGAAAATTTACACAGTTGTACTATAAGCGTCTGCGAGTGTTCTTAGCTAGATTTTATGTCGAGGTGCCCCCGATAAATATCGAAAATCGATAATCGAAAAAATCGGATTATAGAAGGAGTGGTCCGATTTTAATCAAATTTCATACACTCATAGACAAAGACATAAGAAACGTTATTCAGAAGTTTCAAGGTTGGAGTTCTTAGAATAGTTCAGAAAATCGATAATATATATATATATATATATATATATATATATATATATATATAAGGCAAGATGTTTGTGTGTGTGCCTGTTTTTCTTGCTGTATGTCTATTTTTTTTTCAGCTCTTTTATTTTAGTTTTTGCTTCGGGTTTGGCTCTAAGTAGGTATAATTGTATTTCTTAGTCTCAGCCTTGATACCATTTACTCAGAGGACCTATTTAGCCTTCAAAATTCAGTTTACGACGAAAAAAACTGATTTGATATCGATACCAGTAAATCAAATTTGACTTACATCCATTCATTTTTCTTTCAGTCTACGGTTTTGCTTTAACTAGAAACAACTATTGCTTTTGTAGTCTTTCGTCTAGGACCATGGATTAGTTTTAAAGCTTTCATTACACCCGAGCAACGCCGGGCTATACTGCTAGTATATATATATATATATATATATATATATATATATATATATATATATAAAATTCTTAGATACTGATTGATACAGATTCCTCTATACGTTTGTCACTTTCTTTCTTTCTTTTTTTCTTTTTTTTCTTTTTTCTTTTCCCCGCAAATGTTACTATTAATAATTTTGAATTATGCCTCTTAATGCCTCTGAATTAATCTCAATCAATTTTAATATTTTTAATATTTTTCTTTTAATTTAAAATTTTTCTTTAATTTTTTAAGCCCATCTAATTTTTGTCAAGTTAAATTTGAATCTTATATAATTTAAAAATACTACTGAATGTCTGCAGGTGACCGTTAAACATGGAGTATTTGGTGTAATAGTGTGGGAAATCTAAGCTGATTTTTGTTGACGAGCGGTTGAATGGAAAAATAATTCCAAACATAAAAGTAAAGATTACTGCCACTATTTGAAACCAGATTGACAAGATTGTCTACATTTTGTAATAAGATTGAGTGCCATCTCATACGAGCAAGTAGCAAATACCTGGAAGGAATCGCAAGGACTCAATGGGTAGCCCAACGTCTTGACATAAATCTAATAGAGCACTTTTGGTAGCACCTTGACTGAAATCTTCGAGAGTGTGCAGCTAAAATAACGTCAATGGCAACCCTTAAAGTAAAATTGCTAAAGTAGTAGCAAAATATGAATCAGATGATTGTGGATAATTTGATCAAATTGATAAAAAATCGAATACAACCACTGAATCTAGAAAATGGTGGCCTACCCCATATTAGTTTCAAATATGTTTTATTTATGTTGAGTTAGGATTACGTAATTAAATTTCGAAATAGGATGTAGTTTTTTTCCTTGATAAAATCTTTTCTTAGACCACTGTGCAGACGCACACGCGCACATACAGACATATATATATATATATATATATATATTATTTTTTTTACGAAATTGATTAATTCCGATATACTTTTTTAATTTATTTATTTAAACATTATTTTTAATGGAAACTCGTATTTGAGTAGATATTCTGTTTTTTTGTGTTTTTATTTTTTGATTAAGGTGTATTTTTATTTATATCTACCGGCTTAAATAATCGAAAAATCTTGGTAGAAAAGTCTGGGTTTTTTGTCTTAGTCCTTGGTGGTCGAGCAGTCTAAGACACGTCAGATCGATTGATGGTTTTCCTATGAAACGCAAGTCCGTATCCTGCCGAGGGACATATCTTCCTAAAAAGATTTCTCCATTATTCAGGACAGTTGATATAAATAAATATAAACTTTTAATTATGAAAAAAAATCAAAACAATCCATATTTAAACAAATACATTAAAAATATACACATATATATACCAAAGATAAACTAAGAAAATTAGGTTGATTTGCGACAATGTGCGTAGCATGGCTGTGAACGTAAGATCTGATGGAACTACAGGAGAGTAATTCATTTGAACACTTTCTATGGAGTGCTCGGGCCGGTAGACGTAATTCACACTAATAGAAACAAAACATGACGTTTATTTTAAAGCATATTCACGTAAAATTGAAGTTTTAATAATGATACATAATGTTACCTTATAAATAAATCCATTTATGCCTAAGAAATGTCACACCCACAAGCACACATACACACATATATGTATATAAATAATTTTGCACACGGTCTAATTATATAAAGTATATAAAACGTATGTTCCTCAATTTTACTCTTTGTTTAATTGGTTAATTTTCATTAAATATTTGAAGTAAGTATCATTCAAATCGAACGAGCTGTTGTGAGATTTATAAAAATCAATGGGTTAAATAAGTTTGCGACCGACTATATATATATATATATATTAATAAACATATATATCATTATACGTCTATTGCACAACTCGGAGTTTCATGTGTTATGCAATCATCAGGTGCATATTTCAAAGAGATGATTTAATAAATTTGAATTTAAGTTCAATTCTATTAAACTGTAATTTAAGTTCAATTCTATTAAACTGTCAGTTTAAAATATGCATTAATATATATATATATATATATATATATATATACAGCTTTGTTCATACATTGAGCAAAGTTTTATTAACACCTGAATAATAATACTATACACATGGACACCTTGCTCATATGTATATTTATTAATTTAATTTACGTTACCAAGCATATATATATATATATATATATATATATGGTACAATTAAAAATTGTAGATGGCATTAAATTGGGTACATAAACATTTTTAAGTAGGCACAAGACAAAAAGCGTATTTAAAATTACCATCTTCAAATGTCTACAGAGGAAGAAACGTATTTACTTAAAGTAGCCTGAATTTGGCAGAATATTAGATATCCTATGAGGATACTTAGTAGAACTAAAGTCCGTTACTTAGTAGAACTAAACTCTGGGTTTTTCTTGCTGAAAACAATAAATGGAGGTGCCCTATCCGTATAGAGTTTATGAATAAGAATAATCTTATTATTCTTTAATTAATTAAATGTTTTTATATATGTAGAAAATTTATTCTGCTGTTCAAGCGCTTTAAATTCAAGCCATAAAAACAAAAAAAAATGTGTAAACATGGAAGATGTGTCGAATGAGTTTCTAGGTTTTGGTTAATGGTTGACTTCACAAGCAAACGAATATACTGATCGTGTCAGATGGACACTAATTGCAATGGAAGTGGCTGGAAAGAGGTGATAGTTTCGCCATGATTGCAAAGGTGTTTGAACATTGTGTTTTAGCTTTGGAAGTTGGAAAGATTATAGGCCCATGAAGATTGGCGAGTGTTGGACAGAGAAAGTGTGGAATCCATAGCGTACATAATGAGAAAACAGCAGAAGAAATAAAGTATATGAGAAAAAGATAAAAGTAAAAGAATTTTTACACAGATTGCAAAATTAGAGAAAAATAATACAAGTAACTCATGAGTTGTGCTGCGGTGTATATCGGCTCCGAATGAAAAATAGGAGATCCGAGTTCAAATTCCAGTTCAATTCGTCGCATTCACGTGGAAAATTACCAAGTTCCTAAAATTTAGGGTGCGTTTAGCCGATTAGCAACCGACATAGCACGATTATAACTTTCAGTGCGAAAACTACTCCACAACAAAGTAACAGATCAGATTAGTTTTTGTAGCCTTGGTTAGTAACCAGTCTACCATAGGATATAATAGCAACCTACTACGGGAAAATCTTCTGCTTAGTCAGTCATGTTTCTTTCGAAACATGATTGTCTATCGAAGAGTACATCGGCTGTGGTTGGACATGGAGAAGAATGGGCTCCACCGGGTCTACATGCTCAAGATACGCTACCCCATGAATAAATCCTTCTACAGATATCTTAATAAAAGTGGTTAGGGGCTCAGTTACACGCCAACCACATCTGGCCGTTGAGTGTGATTAAATTATGATTTACAATATCTGAAATCCAAACTATTCAGCATTTCGGTACGCATGTCTGCCAATCTAAATTTATTTATAAATGGAACTTTGTCTCTGTGTGTGTGTGTGTGTGTGTGTGTGTGTGTGTGTGTGTGTGTGTGTGTGTCACCTATAGACTCCGAAACGGCTGAACCTATTTTCTTGAAAATTTACACAGTTGTACTATAAGCGTCTGCGAGTGTTCATAGGTAGGTTTTGTGTTGAGGTACCCCCGAAAATCGATAATCGAAAAAATCGGATTATAGAAGGAGTGGTCCGATTTTAATCAAATTTCATACACTCATAGACAAAGACATAAGAAACGATATTCAGAAGTTTCAAGGTTGCAGTTCTTACAATAGTACAGAAAATCGATAATATATATATATATATATATATATATATATATATATATATATATAAAGCAAGTTGTTTGTGTGTGTGTCTGTTTATCTGCCTGTATGTCTGTATTTTTTCAGCCCTTTTGTTTTAGGTTTTTGCTTCGGGTTTGGCTCTAAGTAGGTATAATTGTAGTTCTTAGTCTCAGCCATGATACCATTTACTCAGAGGACTTATTTAGCCTTCAAAATTCAGTTTACGACGAAAACCTTACTTGATATCGATACCAGTAATTCAAAATTTGACTTACATCCATCCATTTATCTTTCAGTCTACGGTTTCGCTTTAACTGGAAATAACTATTGCTTTTTAGTCTTTCGTGTCAACGTCCAAAGAGTCTGAGCTCCAAGACCATGGATTAGTTTTAAAGCTTTCATTAAATCCGAGCAACACCGGGCTATACTGTTAGTTCTTCAGATAAAAATAAATTAAATTTTATGGTAGAGTTTGACAGCCAGTAAATATTTGCAAGCATAAAAACAGAGAAAAGGATTTGACAACGGACGCATTTACTCACTGGATTTATCAGCGATATATGTAACTAAGGCGATAAAGCCACTATGACGTAAAGAACTACTGTGACTATAAGAGAATGAAAACCAATCTTAAACTGGAACAACACATAAACTCTATTCCTATTTAAAAAGTGGTGAATGAGTGTGAATTGGGCAAAAGACGAACTTATTTACTTCTATTCAAAAGAAAAAAAACATTAAAAAAATTAAGAAATTAGATAAAAAAGCAAGGAAAAAATCACTAAATAATAATACTTAGTTGTTAGGAAAAGTGTCAACGCAAAATCTGAGCAATGAACCCTGAACCTAAAGATCAATCTGGCACATAAATGTCACGAAGTCAGTAGTGAAGAAAAATATAACGGAAAAAGGTGACATAAATTCGAAAGGGCTTCAGTCAGTCAATTAAGTGCCATACGTGATACACTCTTGGGCGATCATGTCTCGAAAGAGACATGACTGGGCAGAAGATTATCCCGCAGTAGGTTTCCATTGCTTTCTGAGGTAGACTGGTTGCCAGCCAAGGCTATAGAACCAAATATCTCCTATTAATAAACCCATAACTGAAAGGAGAAAATATAGATCATATTACATTATTATATTAAGGATAATTAGTGGTGGATCAGTTTATTACTTCATAACGATATAAAACCGAACCCCCACTTTATGCCCAGTAGAAGCCATAATCATGTTTTCAACTATCATATTGCCAGTTAAGTGTCATACGTGATACCCCTGTGGGCGATCATGTCTCGAAAGAGACATGACTGAGCAGAAGATTATGCCACAGTAGGTTGCCATTGCTTTCTGTAGTAGACTGGTTGCCGACCAAGGCTAGAGAACCCAATCTGTCCTGCTATTTAACCCATACCTGGAAGGAATATACGGGTTAATACCTTTCCCAAGGGTATTTGCGCGTAAGTGAATGCAATGAATTCAGCTAGGAATTCGAACCCGGCTCCTCGATATCTCGTTCGGAGCCGATATCCAATGCACCAGAACGAGGGCTTAGATATAGAAAAATATATTTCTTTCAGAGATTGAGCAATATATTTAAAAATATAAAAATATCCTTAGAAAAAAATAAGAGTTGATATTTCTTATCTACTCTTTATAATTACGAGTTTGTGACAAACATACAAGTGAGGAAAAAGAGATTTGAAGCAACACTTGTTGTTCAACTGATATATGCTTGTAGTAACATGGATATAAAACCTGGATAACGAAAATGTTTTAAGGATAAGAAAACAAGAAAACAGCCGCTAATATTAAGAAAAAGCTTTTTGCAATGCATAATCTGAAAAAAGAGCTTGGAGAATAAAACACTCAAAGGATAAATTTGAAAGTAAAAGAGACAAGGGAAATGCTTACATAAAGAGTTTGGCCACGCGCTTTCAGATGACCTCAAATGTAATGACTAAATTGAATTCATAGCTGCTTCTACGGCGAGGAAGTTTGAGTCACTGTGTCGAAGAAGGGGGTTTTCTCGTCAGAATCCGTTTTGACACATCTATAAATCTACCATTCATCTTTCATTGAACACTGTTGCTATCTCTGATCGAGTACTCCTGCCATTCATACTGAGGTTCTCAACAAAATCCAAAGAAGAATCTGCAATATAAACCACCCTGACTTGGCATCTCGTCTTCAGTCACTTTCTCATTGTGTGGCTTCTCTCTGTCTTTTCAACAATTAGTTTGATTGCAACTGCTCTGATGAGCTTTTTTCCCTGGTACCCCGACTACTATTCTGAGAACCCTAGAAGTTATGCCAGCATTCGTCATACGAGGTCACATTTTAAACAATATAAGGTACGCAGATGATACAGTGCTGATAGCAGACACGGAAAAGAAACTACAAGACCTCCTACAGAAGGTAGCTGAAGAGAGTGACAAGAAAGGACTACAAATAAACTGCAAGAAAACTGAATGCATGGTCATCAACAAAAACGGCAGCCCAAAATGCCAAATACAGGTGAGGGACATTAAAATCAAGCAGGTACAAAAAATTAAATACCTAGGAAGTGTTCTAACAGAACAGGGACACAGAGATCCGAAGGCGAATTGACATGGCGAAGGAAGCATTTCAGAAATTGAGTAAAGTATTAAGAAACAGGACAATTTCGCTAAAAACAAAGAAGAGAGTACTAGATTGCTATGTGATGTCAGTTCTCTAATATGGCAGTGAATGCTGGACAATATCATCAAAGATGAAAGAAAGACTTGAAGCAACTGAAATGTGGTTCTACAGAAGCATACTGGATATAAAGTGGGGGATCAGTTTCATATTACAAGCAATATATAAACTGACCCCTCATTTTGTGGCCACATCAGTTTCTATACTTTTATATTCCTGAGATCCAAAAGCAAAAGGATACATTCCAGAAGTTGAGTAAAGTATTAAGAAACAGAACAATTTCACTAGAAACAAAGAGAAGAATCCTGGATTGCTATGTGATGTCAGTTCTTCAATATGGCAGTGAATGCTGGACAATATCATCAAAGATGAAAGAAAAACTTGAAGCAACTGAAGTGTGGTTCTACAGAAGGATGCTGCGAATATCATAGATCGAATATCATGCAATGAGGAAGGAGGGCTTGGAGAGCCTGATACTAATAGGCCATATAGTGGGAAAAAGAGACAGGGGAAAGCAGCGGACAACATATTTGAAGGACCTGATCAGGTGAATGATTGAACGAGGGTTGCATAGTGTAACAAAAGAAAGTGTGCTAAGAGCTATCAGAAATAGGGAGACGTTGAAAGCCATGATCACCTACGTCCTGAAAGGACATGGCACATAAAAGAAGACCCCGACCATATGTGTTACTCGATTGGCATTAAGATCTCAACATTTTACCATCGAAATAGTTAAATGTAACTCTATATTTTTCTCTCACGTTTTGTTTGTAAACCTCATTTTCATTTGCTTGCTTTCCTGATAGCTACAATCTCTAAAAGTTTAAATGCAACGTCAATTGCCATCTTTTATTTACTTGATTCTCGTCTATCTCTTATCTTTACTTTAGTATCCCCTGTATTTTATTTATTCGCTCTCTAAAAGTTTAAATGCAACGTCAATTGCCATCTTTTATTGACTTGATTCTCATCTATCTCTTATCTTTACTTTAGTATCCCCTGTATTTTATTTATTCGCTCTCTAAAAGTTTAAATGCAACGTCAATTGCCATCTTTTATTTACTTGATTCTCATTTATCTCTTATCTTTACTTTAGTATCCCCTGTATTTTTTTTTTATTCGCTCTCTGTAATTCTCTGCTGCCCCAGTGGGAATTTTGCTTTGCTTGGGGTGAAATGATTCTAAAAAATACGTTAGAGTTCAAATGGGGATTATAATCGTTTTAAAGTTAATTAGAACTGCAACAGACAGAAAGGTATGGACAGCCTTAATACAGAGCTGAAATGGCATGATGTGTAAAAAGATCTCCTAATTCAATACAAAAGATATTACCTGCTCGATCATGATTAGAGTACGCCGAATGCAAACCTAGCAGATTTGTATGATCCGTCCAAAAGAGAACCCCTCTCGAATAGACATTCGCAAATACGAACATAAACTTCGCCTACCTATATTTTAACCCTCTAGGGCCATTCGTATCATATTTGATACAGCATGAAAACAAGCCTTGAAAGAAATATTTTCCTGGAAATTTTTTTAAGAGAAATATTTTATAAATTTCAAATGAAAGCAGTACTGACTGCTCAGTCAATGAATACCAAATGTTTCCTTATAGGGAAATACCAAATGTTTCCTTATAGGGAAATACTGTATCAAATATGATACGAATGGCCCTAGATAGATAGATAGATAGATAGATAGATAGATAGATAGATAGATAGATAAACATACTGAGATTAACCCTCTAGGGCCATTAGTATCACATTTGATACAGTATGAAAACAAGCCTTGAAAGAAATATTTTCCTGAAAAATTTTTTAAGAGAAATATTTTATAAATTTCAAATGAAAGCAGTACTGACTGCTCAGTCAATGAATACCAAATGTTTCCTTATAGGGAAATACCAAATGTTTCCTTATAGGGAAATACTGTATCAAATATGATACGAATGGCCCTAGAGGGTTAACTCTTATGCAGAAAAAATCATCTGTTTCTATCGAACAATTATTTCGAAGTTATTTCCGCCCTAGTAAGACTTAGATCTTAACATTAAATAAGCCAATATGAGTTAATAGCTTTTTAGCCAATCCCACCTCACGAGTAACTCGATTTAGAAAAAATATAAGTGACGCCGACAGACTACGAGCACAGCAATATAATTGTTTTGATGGTCCCTGTGAAAACAAATTTAATATATATATTTTTTTAATAACTGCCCTGGATGTATGAGTGTTGCGATATCGCCTCAAATCGTACAACTAAATAAAATTTCAGCCGAGATCATTACAGTCACTTACGTGCAAATACCCTCACGAGAACAATGGGTCCATCGCACTCCGTTCTACGGGTTAAATAGCAAAACTTGTACCAGAAAGAACCATCGTTATAGAATTAAGCAAGCACTCAGTCAATGTTTTTCTATATACTCAAGTATAATTTTGTCAGTAAATATGCTAACATGTCGTAAGTTCTAACCCATAACTGATTCTTTGAACGGAATAAATACTTATCTCTGGTTTATCGATTGCTAGCATCATAACCCGGCGTTGCCCGTGCAACTCAGAACATTTTAGTAGTAGGAGAAGATGCCAGTGAGAGGAGTAGATGGAAATCATTTATTGAAAGTTGGAAATGAGAGCTGAGGCTGTTAGTAACCATTTCCAGCATTAAGAAGAAGGCATTGAATGCATCTTGCTGTAGTATTCGAACGGAGGATAAAGTGTAGTTTTAGTGCCGGTCATAAGGGGGTGGGGGTTCTTTGATCTGGAAATGAATAGAAAACATTTGCAGGAAGTGGAGTTAGTAATAAATAAGACAGAAGTTTACTTGTTTTAAATGTCGATAGTCAAAGCTGGCTGCTAAATTACTTGGAACGCAATGTTTACAATACTCACACAAACATCAAATCTTGTGATGCAATAATGTTTATAATATTAAATGGATAAATTCTGTTAAAACTCGGTTCTATAAAAAATAATTATATATACAATTGTTGTTTAAAAATTGATCAAAAATTCCATTTAAAAATCTATTTTCTTTTCTTTTGCCTAATCGTGATTTGATGTTTTGTGTGACATTGTAAACAACATTGCATTTGTTTCTGTTTCAAAATTACGGGGGAAAATATTTACATGTTTTTGTTGACTAAATAAATTTAACATAAACATAAAAATTATTTTTTTTACTGAAATTAGAAATATAAAAACTTTTACTCTCTTAGTTCAAAGATTTTCGAAGAATATTTTAAAATGTAGACATTTAATTTTATAGGAAAAATTCACATTAATGCCACACGAATTACAGACAGTTGATTTCCTGCATGAAATATTCAGAGAGAAAAAAATATTCACATTTTTTTCTTGACCAAATGCATTTTTAAAACGTCGGAATAAAAATTGAATATAAAGACTCATTTTTTTTAATAAAAATATTTTAGTCGCGTTTGACTCGTGTGAATTGATAATATAGCAACCATCTTAGATCTTAGATGTTTTATGGAGAAAATGTAAACAATCGGCTCCATTGGCCAAAAAATGCGAAATGGAAAATTGCTGAACTTAAACTCAAAAAGTATGTGTCGATCTGGCTTCCCAGTAGATATGTGTCCCTAGAAAGTTTGAATGGTGTAGTTAAAAAAATGTAGGCGTGCATAGGTAACAGTCACACAGAGATTCAGAGATTGCCTTTTATATATATCAATTATAGGTAGGTATCCAGATATTTATTATAATGTGTATATTTAGTTGATATGATAAATAATATTTGTCTACTGATGTATATATTTTTTTATTTGGGAATAGCTAATATACTGAAGGAAATACTAGGTTGTGGCGATTTCATTTTTAATATACGAAGGTATAATTCAGATACACGTTATAGTGTTTTTATGAGATTAGTAGCAGTATTGTTTTTTATAGTAATTGTTTTATTAGTATAAGTAAGTAAGCTTTACTTGTTCACTGTACTGACTATATTCGTTTCATAAGAACTGTGCTATTTAACGAAATAATATCAACTATTAATGAAATTTGACTTTCCAGACGCGCACTGCAATTTGTTTATTATATGTAGGAGAAAATCTACTGCAACGTACAAATTCCGTGATAGTCTACGTTTTCATTTTTTTCCCAAAATTATCTTTGGAAAGGCATGAATCGTTCTTTTCCCTCATAGCTATGTATTAAATTAAAGTATAGTGTAAAAATCAGTCAAGAGGAATAAAGACCCTGGATTCTTAACCGTAGAGAAGAGAACTGGAAACGAATCCACTATCTTCTCCAATAATTCATGGCAACTCTCAGAGAAGGAAGCAATGGAATCTGTGCAGAACCTTGGTCCTCTATAGACCTATGTGTTACATCGTTCTTACATATTTGTGTTTCGTTGCGTAACCTCAGTAGCTTGCCGTGGTCTACCGGCAATTCGTCAGGCCCAAACGCTGCATCACAACCTGAATAAAAGGAATGGCAATTGCCTTTATTTTTCTTTTAATCTATTTCTTTCATATTGGGAAATAGTGATGGCGTCATTTTTTTGTAAGAAGCGAGAGAACGATAAGTGGATGTCAACATATTGGTCATCTACATGTAACCATGTGCTGACTTGTCTCAAAAAGGAATCTGCGAGCGTCTCATTTTTATTCTTGCAAACGTTCCCAGTGCTTTAACACAATTTCCACTCTTGTGCTAAAGCTGTAAAAAGGTAATGTTAACATTCCAAGACCACGGGGTTCAAGCCATGACCATGTATCAGTCCAGGTATCAAAATTCTGACCAGGGGTTTAGGCGATATACAACACATTCTTGAGCAATAGAATTTTGCTAAAATAGAGTAAACCGATTTTTAGAGAGATTAAACATGAATAAGATTGATTGAACAGAAACGGAATAGAAAATTTATTGATTCATTCATTCGTGTTTTACGGTTTATCAACGTTCTGTGATTTATTCAATGTCAGAATATTTTAGAGTGTAATAATTGTTTTAAAATGATAATGGTTTTAGAGAAGAAGTGGACTTTTATTTTATGTCAAGAGTATTTTCTCGTAAGTGAATATAAAGAATCCTACTGGAAGTGAAACTCGACTCTCCGTTTTTCATATCCAAGCCGTTCTTCATTACACAGAGCGGGCATCCAGGCTTTTGGCACCTGACATTCCCAGGCGTTCACCTTTATAGATACCGACCAGGTTCAACGTTACTTAGCTTCGGTGACCTTGTGAGAAGCGGTATTTCAACGTGATGTGGCGATAAGGCCTGAATAGAAAAAAGAAAAAGAAATGAACTTATGAAAACGAAAAGCAATAAGAGAGATAAGAGAGATGATTCTTCTTTGCACAAACGCTCATATTGTTCAATGACAAATCGAAACTTCTATTGTTTCGATCCATGCAATTAAAACCTGTTTTTTTTAATCATATCACCCCGAGCAAGGCGGTATCGCCACTGATGTGCAGGGGGCTACGTAAGAAAGAGAGAAAGCTGGAAACCACATCCTAAACAGGAAACAAAGGGATGAGCATCTTCACTTGTTCAATAGACGTGGGTGTAGTGTGAATCGGGCGATAGTTTAGTCTATCTACTCCAAACTGAAAAAAAAGTGAAAAAGAAAAGAGTGAAAGGATTGGAAAAGAGAAATCCGGACACCACATCCTAAACAGGGAACAAGAGATGAGCCTCTTCACCTGTTCAATAGACGAGGATGGAGTATAAACCGGGCGATAGTTTAGTCTATCTACTCCAATTGAAAAAAAAAAGCAAAGAAGAAAAGTGAAAAGATAAAACAAGATTAAAGGCTACAAATAAAAAACAGAATAAAGAAAAAGAATGAAATGAAGAAGCTGATGATGAAGAGAAGGAAGAAGAGGAAGATAATGATAAAAATTTGTTCGGCCTTGTGTCAGACTTAACGGAACTCCCTACAACTCACAAGTTTTATGTTAAATAATATTAATCAGAATTACTATCAGAAGGATTTTCATCAGCAGTATGGTTGTCAGTTGGAATGTTTGGATTAGTGTAGAAGAGTGGAATAATAAAATATACATTTTCAATGTTAAAATAGAAATTTATTAAAAGGTGGAATAACAAGAGTTGTAGAAATTAATGTTCAATTATAAAGCTTAGTAAGAAGTTATGAGTAGAGTTCGTATTCAATGATAAGGTTGAGAAATTAAGAGTTCATACAAAATGTTCGTTGCAGTAATTGTTGAGATAAAGAGAAAGAGAGAGAAGGACAATGGCCGCGTCAGTTGAAGTTGAAGTTGAGAGTTAAATCTTAGAAGTGTGTCAGCAAACCGCTTCTTCTGAAATGACCGCCGTAACCAGTTAGAGACCATCCGTAAATATTCAATCCAGTCACGTGGCGGGGCTCACAGAATGATTTTTGCTGTTGAAAAACCGTTTCTCTCGCGCATTTTGAATTTTGCGATTTGATGACCAATCAGGATTCAGAGTTCTGCTACAGGTCCGTAAAAGGAATTTGATATTTATTAACTTTTGGTTTACCTCCTGAACTTCCACATGGAACTCAGATGCGCAAAGACCAGTTTTGGTCATTTGCTTTCAGGATCTCTGAGGGTAAACATCCGGTCCTTCGTATGCTCGGTATCACCACAAGAAAAAGATGGAGGAGAAGATGAAGAAGAAGATTAAGGAGAAGAAGATGAACATAAAGGAGAAGAAATTTAAGAGGGTGATGAAAATGAATAAAAAGATTAAGGAGAAGAAAAAGATAAAAAAGGTGATGATTATTAAGAAGGAAAAGAAGATGAATGAAATCATAGGCGAATAAAAAAGAAAGAGTTGGGAGTAAAAAGTATAAAAAAGAATTATTTTAAGATGAAAGAATAAATGAAAAAAAGAAATATAAAGCAAGAAGAAGAAAAAGAAGAAAAAATAGAAAGGTCAAAGATCAGACTGCTGCATTCACTGATCCCCACAATGATTCTTTACGCCTCCGCATTTTAGACATTAACTGCACAATTACAGCGAACAAATCCAGGCATTACAAATTAAAAGCTACAGAACGGTGCTAGGTACCACTTACGTAGACGGTATTATAAATAGCGCAGTTCGAGTCATCAGTAAAGAAGAATTATACCAGTTGGAAGACATCATTATCCACAATTCAAAATAGAAAGTTAAAACCGTATAGATAAATCATACGCGGTAACACTCTTTCGACGGCCATCTTATCAGATTCCGACTTCTAAAAGCCGAATATGCAGATTGAGAAAAAATGTGTGGGCAACATCATATGGAGAAAGCTGGTCACGTGCTGAGTTTTGCATTGTCCGTACGACCACATCCGATCATAGAATGATGATGATGACGACAACGTCGACGATAGTGATGCACAAACTACTAGGGAATGAAAAGCAAAGAATAGATATTACTAGTAAAAATGTTACTTAAAATATAAATCGAAGGCAATCAAAAAGATTTCAAATAAAACGAAACGAATTAGAAATATGGATTAAAAATAGAAAATGTATTATTTGATATCATGTCCGTCTATGTTGTCTACGGAAGGTCCTTAGACGACCAGGGTTCTTCACAGATTCCGTTTCTGAGAATTGCCACAAAATATTGGGGAAGATAGTGAATTCGTTTCCAGGTGTCTTCTCTACGGTTAAGAATCCAGGGTCTTTATTCCTCTTGACTGGTTGCTACACAATCAATACTTTAATTTAACCCATTTTAAGCCAGTGTCCTCAGGTTTTAGAACATTAAATTCATTTACGAATCACAAGATTTTTTCTTCCAACCGGGCAATATTTGGAAGGTAATTTTATTGATGAATCAATATGTCCTCACTACCTATATATAATAATGGTTTTATATAATGATTTATACCCATTATTTTTTACAATTTGTTATACTGTCCTCAAATGAGAACTCTGGGTTAGAATGGGTTAAGAAGCATATTTTATGCGGATCGGTGGGGACGATAACGGCTGATCCGAGATAGCTCACAAAAAAAAAGAGAAATAAAATTCTCGTGCAGGTAGAAGGTTACATATTAACTCACTTTAACCCAGTGTCCTCAGGTTTTAGATCATTAAATTCATTTACAAATCACAAGAAATAGAAAATATAACGAAAGCCGGAGAAATGAAAGAGAAATAAAAACAATAGTAGAGAAAAAAGTAACAATAAATAAATAAATAAATAAATAAAAATGTCTAAGAAAAAAGTAACAATAAATAAAGAAATAAAATGCCTAAGAAAAAAGGAACAATAAATAAATAAATAAATAAAAATGTCTAAGAAAAAAGTAACAATAAATAAAGAAATAAAAATGTCTAAGAAAAAAGTAACAATAAATAAAGAAATAAAGAAATAAAAATGTCTGAGAAAAAAGTAACAATAAATAAAGAAATAAATAAATAAAAATGTCTAAGAAAAAAGTAACAATAAATAAAGAAATAAAGAAATAAAAATGTCTAAGAAAAAAGTAACAATAAATAAAGAAATAAAGAAATAAAAATGTCTGAGAAAAAGTAAGAATAAATAAAGAAATAAAGAAATAAAAATGTCTAAGAAAAAAGTAACAATACATAAATAAATAAAGAAATAAAAATGTCTAAGAAAAAGTAACAATAAATAAAGAAATAAAAATGTCTAAGAAAAAAGTAACAATAAATAAAGAAATAAAGAAATAAAAATGTCTGAGAAAAAAGTAACAATAAATAAAGAAATAAATCAATAAAAATGTCTAAGAAAAAGTAACAATACATAAAGAAATAAAGAAATAAAAATGTCTAAGAAAAAAGTAACAATGGATAAAGAAATAAAATGCCTAAGAAAAAAGTAACAATAAATAAATAAATAAATAAAAATGTCTAAGAAAAAAGTAACAATAAATAAAGAAATAAAAATGTCTAAGAAAAAAGTAACAATAAATAAAGAAATAAATAAATAAAAATGTCTTAGAAAAAAGTAACAATAATTAAATAAATAAATAAAAATATCTAAGAAAAAAGTAACAATAAATAAATAAATAAATATGTCTAATAAAAAAGTAAAACCAAATAAATAAATAAATAAATAAAAATGTCTAAGAAAAGAAAGTAACAAGAAATAAATAAATAAATTAAATTGTGTAAGAAAAATGTAACAATAAATAAATAAATAAATAAAATGTCTAAGAAAAAGTAACAAAAAATAAATAAAAGTGTCTAAAAAATAAAAAGTAACAATGAATAAATAAATGAATAAATAAAAATGTCTAAGAAAAAAATTAGCAATAAATAAATAAATAAAAATGTCTAAGAAAAAGTAACAATAATTAAATAAATAAATAATTTTAATTAATTAATTAAAATGTCTAAGAAAAAAGTAATAATAAAAAATAAATAAAAATGTCTAAGAAAAAGTAACAATAAATAAATAAATGAATAAATAAATAAATAAAAATGTCTAAGAATACAAAAGTGCAATAAACATAAAGAAGAAAACGAAGAACGAAACGCAAGGAAAGTAGCGAAGAAGAAACCAAGAAAGTAAACAAGATTAGAACCGAAGAAACTACAAAGCGAAAAATAGATAAAGAGAACGTAGAAGAATCATCGAAAGAATATATGGAGATAATAATGTGGACAACGCTGAGTAGGAAGACGGAAATGATGAATGCTGTAAAAAGAATCCAAAGACAATAGCAAGAAAAGAAGAAAATTCAAGAATAAACAGAGAACGAGAAACGAAGAAAGCAACAAAAAGCAGAATAGATACAATAAATACGAACGATAATAACAGTCATAAACAAAATGAAAGGGAAATGAAAAGATGGTAAAATAAAAAAACCGGACGCCATTGCTAGCGACCGGATGTGATTACACACTGATGCAAATGGCGGCGGATTTACGTGGTGAAAGAGTCGGGATGATAGAAGGAATAATAAATTACAGTATTAAGGGGAAAATAAAGAATGAATTGCAAGAATAGGCGCTTAGTGCTTTCGCCTAGATAGGTATGAGCATACACCTACTTACTTAATTGAGACTCTGGATGTGTGGACATATAGCCAACCGCTAGAGAATATGATTTTGTATGCATTTCAAAGGAAAGAAACATTTCATGTTCAATGTCGGTATATAAGTCTCCATAGAACTCTACACCATTCTGCTAATATATATATATATATATATATATATATATATATATATATATCGAAATAGATTATTAATCTGTTTCCGTTTTGACGTTGTAGAATCCAGAATTCCTTACGTTAAAACGAAGACAAAGAAACAAGTTCCATCAGGAGTAGATTCATAACATATTTATATGAATGCGAAATTTAGTTATTGTAAGTAGCCTGCCGACCTTTCCGAGATTCCATGTGCCACAAATATTCCTAAGCAGCAAACATTATTTTATAGTTTTTTATATGGAGACCGAGTCTTATACATAAAGTGGCTCTATGTTGTCAGTAACTAACACATTAATTTCTAAAACACTGACAATCTGCGTTTTATTATATATAATAAAATTATTAGAAATGTTTTTGCTTATATATATATATATATATATATATATAGTCACCCGCAGACAGATCTGTTTCGCCGTATCACAGCTCATCAGTATGGTTAGACTCCGATTGCTTTTTTTACTCAGGATTGAACCCCGACCGCAATGCCGTCACTCGGCGATTCTACCCCTGAGCTATGGGCGTTCGGTGGAAGTAAACAGACTTTTAGCGCATATCATTATACGCGCCCAATAGCTAGCGCGCTTTAATTAATTTAATTGAATGAGCGATGCGTACATGTCAGAGTAGCTACTGTTTATCAAAGTCTACTATTTTTATATAATTTTTAAACGAGTTATTTCGCTACCTTGGTTTCCACCATGAGTGGTTTCTTCAGGCGATTTTTTATAACTCTTAAAAATCGCCTGAAGACACCACTCATGGTGGAAACCAAGTATCAAAATAACTTGTTTAAAAATAAAAAAAATATTTAAACGTTCTACAATATATTTGTATAGAACACTTTTTAATACAAATGTGTACTGGTCTAACCCTATTAGGACCCAAAACTAAGTATTAAACAATCACTCAATCAACCAATATATATATATATATATATATATATATATATATATATATATATATATATATATATCCCTGAAAGTAAAACACTGCACCTATTCGAGTTATCTCTCACAACAAACTTCAAGTGAAATGACTATATTTAACCCATAGCTAAATTCGCTGCGAAGAAGGTCGGTTCTCTGTGCAGGGCCAGAATGTTTTGCCCATCTGAAACCATCCTGCATATATATAAATTTACCATCCGCCCGTGCATTGAATACTGCTTCCATATCTGGTCGGGTGCCCCTGCTATCAACCTATTCTGATAGATTTTAACATGATAGACCACGCATTCTTGCTGAGATCTACCCTGTAAAGTGACAACTTTTTTTATTCTTACAATTACAACTCCGTGTGTCAATGCGTGGAATGTCGCTAACTTTTTTCTTATTAAGTCTACTAATTAACTTGTTTTTATTAAATATTTTATGCAACTTAGTATTTTTGCTAAAATTTTCTTCCATACTGAGAATACTAATCCCAAAATATATATAGGAACTACACAGGATAAGTTTAAAAACAGATATTATAATCACACAAGTAGTTTCAATAACGAAAAGACTAAGCATTATACTACATTATCCACTTACGAATGGACAATTAAATAATAAATAAATAAGGACCCAATCTTGAAATGGGAGAGACTGAAGAGATGTCCTAAATACAATGCTGGCCAGGAGTTTTGTAGGCTATGTACTGAAGAGAAACTAGCTATAGCCTTGTATAAGCAACCAACTAACTTACTCAATTCTAAAACTGAAATCCTGAATAAATGTAGGCATAGTAAGCCCTGGCTATTAGATTAGGCCAGTCTATCGTGGTATAGTACCTTTTTGTTTTCGTCTTTGTCTTCTACCCCTCCCTCTGAAAATTAAAAATTAAAAATACTAAAATTGTTAACCTCCCACTCCCTTGTGTTATGTAGTTTTTTTTTTGTTTGTTTTTTTATCGTTTCACCCCAAGCAAGGCATTCCACTGCCACTATTGCGCTTGGGGCTACATAGGGGAAGGTAAATAGAAAGAGTGGTTAGATATAGGAAATGTCAGAAGTGGGGTGATAGGTAGTTGGGAGGATGGGAAGAGTGTTTGAAAGAATGGAAGTGAGTTAGTGTGTTAGGAGGTGTCTATTGACCTTACATTTAAACTGTGGAACTTGCTTCCATATACTTGCTTTCCTGACAGCTACAACCTCCAGGAATTTAAATGCAATGTCAATACCCATCTCTTAACCACTTGACTCCAGTTCTTTCTACAGCACCCTGTGTATCTCGTTCTTTTCCTTTCTCTCTACCTTCGCAACTGTCTTCACACTTGTATTCTCTTCCTTCTCTTGCCCTTTCACTGATATCCACTGTAACTGGTTCATCTCTCTCTCTCTCTCTTCACTCTCTTCTTGTCTAAACATTTACTCTTATGTAGACCTCTGAGCATCAGTGGCGGGACCGCCTTGCTAGGGGTGAAACGATTAAAAAAGATATACTATTTTTTCTTTGAACCCACCCATTTTTCTGTTGACTGACAGCCGTTTCTTGTTGCCAGGTGTTTCCTTTTATATTGAATGCTTAAACATTAAATAGATTTGAATGACTAAACGGGGTCTTAAAAAGAATAAAGCAACATGAAGACAAGAAAGATGTATATGGGAGCCATTTGAAATCTGAGAAAATAAGGAAACTCAATCAGAGTCTTAGGATAATTATTGCGTAAAGACATCATAACTATTTGGTATGTCCTGAAAACGAAAGAGACTTTTGGTAAACTGAACAACAAACATAGGACAGGCTTACCAAGGAAAACGACTGCAATTGACGACAGAAACATTCTGAGATTTATAGTGAGAAACGCAAAAAAAAAAAAAAACAGACAAAGACATCAGCGAAAACCTCCACAGTGCAGTGGCGAAGGTTTTATACTCCACCGTTCAAAGAAGACTTCAAGAGTAGAAATATAGAAGCCATACCATAAAATTAAAAAAAATCATCTACAGTAAGTTGGTTGGTTTGTTTTATGGCATATCAACCTCGGTGGGTCATTTATTGCCAACTAATTGTTATTTATTTATTGCTGGTAATACCTTTTTCTTTCAACAATTTATTTTTGTTTTTATATAAGTTTTGTGTCTGGTAATACTTTTTTTTCTTTTCGAGTATCAAGATTCATTGGGATTTGTTTTTAAGTGCAGGGTTCCCAAGTCCTACCCTTGTTATTTAACCCATAACTGGAAGGAAGGGAGGATTAATACCTTTCCCAAGGGTACCGGTGCTTAAGTGAATGCATGGGATTCAACTGGAATTCGAACTCGGCTCACCGATTTCTCTTTCCGAGCCAATATCCACTGCACCAGAGCGCACATCCGTCACTAAGCGCGTACAGCACATGGTATTCCCAAGTGGTCGCCCATCTAATCTACAGTAAGAATCGGAAAGATAGATTGAAAATTGCCAGGAAGTACAGAGATGAATCAAAGTTTCTGGAAAAAAAACTATTTTGATTATTTCTATAAATGTGATGGAAAAGCCAAAGTGTGGCGAAATAAAAGATCTGCTTATGATCCAAAGTTTAATAGCTTATCTGTAAAACATGACATCTTGTCTCATGATGGTAGCAGCAGTACGAATTCAGATGTCTACAGAATCAATGTGCGTTGTGGCGCAGTGGATATCGGCTCGGAACGAGAAATCGGGGAGCCGAGTTCGAATTCCAGTTGAATTCCTTGCATTCACTCCCGCGCAAATACCTTGGGAAAGGTATTAATCCATCTCTTTTCTCCAGTTATGGGTTAAATAATAGGACAGATTGGGTTCTATAGCCTTGGTCGGCAACCAGTCTACCGCAGAAAGCAATGGCAACCTAGTGCGGGATAATCTTCTGCCCAGTCAGTCATGTCTTATTCGAGACATGATCGCCCAAAGCGTGTATCACGTATGGCACCTAACTGACTGACTGGCAGAATCAATAGTTCTGCTAATTTACAGAGAAACACATCGAAACTAATCAGGAGAAAGTTTATCATACAGCAAAACGTATTGCATTTAAAACAAAGAACATCATCAGGGTGAAAAAGGGGGTAGTTCTAGACTGATTAAGTCAATCATCGTACCTTAATAAAATAGAGCATGCATTTCAATTCTTGAAGAGAAAACGGAGAAAGAATCCCCTAAATTTACTAGAATTGATGGAGGCTGCTTTAAAAGTCCAGAAGAGCGTCACAAATAAAAAATGAAACTGTTTTTTTATGGCAATGGGTTGCAGGTTCGATGCAAGTATTGGAAATAAGGGTCATGCAACAAAATATTAAATTTTATTTACTTTGATACATCGAAAATTAAATACCATGAAACGGAACGACAAATCCGGTGCCGAGTTTAAATACCACTTAAATTACTTGCATTCAATTACGCCCAAATACCCCTGGGAAAGGTATCAATCTGTCTATTCACCCCAGTTATGGGTTAAATAATAGGATAGAAATTGAGTTTCGAGACATGATCGCCCAAAGCGTGTAACACGTATGGCACTTAACTGACTGACTGAATATAATATTTGAAAACATCATTAAGGCTTCTACTGGGCATAAAGTGGAGGATAAGTTTTATATACATATGAAGTAATAAACAGATCCCTTACTAATTACTACTTAATAATATAATACATCTCTTCCTCCTCTAGTTATGAGTCAAATAACAGGACAGATTGGGTTCTATAACCTTGGCTGACAACCAGTCTACCGCAGAAAGCAGTGGCAACCTACTGCGGGATAAACTTCTGCCCAATCAGTCATGACTCTTCCTAGACATGATCGCCCAAAGCGTGTATCACGTATAGCACATGACTGACTCTCATATTCATCCTTTAAGCTTAAACCCAGATGTCGTCAGTGAACAACAAAAACAAATAAATTTGATAAATTGGCTTAGCTGTTCCAATATATTTAGATGGGGATTGTATATACATAAGATGTATTAAAAGTATTTTTTACAAACTTTTGGGGTGACTTCATCACAGCAAATCAATAGCACAAGGGGTGAGATCACGGTTTCAGTGGCTATGACGGGACCGCCACCCCTTGCACCACCAGCAACGTTTGCCACCAGGCAGCGTATGAAGATATACTTAATAATCTTTGTACATTCTCGTAATGAAGTAAATATTCGTAATCTTTGTACATCCTCGTAATGAAGTAAACAAAACGATCGTTCCTCTTTGCAGCTTGTATCTGCAATGAAGTTTCCTGAACGTGTTTGCCGCTCATGGAGAAAATAAAACCGTTATAGACGACGACGCGTGATGTTGCACGCATTTTCTTGTTTTGATCTCGACCAAATCCAACTTGACGCGTGCTGAACCGTTGCTTGAATGCAATGAGAAACACTTTTTAAACATTGACCAGTGATGCCATTTTTAAAAAGAAAGAAATGACTGAATGTCCCAGAAACCCACGACACCCAACCTCAACAGGCATCACATTACACGCCCAACCATTGTCCACACATTTGGTTTTCGTATAGGTTTTTATATAGTTCGTGCGACTCCACCCTGTTCTCTTTCCAACGGAAACTCTATTAGGAAGACAATCTTTTTTTAATCGGACCACAACACAATATCGAGACGCTTGTCTGTCTGTGCAATGTGTATTGGAAATTTTAGGTACTGATCTACTGAAACCTTTTGGCTCCGCTCATCAGCTTCATATTCGAGGCTGTTTGTTTTTTAATAAAGTAAAATGTAAATTATTAAATTATTCTTTATAAAAAAATATTTTAGAATATCGATTTACTTTATTCAAAAAATAAATTACATTACAATTTATTTTATTACAAATTATTAAAACCAAAAATGGTTGATTTTGTTTTGCAATTTCTGATTTATTTTATTAAACAATAATTTTAAAAATGCGTGTTTTATTGGATTAATTTTATGTGCCGATTTACTTTATCGAAAAATAATTTTCTTATTAAAATATGAAAAATGACAAACTGATTCATATTTTTCATAATGTTTTTCAAATTTCGTATTTAGAAAAAAAAATCCATTAAATAAAGTCTTAACACTTAATAAATTATTTTTATTCGGTTATAAAAAGAAAATGTTATGCTTTTCGGTACTAAGTTGTCTCGGTCCTGAGTTGTTTCAGACCTGAGTGTCCTGGTGCTCAATCGGTGGTGCTGGGTTGTTGTGCACTCTTCAGCGCCGCAATGGTCACTATTAACCTCCATCTCACAATTGTTGTTCATGGTGACATTTTAGGCAGAATAGTGCAATGGCTGGCTGATTTCTTTTTGAACAGGAGATGTTGAAGTTACCCCGTCCCGCCTCTCTGAATTTAAAAAGCAAAGACCTGCAAAACAACAAGTGATTTAAATTCAGAGTTTACCTTCTCATAGACTAACATTAGTATATGAAGGCTGTGCGTTTTCCAAACTCATCATTTATCCATCACATCCATTGGTGCATAGGGCGGCAACGTTTTGTTACTGTTTTTGTAACAAACTGTTTTTTTTACGGGGCAAGGTTGTTAGCCCTACACCCAACCCCCCAACCTGGAGGACCGGTTGACCATTCTTAGTCCACCGGTTCAAACTACATGCGCCAAACACTCTCAGTCATATCGACAAGATCCAAAAAAATACAGAACATTACATTTGGGAAAAAGTCGTCCTGGTTTTCTGTTTGGATTTTTTTTCGATAGCGTTTTCTGTGTTTTGGATATAACCGCAAGACAGCAAAGATTTAGAATCAGGGTTTTTCTTCTCTCTCGATTTTCCCTTCCTGAGCTGTAGATCTATATTTACATTTCTTCAGTTCATTTAAGTGCTTTACGTGATCCATGCTTGGGTGATCATGTCTCATACGAAACATGTCTGACTAGGCAGAAAATTTTCGTACAGTAGGTTGCCATTACTTTCTGCGGTAGACTGGTTGCCAAGAAAGACGATAAAGTCCAATCAGTTCTGCTATTTAACCCATAGATGGAGGGAGAAGAGATGGATTAATTCCTTTCCCAAGGGTATTTGTGCGTAAGTGAAGGAAAGGAATTCGGCTGAAATTCGAACTACATTCCTTAGTTGCGCCAATTCAGTCCCACTATACCACGTATACATGATCGAATTATTTTTATTGCGTTCATATTCCCTACACAAGAAGGACGTTCCACTCGGACAACTTCTTCCCTAGAATAGCTATTTTGTGAAACAAACTCTCAAAAGTCTTCTTCCATAATTATTAGAACTTTAATGGTAATTAAATAATCCGCTACCTTGTGTGGCTTTTGAGTCTTGCATTATTGAAACAAGAGTACAAAGAAACATTGAAATGACGTTTGAGTGCATCATACCAAAGGAAAGCGACCTGGCCCACGGGATGCCGAGTACCTTGGCTAGTATATATTCAAAAGTCAGACGTACACATTTATTATATACGAGTGTTATTTACTCATGGAAACAACTTTCTATGTATAATGATCAAGAAATATAACGTGTTGTATCGATCCATTCAAAAGAAATTCTTTTTTTGACCAACTGATTTTCTGTAATCAGACATCGACCTGACCGCTAAAGGAAATCGATCATTCCCCACAAGCAGTGAAACGGGAGCAACTACTTTTCCACTTTTTCTTCAAAGTTATTCCAGAAAGTTTTCCAGGAACCGGGTGGCGACGAAAAGTTGCGGCAATCGATGACTGACCGATCAACTAAAGGGGCACAAATGAGAAATATTTAGTATATTATACATCACAAGTTGTTTTTTTTTAATGACCTCCGCAAAGCCATATCTGGGGGGAACAAGTTTAAAGCCATCCTCACTACGGCAGTAATGGTTTGTAGCATTGACTTTCTAGACATTGGTCTTTTTAAAGCGTTTTTTTTTAATAATCATATCGTCCCGAGGCAAGGCATTTTATTGTTAATGTTTTTCAGGGGGTTACATAGGAGGAAAGTTATGAGAAAAAGTGACAGGTTATAGGGGGTGTTAGGAAGATGGGTAAGAGAAGGATGAGAATACTGATGAGAGTGGAGTATGAGAGAGAGGATCCAGGTTAGTAAGATAGGAGATGACTATTGACTTTACATTTAAATTTTTGGAAATGTCAAGAAAGCAAGTAAACGGAAGGGAATTGCACGGTCGAGAAGTGCGAGAAAAGAAGATGATGGAGTAGAATTTGCGTTTACAATTTATTGGTTTCAAACTAAAAAAGGTGGGACCTAGTTGCTAAACTTGTGGCTCGAGTAAATTTATATATAGGGGGCACCAGTGAGCTAAGTTCGTCGGAGCAGAAGCCGTGAAATTATTTGTAGAAGAGACACAGGGAAGCCACATTGCACCCTGGAGAAAGTGACTGTATCCGAGCTGCCATGTCGGGATCTGTCACATTACAGATTCTCCGTTGGATTTTGTTTTACGATATTAATGCATGTGTGTTGTGGTGCAGTGGATATTGGCACGGAATGAGAAATCGGAGAACCGAGTTCGAATTCCAGTTACATTTGTTGCATTCACTTACGAGCAAATACCCTTGGGAAAGTTATTCATCCGTCTATTCTCCCTCCAGCTATGTGTTGAATAGGAGGACACATTGCTTCTATAGCCTTGGTTAGCAGTCAGCCTACCGCTGAAAGTAATGGTAACCTCAGTCAGTTATACGTGATACAAGCTTGGGCGATCATGTCACGAAAGAGACATGACTGCCTGGGTAGAAGATTATCCCTCAGTATGTTGCTATTGTTTTCTGCGGTATTCTGGTTGCCAGCCAAGGCTATAGAACCGAATTATTGTCCTATTATTTAACATATAACTGGAAGGAAGAGACGGATTAATACCTTTCCCAATGGTATTTGTGCGTAAGTGAATGCAAGGAATTCAACTGGAA
Source organism: Ascarosepion bandense (assembly GCA_037127315.1). Classification (NCBI taxonomy): domain Eukaryota; kingdom Metazoa; phylum Mollusca; class Cephalopoda; order Sepiida; family Sepiidae; genus Ascarosepion; species Ascarosepion bandense. The sequence goes on from JBBBDQ010001236.1 coordinate 14,039,127, forward strand.
TTCGAACTCTGCTTCCTGATTTCTCGGTCCCAGCCGATATTCATTGCACCAGAATGCACATCCCCAACCTACTGCAGGAAATTTTATGCCCAGTCGGTCACGTCACTTTCATGACATGATCGCAAAAAGCGTGTATCACGTATGGCCTTAACTGATTGACTAACGATATTAATATGGAGGTATCGGTTCGGTTCCTTAGGCGAGGTGTATTTTTCAATGTTTAAATCGGTAGACGCTATTGTCCCTGTTTAAAATATAGGGATACTAGCAGTATAGCCCGGCGTTGCTCGGGTGTAATGAAAGCTTTAAAACTAATCCATGGTCCTGAGCTCAGACTCTTTGGACGTTGGCACGAAAGACTAAAAAGGAATAGTTGTTTCTAGTTAAAGCGAAACCGTAGATTGAAAGATAAATGAATGGATGTAAGTCAAATTTTGATTTCCTGGTATCAATATCAAATACGTTTTTTTCGTCGTAAACTGAATTTTGAAGGCTAAATAAGTCCTCTGAGTAAATGGTATAATGGCTGAGACTAAGAACTACAATTATACCTACTTAGAGTCAAACCCGAAGCAAAAGCGAAAATGAAAGGGCTGAAAAAAAATACAGATATACAGGCACACACACACAAACATCTTGCCTTTTATATATATATATATATATATATATATATATTATCGATTTTATGCACTATTGTAAGAACTGCAACCTTGAAACTTCTTAATATCGTTTCTTATGTCTTTGTCTATGAGTGTATCAAATTTGATTAAAACCGGACCACTCCTTCTAAAACCAGATTTTTTCGATTATCGATTTTCGATATTTATAGGGGGTACCTCGACACAAAACCTAGCTAAGAACACTCGCAGATGCTTATAGTACAACTGTGTAAATTTTCAAGAAAATTAGTTCAGCCGTTTCGGAGTCTATAGGTAACGGACACACACACACACACACACACACAAAGTTCCATCTATAAATAAGTTTAGATTCAGGCAAATACAATTTATTTCTACACTGCGTCGAAACAGAGATTCTGTACGATCGTTGAGCTTTAGCAACGTAAAGCTTTATCACTACCTAAATGGGTGATCGCTTCGGAAGACCAGGTAAGCGAGGGATGTAATCGATAATGCCCGGAACTGGTACTCGGACAGCCTAGTTCCAATTCCAGTTGGGTTCGTTATAGTCATTTATGCACAAATATATTTGGAAAATGTACGAATCAACCGCTTCTCCCCCAGTAATTTCTCAGATTTCTATCGCTGTCACAAAATCATTATTATTTTCCTACAAAATTTGCGTACATGATATTTAGATTTTGGCATTAAATAAACCATAGGCGTTGACACACCGCAAAACAAAACTAATCGATTACGTAAATATGTATACCTACTAAATATAACACACACAATATATATATATATATATATATGTATGTATGTATATATATATATATAATAACTATAGTAATTATAACAATATTAATAGTAACAGAAATAATTCTGCTAATACTAGTAATAGTTATACTATAATTTAGATCGGGGGGGAAAAGAAGGGGACGTAAAAAAAGAAACAAACGAAGTAATGAACAAAATGTCAAATAATCGTAGGAAAGAAAAAACCCAAGACGAAAACCCTAACACTAAAGCGCTCAATATGAAAGTAGAGCAACAAAGACAGAAAATCTATGCAAGAGCCAACAAACCTACCTAGGCTTCACCCTTCGAGCCGATGGGTAAAACCTAGGTAGGTTTGTTGGCTCTTGCATAGATTTTCTGTATATATATATATATATATATATATATATATATATATATACAAAATAATAACTAAATAGACTCTGCAAGTATTTAAGTTTTAAATTTATACTAAGATAAACCTTAAGAAAAACCATTAACAAACAGAACCTAATTCCGTTACAATCCGGTGCACTAAGGCGTTGGATAAGAGGGGAGAAAAAAAGAAATCCGCGGAATAAGGACAAGATATACGATACTCCGCAGTAAAGAAAAAAAAACCAAACGGAACCAACCACAAAAAAAGAAAGAAAAAGTGCTCGATACAAAGTACAAACGAAATGCAAAAGTAGAGCAAAGACACAAAGAATCTCAAGCTAGCCAAAACCTACCGCGGTTTCACACTACGGCTCGTCAGGGTGAAACCGCGGTAGGTTTTGGCTAGCTTGAGATTCTTTGTGTATATATATATATATATATATCGAGTTGCTAATCTTTCTCCTTATTGTATTGATAATATGTTTTGATATATGAAGATTTATTGTTCAAAAAATATAAGTGAATTATTTTTTCATTTATAAATACATCCGAATTATAAAGACCTGTAGTGTACGGAGGTGGTTAATGTTTCTTTGATTCGGCCTTGTGTCAGACTTAACCGAACTCCCTACAGTTTACAGGATTTATGCTGAATTATAATCATCAGAATTATTATCAGAAAGTTTTCATCATCAGAAGGTTAGTAGTCAGTTGGAATGTGTGGATTAGTGTAGAAGAGTGGAATAATAAAATATACATTTTGTATTTTAAAATAGAAATTTATTAAATGGAGGAATAACATAAGTTGTAGAAGTAAACGTTTAATTAGAAATATTCTTAGGAGGTTAAGGGTAGAATTCGTACAAAATGTTCGTAGTAGTAATTGTTGAAATAGATAAGGGGAAAGAGAAAGAGAACAAGGTGCGACCTGACCTTATCTCCGGGTCGATTTGAAGACGGTTACATTTTAGATGTTTATCAGCAAACCGCCTCTCCTGAGTGACCCCCGTGACCGGTTAGTGACCATCCTTAAATATTGAATCCAGTCACGTGGGGTGGCTCCCAGAATATTTTTCTGTAGCTGTGGAAAAATGTTTCTCTGACATATTTTGAATTTTGTGATTTCATGACCAATCAGGATCCAGAGTTCCGCTAGAGACAATAGAAATACATGTTTCACGACTACAGTATTCCGGTCCTGGGTATGACAATAAACTGCATCCAGTAGCAAGGCGTTTGATTAGGTTTTGAGGAGCATGGAACAACCTCTTAATTTCTGTTGTTTTCAGGTCCACCGTGACCTGGTGTGGTAGCACCTGTTAGGGTCCCAGCTATGGGCAAATAGTTTGGTAACCAACAAAACATTTTTTAATGAAAAATATATTACCAACAAAACTTTTTTGAATGAAAAAATATATTACCAAGAAAACATTTCTGAATGGAAAATATATTACCACCAAAATTTTTTGAATAAAAATATATTACAAACAAAAATTTTTTGAATGAAAAATATGTAACCAACAAAATTTTGTGAATGAAAAATATATAACCAACAAAACATTTTTGAATGAAAAATATATAACCAAAAAAACATTTTTGAATGAAAAATATATTACCAACAAAACACTTTGAATGAAAACTATATTACCAACAAAACTTTTTTGAAAAAATATACTTAATTAATGAAAAACATATAACGAACAAAACCTTTTTGAATGAAAAATAAATTACCAACAAAACACTTTGAATGGAAAATATGTAACCCACCAAACATTTTTGAATGAAAAGTAGGCAACCAATAAAGCATTTTTGAATAAAAAATCTGTAACCAACAAAACATATTTGAATGAAAAATATATAACCAACAAAATTTTTTTCAATAAAATTATATTACCAACAGAAATTTTTGAGTGAAAAATATCTAACCAATAAAACAGTTTTAAATGAAAAATATATAACCAAAAAAACATTTTTGAATGAAAAATATATTACCAACAGAATATTTTTGAATGAAAAATATGTAACCAACAGAACATTTTTGAATGAAAAATATATAACCAAAAAAATTTTTGAATGAAAAACATATAACCAACAAAACCTTTTTGAATGAAAAATATATTACCAACAAAATATTTTTGAATGAAAAATATGCAACCGACAAAACATTTTTGAGTGAAAAATATGCAAACATTAAAACATTTTTGAATGAAAAGTATGTAACCAACAAAATATTTTTGAATGTAAAACATATAACCAACAAAACCATTTTGAATGAAAAATATATTATCAACAAAACACTTTGAATGAAAAATATGTAACCAATAAAACAGTTTTGAATGAAAAAAATATAACAACAAAATATTTTTGAATGATAAATATATTACCAACAAAACATTTTTGAATAAAAAACATATAACCAACAAAACCTTTTTGAATGAAAAATATATAACCAACAAAACTTTTTGAATAAAAAATATATTACCAACAAAAATTTTGAATGAAAAATATGTAATCAATAAAACAGTTTTGAATGAAAAATATATAACCAACAAAACCTTTTTGAATGAAAAATATATTACCAACAAAACACTTTGAATGAAAAATAAGTAACCCACAAAAAATCTTTGAATGAAAAACATGCAACCATTAACACATTTTTTAATAAAAATATTTAACCAACAAAATATTTTTGAATGAAAAATATATAACCAACAAAACTTTTTTGAATAAAAAATATATTACCAACAAAACTTTTTTGAATGAAAAGTATGTAACCAATAAAACATTTTCGAATGAAAAATATATAACCAACAAAATATTTTTGAATGAAAAACATATTACAACAAAGCATGTTTGAATGAATAATATGTAACCAACAAAACATGTTTGAATGAAAAATATATAACCAACAAAACATTTTTGAATGAAAAATATATTACCAACAAAACACTTTGAATGAAAACTATATTACCAACGAAACTTTTTTGAAAAAATATACTTAATCAAGAAAACATTTTGCAATGAAAAATATATTACCAACGGAATTGTTTTGAATGATAAATGCAATACCAAGAAAACATTTTTGAAAGAAAAATATGAAACCAACAAAATATTTTTGAATGAAAAATATGTAACCAACAAAACATTTGTGAATGAAAAATATATTACCAACAAAAAATTTGTGAATGAAAAATATTTAACCAACAAAACATTTTTGAATGAAAAATATATAACCAACAAAACATTTTTGAATGAAAAATGTATAACCAACAAAAATTTTTGAATGAAAAATATATTACCAACAAAACACTTTGAATGAAAAATATGTAACCCACAAAACATATTTGAATGAAAAATAGGTAACCAAGAAAACATTTTTCAATGAAAAACATATTACCAACGGAATAGTTTTGAATGATAAATGCAATATCAAGAAAACAATTTTGAATGAAAAATATATTACCAAAAGAATTGTTTTGAATGATAAATGCAATACCAACAAAACATTTTTGAATGAAAAATATGTAACCAACAAAACATTTTTGAATGAAAAACATATAACCAACAAAACCTTTTGAATGAAAAATATATTACCAACAAAACAATTTGAATTAAAAATATGTTACACACAAAACATTTTTGAATGAAAAATATGCAACCAATAAATCATTTTTGAATAAAAAATATGTAAACAACAAAACATTTTTGAATGAAAAATATACAACCAACAAAATATTTTTTGAATAAAAAATATATTACCAACAAAACCTTTTTGAATGAAAAATATGTAACCAACAAAACGGTTTTGAATGAAAAATATATAACCAACAAAACATTTGTGAATGAAAAATCTATTACCAACAAACCATTTTTGAATGAAAAATATATTACCAACAAAACATTTTTTAATGAAAAATATTTAACCCACAAAACATTTTTGAGTGAAAAATATGCAACCAATAAAACATTTTTGAATGAAAATATGTAACCAACAAAAGGTTTTTGAATGAAAAACATACAACCAACAAAACCATTTTGAATGAAAAATATATCACCAACAAAACCTTTTGAATGTAAAATATGTAACCAATAAAACAGTTTTGAATGAAAAATATATAACCAACAAAACATTTTTGAATGAAAAATATATTACCAACAAAACATTTTTGAATGAAAAATATGTAACCAATAAAACAGTTTTGAATGAAAAATATATAACCAACAAAACATTTTTGAATAAAAAATATATTACCAACAAAACTTTTTTGAATGAAAAATATGTAACGGATAAAACAGTTTTGAATGAAAAATATATCACCAACAAAACCTTTTTGAATGAAAAATATATAACCAACAAAACACTTTGAATGAAAAATATGTAACCCACCAAACATTTTTGAATGAAAAATATGCAACCAATAACACATTTTGAATAAAAAATATGTAACCAACAAAACATTTTTAAATGAAAAATATATAACCAACAAAACTTTTTTGAATAAAAAATATATTACCAACAAAACTTTTTGAATGAAAAATATGTAACCAATAAAACAGTTTCGAATGAAAAATATATAACCAACAAAATATTTTTGAATGAAAAACATATTACAACAAAGCATGTTTGAATGAATAATATGTAACCAACAAAACATTTTTGAATAAAAAATATATTACCAACAAAACTTTTTTGAATGAAAAATACGGAATCAAGAAAACATTTTTCAATGAAAAATATATTACCAACGGAATCGTTTTGAATGATAAATGCAATACCAAGAAAACATTTTTGAATGAACTACATTCCTTAGAAAGTGTTCAGACGATCTACATTCCATAGAAAGTGTTCAGACGAACAACATTCCTTAGAAAGTATTCAGACGATCTACATTCCTTAGAAAGTGTTCATACGAACGACATTCCATAGAAAGTGTTCAGACGAACTACATTCGTTAGAAAGTGTTCAGACGAACGACATTCCATAGAAAGTGTTCAGATGAACTACATTCGTTAGAAAGTGTTCAGACGAACGACATTCCTTAGAAAGTGTTCAGACGAACTACATTACTTAGAAAGTGTTCAGACGATCTACATTCTTTAGAAAGTGTTCAGACGAACGACATTCCATAGAAAGTGTTCAGATGAACTACATTCCTTAGAAAGTGTTCAGACGAACGACATTCCATAGAAAGTGTTCAGATGAACTACATTCGTTAGAAAGTGTTCAGACGAACGACATTCCATAGAAAGTGTTCAGACGAACTACTTTCCTTATAAAGTGTTCAGACGAACTACATTCCTTAGAAAGTGTTCAGACGAACGACATTCCATAGAAAGTGTTCAGACGAACTACATTCGTTATAAAGTGTTCAGACGAACGACATTCCTTAGAAAGTGTTCAGACGAACGACATTCCTTAGAAAGTGTTCAGACGAACGACATTCCTTAGAAAGTGTTCAGACGAACTACTTTCCTTAGAAAGTGTTCAGACGAACTACATTCCTTAGAAAGTGTTCAGACGAACGATATTCCATAGAAAGTGTTCAGACGAAGTACATTCGTTAGAAAGTGTTCAGACGAACTGCATTCCTTAGAAAGTGTTAGGACGAACTACTTTCCTTAAAAAGTGTTCAGACGAACTACATTCCTTAGAAAGTGTTCAGACGAACGACATTCCATAGAAAGTGTTCAGACGAACTACATTGGACCTCAGTGTTGGGCATCTTGTCTTGTCAAGAGATTCCAAAAATACGTCGAATACTTCTCACGAGGAAGGCCATTGTATTTTCTGACCTTCTACAAGTTATTAGAAGTTTTAACAGAAACTTTGTTAAACTTTTATTTCTATTACTTGAGTAGATTATTCTCGTTCCATAAGTGATGCTAAGGACACACGCCCCAGTGAATATAAGCATTGGTTTTTATCTAGTGACTTGAACCAAAATGTTGGGAGTTGGGAGTTCAATACCTGGTGACAGCAGTGGCGCAGAAAAAAATTAGGGAGTAGAGTTGAGTTAAATGGAGATAACTAAACATCCAGAAGTAGCATGACTCATGGAACGAGAATAATCTAACCCAGTAATCAAAATAAATAGTTTGGTTCAAAATTCCACCTGAAGAAGGCCTGGGCGTGCAACGGCAGAAACCTCGTGAATATGACAATAAAGCTAAGGACAACAATCCGAACAATGTAAATACCTCATCTCAGAAATATAGACAAATATCTTGTTTATTTTTGAGTTTATATTTTTTATGACTCATTGTAATTTTTATATGGATACATATATCCGAACTTTAAAATAAATACTAATAAATATGTTGTAACATACTTATTAATATTAATAATTATTCTATAATATACTTCCTACTGCTAACATTTTTAAAAGTGATGGAAGCTTTCATTAAGAAAGAAACCAACACTTAAAAGCATCATTAATTACAAACACGGCCACAATATACTGGCCATAGTCATCAGCTTTTAGACTGTCTACAATTGCATTCATATATCCTTTATTATAATAGTATAATAGAATTCCTTAAAAGACGCTAATTGTTGGGCCGTAAACACTCAGAATTAACAAAATTTTGGGATACTATTCATTTAGTCTAGAAAAAATGCTTTCGTATGCAGTATAATAAAAATAATAAATATAAAAAAATCTACCTTGCTTTTCTAGTGCAACGAGATATGTATTAAAGAGTGGCCGCTACCTAAATAGACTACCATAATATTATAGTTATTTACAATGTGATGAACAATGTTAGATTTGTATAATAGACTCGTACACCACCAACTAAATTATTGTAAATGTTCCTAATAAAACGAGATCTTATAAGTTCCAATTCAGTAGGTACATTACATTATATAAATGTACATATATAACTGAAAATTTTGCCAATCCATTTTATTGAGAAAATATTGAGTTGAACACTATATATATATATATTCGTTGTCATCCAAAGTAAGGTAGTAAGGGTACTAAGAGACAGAGGGTTACAGGGTGTGGAGGAATTAGGAACACAAACATTAATCGTGAATGGAAGGAGAAAAGTATAATCAGGAGGACCTTAGATAGAGATTGTCTTTGAATGTATATATATATATATATATATATATATGTGTGTGTGTGTGTGCAGAACAAAAAGGATAATGTTGAATTATGTATCGTATTATGTACGCTAATATAGGCACAATCCTACGTCTATTTTGTGTCTCATCGTAGTTTCTGCTTGTGTTCACCTATGCGTGTGTAGATTGATAATTATTTTTTGAGAAAAAAACACTTGACTGTTCTTTTATTGTAGTAATAACGTTTCCAATAGATCTTTGTTTTGGAAGAGGTGGTTGTTTATGAGTAAAAACTCGCACAGAGACTCAAACATAAATATATGTATATATGTAGGTATATATGTATTCGTAGCTAAGCACCATGGCATTGTTATCGCTTCTTTTTTTTTGTTTTCTTTTCTCTGTCTTCAGTTTTCTCTATTCACTCTTTACATTATTTCCTCCCTTATTTTCTTTGATTCTTTCCTTTTTTCTTTTCATTCTTTCTTTGCTTTTTTCTTCCTTTCTTTTTCTTTCTTTTTTTTTCGCTCTTTCTTTCATCGTTTCTTTCGTATTTCTTTCTTTCCTTTCCTTCTTCACAATCACCTTTCTTTTTGTTGTTCATTTCTCATCTATATTTCTTTTGTCTTCCTTTTCTTTTTTAGCTATTTTAAACATTACTTTTCATTATTTTTTTTTCTTTCTTTCTTGTCACTCATTTCATTCTCTCTTTCTTCCAACCTTTGATTCCTTTCAACTTTCATGCCTTCTTCGTTTGGGTCATTCATCTTATTTCTTGTCATTCTCTTATTTTCTTCCAATTTAATAATCACCAGCTTTTTTCTCCTCTTTGTTTCTTTACTTCTTTTTTATTTTCCCTTCCTGTTCTCTCTCTTCCGTTAATGTTCCTCCCCTTCTATCTTTTTCCTATACTTTTCTCTATTTCTTATTTTTCTTTTCTTTCTTTTTTCTCTAATGTCGATCCTCTTCCTCTCTTTCATTTCTCTTCTTTTGATTTTTTCATTTTAATCTGACTTCTTCCTTCCTCTTCTCTCTTTCATTCTTCTTCTCTTTTCTCTTCTTCCTCTCTTTCCTTTTTTCATCCTTTCTCTTTCGTTTCTTTCCTCTTCTCTCTTTCATTCTTCTTCTCTTTTCTCTTCTTCCTCTCTTTCCTTTTTTCATCCTTTCTCTTTCGTTTCTTTCCTCTTCTCTCTTTCATTCTTCTTCTCTTTTCTCTTCTTCCTCTCTTTCCTTTTTCATCCTTTCTCTTTCGTTTCTTTCCTCTTCTCTCTTTCATTCTTCTTCTCTTCTCTCTTCTTCCTCTCTTTCTTTTTTTCATCCTTTCTCTTTCGTTTTTTCCTCTTTGTTTTCCATTCATCTTCTCACCCGCTTCCCGTTCCTTCTCGCTGTCTTTAAAACCCGCATTTCCCCATTCCTTTTAAAGATTTTCCCCTCGCCTCTCCCCGGCTTCCAGGCAGGGCACCATGCCGAGACGATGATTGCTTTGCTGTTCACCAACAAGTTACTTTCTGAACGTGACCGTCTCCCTTGTCGGAATTGTACGCTACTATTTTCGGTAACTTCGTTAAACGAATGGCAGAGTAATAGCTTACAAAAGATAAAAAAAACGGCCAAAACCCGCAGTACAAGCAACAGTGAAACAGACCTGACATTGATACAATGTAAAAAGAGAAACCAAAGCAAGCCATTGGCTTCAAACTCCTTCACGCCATGGTTTATTGTTACGCACTGTAACACAAAAAAACGCTCACGAACACACCAGGTTCGCAAATTTCATTTGCAAAAACGCAAAATCACTTTTTTAAATTTTGAGATTAAATATCACTCCGTTATTATTTTATTAATAGCCTAACCTTATCATTTTATTGTTGAATTTTATTTGAGTCAAAACCAACGAAAAATACGATATAACGAACTATCTTCAGATGTGACCTGAATTCAAATTCTGCTTCTCGATTTTCTATATTTTATAGATATCACGAAAAAGAACTTTAGTCGAGGGAACGTCGAATAGATATGCGCGTGTTATAATAGATATGCGCGTGTTATAGATAAGAACTCCGAATGCGAAATCCTAGAGTAGGTTTCATGTTTCCCGTCTAGTTCGAATCCATCACTTCTTCCCCAACTGTAGATTAAATAGTAAGAAATTTTTGTTTCTTGAAAAATTATTATCTTTAAAAATAATTGTCGATGCATTAGTCAATTGCAAAAAAGCTTAATTTTTTGTCCCCACCAAAATGAATTATTCTTTACAGAATACATGAATAATAATAATTGATAATCCGTAAAGCACAAATAAATCAATGTGTCTATTGAGAGCGTCAAATATGAATGTTGCCATTTTCTCGCTGTGATATATGGTTCGCACTTATCTTTGGCAGCTACGATCGTCGTTCCGTAATGGGCCGGCTTACGGCCATATCACATTGAATACACCGGTTTTCGTTCGATCACCGAAGTTAAGCAACGTTGAGACTGGTCAGTACTTAGATGGGTAACCGCTTCGGAATACCAGGTGATGTAAGCGTATAGTGACGGATGTGCGTTGTGGTGCAGTGGATATCGGCTCGGAAAGAGAAATCGTTGAGCCGAGTTCGAATTCCTATTGAATACCCTGCATTCACTTAAGCACTGGTACCCTTGGGAAAGGTATTAACCCGTCCCTTCCCTCCAGTTATGGGTTAAATAACAGGGTAGAACTTGGGTTCCCTGCCCTTAAAAACAAATCCCAATGAATCTTGATACTCGAAAAAAAAAAAGTATTACTAGACACAAAAACTTATATAAAAACAACACTAAACTGTTGAAAGAAAAAAGGCATTACCAGCAATAAATAAATGAAATTTAGTTGGCAATAAATGACCCGCCGAGGTTGATATGCCATAAAACAAAACAACCAACCAACCAACCAAACAACCAACCAACCGTAATGGACCGCCTCTTTTGATTTGCTGTGTTAGTCTCCCCTACTGTCAGTATACCAAATTAACACTGTTTCTGTTTCTTGTTGAAAATCAAATAGTTCGTATTTTCATCAGGTGAAGGTTTTTCGTGTAGCAAGATGCATATGAATTGTATTGGCTACTTTTATTTTTTCCAGTAGAGAAATGTTGCCCACTACTTGTTAGTGACAGCATGATTGTGGTGTGATAGAAAATCCCATATCACCGAATAATTTTGGATGAAGAAACTAATTTTTTAACAGAAAACCTCGATTTTTCGCTAGTTTGTGATTTGTCAATTCACGGACCAATGAAAAAGATATCCCAATATGCAATATTTTTCTGTTTAGTTTTGTTTTTTGTTTTGTTTTGTTTTTCGGACGTATTAATGTATAAAATCGTATTTCGGAAAATAGAAGGTAACCAAAAAAGTTCTGTCCGTTTTTAAAGGAAAAAAGAAAACGCTTCACAGTATGTGTAACTCATATTTAGTCTTCGAAATAATCGACATCGGCAACATCACCTTCTGCTAACGTGTCTCCAGCTGTTCAATGCCCTTGCGGTAGAACTCGGGGGTGTTGACGCAAAGTCCATGAGGGCTTTGCGCAAGTCTGCTTCATTGGTGAACGAATTCCCACAAAGATGATTATCCAGGGAGTAGAAGAGGTGGTAATCGGATGGTGCAAGGTCAGGGGAGTAAGGTGGATGGTACAAAGTCTCCCACTCAAGTTGCTGTACGGTATCCCTGACCACTCGTGCGACATGCGGCCTGGCGTTGTCATGGAGGCAAAGCACACCTTCGCGATTCACCAGTGCTGGCTCCTTCTGGCACAATGCCTGATGCTCACGTTTCAATTGAAGTGAGTATAGGTCTCCAGTCAGTGTTTGGCTATTTGGTAGCAGTACATAATGAAGCATCTGACCACCTGTGCTCTAGACACAAAGCATAATAGCCAGTCTTGCGGTATGAGGAGACAACCAATGTCTGGAACGCTTGGGAGTTTCGTACAGAACCCACTTTTCATCACTGGATTGAATAAGGATGCGGTACGGTGGACCTTCAACAGCGTTTGCGGAACCCACTTGCTCAGTTTGTACGTCTTACCTATGCGGTGCAGGTAAAGTTTAACTGTTTCATCGGAAACGTTGAACTGTCCTGCCAATTCACCACACGTTAGACTACTGTCCTCTTCAATGGCCGCCTTCAGGACTCCGTCATTCAAGACCTATGGTCGTCCACTGCGAGGTTCATCATGGAGAGACAAATCTCCGGACTTGAATTTTCGAAACCAACGCCTTGCAGTACGTTCATCCACAGCACTATCCCCAAACGCTTGACAAATGCGGCGACTTGATGCAGCTGCTGATAAGCCTACTTAGAAGTCGTAAAGCAGACAGCCCCAAATGAGACCTCTAGACCCTTCCATCCTTCTCACAGCTGTCCGGCTTATAACTGATTGCCTGGCACGGTGCACGTGTTTTTTATAACCTCTGATGTTCCTCCTTCCGGCTGTCCGAATTTGAAAACAATTGCTTAACACATTTCGTATTTATTTGAACTTCATTCAATGACTAATCAAAAAATGGACAGAACTTTTTTGGTTACCTTGTAAAAGCCTATGTTGCTACTAAGGAGATCGTATCTGTCTTCTTAATCCTTAAGTCTAATTCATGGTCGTACTTAGTTGATTTTTTCTTTTAGTGATTAGATATTTTAATGACACTATGTCACAAAGAGCGAAAAAAGACTTCTCTGTCATCTGGTCAGTATTTAGAATGGTAAACGCTTGGGAATACCAGGCGGTAAAGCTTAGATATACGGAAAGCGTAATTAATAATGGCTTGAATTTTTTTATCGGAAAGCCGAGTTCAAATTCTTTAATCATTTCTTAACTCTGTATATATTCTGATGACCTCTGTCTTGATAGTAAGTCCAATAATTTACATTCGATATCAAAGGCATTTTATCGGGAGATTGAGGATTTGAGGAGCACGGAACCATTTCACAGGTCGGCGAGGAACCTAGGTAATAACACCTGTTAGGGTAGCAGCTATGGAACCCCCAAACAAAAACAAAACACTACTGAATATAAAAAAAGATTTTCTCAGTGAAAATAACGCCAATAGGTTTTTAGTTAAAGACTAGCAGTATAGCCCGGCGTTGCTCGGGTGTAATGAAAGCTTTAAAACTAATCCATGGTTCTAGAGCTCAGACTCTTTGGACGTTGGCACGAAAGACTAAAATGCTGTTTCCAGTTAAAGCGAAACCGGACTAAAAGAAAAATGAATGGATGTAAGTCAAATTTTGATTTCCTGGTATCGATATCAAATAAGTTTTTTTCGTCGTAAACTGAATTAAATCGGACCACTCCTTCTATAACCCGACTTTTTCGATTATCGATTTTCGATATTTATCGGGGGTACCTCGACCCAAAGCCTAGCTAAGAACACTCGCAGACGCTTATACCATCCGCCCGTGCATTGGATACTGCTGCCATATCTGGTCGGGTGCCCCTGCTGTTCTCCTCGGGCTTCTCGATAAGGTACAGAGGAGGGTCTGCAACGTGATAGATACCGACTTGGCAGACTGCCTGCAGTCTCTCTCCCACCGGCGCGACGTGGCTTCCTGTGTCTCTTCTATAAATACTTTCACGGCTTCTGCTCCGATGAACTTAGATCACTTGTGCCCCCTAAATACGAATTTGAACGAGATACTAGATTAGCAACTAGATCCCACCCTTTTACAGTGAAACCGATAAAATTCAGCCGTAACTTCTACTCCAACAGTTTCTTTCCTCGCACTTCCCGAATGTGGAATTCTCTTCCAAACGATTGCTTCCCCGACGGCTACAATCTCCAGGAGTTTAAATGTAAGGTCAATAGACACCTCCTAACACACTAACCTGCTCCCATTCTATCAAACACTCTTCCCATCTGTCCAACCTTCATCCTCGCTATCCTTACTCATCTGTCACCTTCCTCCTGACATTCCCTATGTCTAACCACTCCTTCTCTTTACCTTCCCCTATGTAGCCCCATGCGCAATAGTGGCAGTGGAATGCCTTGCTTGGGGTGAGATGATTCAAAAAAAAAAAAAAAGGAAATTTTCAAGAAAAATCTGTTCAGCCGTTTTGAAGTCTATAGTTAACGGACACACACACACACACACACACACACACACACATACATACATACACACACAGACAAAGTTCCATTTATAAATAAGTTTACATAAAATCACTGCTGCATGTATAGTGTAGGCATAATAACGGGCTACAAAGTAACTAACTTTAATTCGATCAAAAATCTGAAATCCTTCCCAGCGTCTCGCAGTCCATCATATACCTATGATTCGAATATGTCTGTTTGATAGAACCCCCTGACTATTAGTATTATTAAATTCTTTCATTCATATAGGCATATACTCAAAAGTGCTTGCATATATATGAATAATCGAGTAATTGGAGTAGATAGACTTAACTATCGCCCGGTTCACACTCCACCCACGTTTTTGAACAGATGAAGCGGCTCATCCCTTGTTTCCTGGTTAGGATGTGGTTCCCGTCTTTCCCTTTCCAATAATTTTCCTCTTAAGTAGCCCCATGCGCATCAGTAGCGCTACCGCCTTGCTTGGGGTGATATGATTTTAAAAAAATCACGGACTTCTAAAATATATCTTCAAATACCTTGCAAAATCAAGAAATCCTTCGCAGCATTCTGACATTAATCGTATTTCTAAGTTGCTAACTCTTTCATTCTCAAGTTTTCATTTTTAAGAATAATCACGGACTGCCAAGGAAATACTACTAATGCGATTAAAAATTAGGAAATCCTTCGCAACATTCTGACATTATTCGTATTTCTAAGTTGCTAACTCTTTCATTTTCAAGTTTTCATTTTTAAGAATAATCACGGACTACCAAGGAAATACTACTAATGCGATTAAAAACTAGGAAATTCTTCGCAACATTCTGATATTAATCGTATTTCTAAGTTGCTAACTCTTTCAATTTCAAGTTTTCATTTTTAAGAATAATCACGTACTAACAAGGAAATGCTACTAATGCCATTACAAATTAGGAAATTCTTCGCAATATTCAGCCATCCATCAGATTTCTCTGATACTGACATTTAAATATTGAAAAATCATAGAACTTTTCTTCCTCCTATAATTATTATATAACATCCCTTCCTTTATATATTCCATGGAAATACGGAAAGCCTTTGCAACATTTTGCCCTCGATTCTATTTTTACTTTGCTTACTTTTAGTTGTTGTAAGATAAGAAAAGTTTCCATCACATATTCCCATAAAATTTAAACTGCATGCATTGTATGAATATTCGGGAATACCTAAGAAATCTCAAATCCAATTGAAAATCTCGCAACATTTATCATGTTTCTATATGGTTGTACTTTAAATAAAGTAAGAGTTGTTTCCTTCATATAATAGTTAGAATATAATATCCCTTTATTTATATACGTATAAAATCAATAGTGAATGCATATTTATGTATATTCGGGCATAATCAAGGAACCGGTTCTAATCTGATCAAAATTCCGGAAAATCCTTCGCTACATTCAGCCATACAGCGTATTTCTCTGCAGCTGGTATTTGAATTTGAAAAGTTAAGATGAATCCAATATCCAATACTTAAGATATTAAAGTACTCTATTTATATCCGCAAAAAATCAAGTCTGAATGCATATTTTATGAATAATCGGGAACTCCTTGGCAAATCCTTCTAATCTAATTATGACGCGGTTCGTCAGGCTGAGTCTAACCCGGTCACGGAAACCAATTCTGACGAAGTCCGGAACCTGGATCTAGGTTTATGCTGTCAACATGATACCAGATATGACGATGCTCTCGGGTCGCTGGTCGTGATGGCCTCGTCACAGTAGCTGGTCTTCGAGTCGTCTCTTACAACAGTGTTCTTCCTTGCCTACGCTGTGAATTTTGATCTCAAGGAAGACACGTTGAAATTCCGGTAGCCATTTCTCTGCCACTTCAAACCAAACCGGACTCACGTGCACACTTATGTTGATAAAAAAAAGAACGGCACAAAACAATAAATAAATAAATTCGATGACACCTGGATATGTTCTAGAAAAGTCTTTATATACAAAAAACAAACAAAACAAAAAACAAAACAGAAATAAAATTCCTATTCTTAAAACGGATTGAAAGTTTTTGTTTGAAAGTAATGGTTGTTCACTTCAATCGCAAATTTCTAGTTTTTCTTAAAGTTTTGACGGTTTCAAAACTAAGTCTTATCAGGTCTTTTCACCGACGCCTTACGGAAACTGCCAAAGAGGGGCCTTTGTGATGACGGCGATAAATTCGTCTTGTCTCCTTGAGCTCTTCAAGTTTAACTCTTTCTCGGCTCTTTCTGTCTCCATATATTTTCAGCTAGGACTCTGTCAGAGGTGTGTTATTTGATATTAACTCTTTTAAGTCGGTAAGGGACAGGCTTCTCTATGTTTCTTTACATCTTCAGCCAGGATTCTATGAGAAGCGACCACGCTTTTTAGTCGTGACTCCCAGTTAGGAACACTTTTCTCTCAGTCGTTACATCTCGACTGATCGCAAGGCTCAGCTCCAACTTCAACTGATTTTGGCCATCTCGGCTCTGATATTTATGTGTGTCTTAAATTCTCTTGGTGGACACATGACGAACACTGGGTGTCCATGCAAATCAAATTTTTAACCAATCAGATTACTCCCAGCTCACATCATAAGGCGGAGTGATTTTATTCCCTTGGTTTAACCAATGAAATAACAATATTTCTATTGATGTAATTTCTTCTTCTTCTTCTTCTTCTCGATTACATCATTTTTACAAGTTTTCAAGTTTACAAATCTTTTCCCAGCATTTCGGAAATCAAGGATCTGACCTTCTTTAACCTCATTAAAAGTTTTCGACAGTCTGTTTTCACTCCAACCGGTCGTAAAAGCCCAAAGTTTTCAACGGTGTCTGTCTTAGTTACACAATGGCGGCAAATGATGACCTCGCGTGACCCACAACCCACAGCTGCAAAATCATATTTTCCCTTTTTTTGCTTCTCAGCAATTTTTTCAGATTTTACAAATTTTAAAACAAATAATCTGTTTTTAACTTAACTCATATTGCGATTGACAATAAACAGCAGAATTAATAATACCACTAGTAATAATTTCTTTCGCTCCGTCGTACTAACATAGTAACATGTTTTTGCACATGCAATATTACAGTATTATGTATTTCCACATGCAATATTATATTATCATATTTTTCCCATATACCAAAAATAGTGTTACACAATGGAAAATCCGTAGTTTTTCGTAACATTCACAAATTTTTGTTTTCATAGTCTCATAAGTTGGATATTAAATATCTACATTTACATATATTTATATACGTATAAAATCAACCATGAAATCATGCTATATGAATATTCGGTGAATACCAATAAACGATATCTAATCCTGTTATTATTTCAAAATATTGTTCTCATCTTGGTTTATTTAGATGTTATTATAGACAAACATTTTTAAGAAATCGAAATTAAATGTGACATTCTAATCTGTACAATTTCCATTTTAAATACACCAGAATTTTTTACTTAATGGAGATAATAAATTTAATCAATAATCTTTTAATTAAATCTAAAATAAAATCTTCAAGAATGATTTTCATTTTAAAATTTTATTTTAAACTTAGGTATCGAGAATTTATGCCAAAAAGGTGGAGGTACGTAATTAAATTCCTTCATTTATAAATGCATATACACAAAGAGGCTTGCGTATTTATGAATAATCGCTGACTTTCAAAGAATATCTTCAAATCCGATCCAAAATCAGGAAAACCTTCGCAACATTCTGCCATCAATGGTATTTCTAAGTTGCTGACTCTTAAATGTTAGATGATAAAAGTAGCTTCCATTTTTAAGAATAATCGCAGACTACCAAGGAAATATCGCTACTGAAATCAAAAATCAGGAAATCCTTCGCAAATCTCAGCCATCCATTATATTTCAGTGAAGCTGACATTTAAAGTTTGAAAGATAATAGAATTTTTCATCCAATTATAATTATTATACTACATTCTTTTCTCTCTCTCTCTCTCTCTCTCTCTCTATATATATATATATATATATATAAACTCATTTCTAAATGGAACTTTGTCTGCGCGTGTGTATGTGTGTGTGTGTGTGTGTGTGTCCATTACCTATAGACTCCGAAACGGCTGAATCGACTTTCTTGAAAATTTACACAGTTGTACTATAAGCGTTTGCGAGTGTTCTTAGTTAGATTTTGTGTCGAGGTACGCCAGATAAATATCGAAAATCGATAATCGAAAAAATCGGGTTATAGAAGGAGCGGTCCGATTTTAATCAAATTTCATACACTCATAGACAAAGACATAAGAAACGATATTCAGAAGTTTCAATGTTGCAGTTCTTACAATAGTGCAGAAAATCGATAATACATATATATAAAAGCAAGATGTTTGTGTGTGTGTGTGTCTGTTTTTCTGTTTTTTCAGTCCTTTTATTTTAGCTTTTGCTTCGGGTTTGGCTCTAAGTAGGTATAATTGTAGTTCTTAGTCACAGCCATGATACTATTTACTCAGAGGACTTATTTAGCCTTCAAAATTCAGTTTACGTCGAAAAAACGTTGATATTGAAAGCAGGAAATCAAAATTTGACTTACATCTATTCATTTTTCTTTCAGTCTAAGGTTTCGCTTTAACTGGAAACGACTATTTCTTTGTAGACTTTCATGCCAATGTCCAAAGAGGCTGAGCTCCAGGACCATGTATTAGTTTTAAAGCTATCATTACACCAGAGTAACGCCGGGCTATACTGCTACTATATATATATATATATATAAAAATCCCAGCTGCATGCATATTGTATGAATAATCGGGGACTTCAAAGAAACTACCCTTAATCTGAGAGAAATACGGAAATATTTTGCAACATTCTACCATCCGCCGAATTTCTCTTTGATTTACATTTAAATATCAAAATATTATAGAAGTTTCAATCCTCTAATAATAATGATAGCAAATATCTTCTTTTACATGCGACTAAAATCCAAATCACATGCATATTGTATTAACAATCGCGGGCTAACAAGGAACAAACTCTCATCCTACCGTATATTGAGAAATTCTTCTTAACATTTTGCTATCCATCGTATAAATCTGTTGCTAAATTTAAATTTTTAATATAAGTTTCCATTTTGTCAGAATAAGGATTTTAAATTCATTCTTTATATAGAAAATTAGAATCAAAGCTACATGTATATTTTATGTATAATCGTGAAGTAAGAGGGAACAACATCTAACTTGGTCGCTGTTCTTTTGTATTCAGTCAGTCAGTTAACTACCATACGTGATACACGCTTGGGCGATCATGTCTCGAAAAAGACATGACTGACTGGGTAGAAATTTATCCCGCAGTAGGTTGCCATTGCTTTCTGCGTAGACTGGTTGCCGATCAAGGCTATAGAACCCAATCTGGCCTGTTATTTAACCCATAACTGGAATGAATAGACGGATTAATACCTTTCCCAAGGGCATTTGCGCATAATTGAATGCAGTGAATTAAGCTGGAATTCGAACTCGGCTCCCCGATTTCTCGTTCCAAGCCGATATCCAATGCACCACAAAGCACATCCTCACATTTTATATACATATTAATGTAAACATTTTACGGAAATTAACGAAGATTGGTTATAAACAACCGACAATTTGAAATAATTTGTTTGAACATAATTTTTGATCGATACTCATATTTAAGTAGATATTCTGTTTTCAATTAAACAGTATTATATATTTATATCTACTGGCCTGATCATTTACGATAATTTTTTATTACGAAAACGTGTGTCATTTGGGAGGATTCAAACCAGCGACCCCTATGTAGTTAGGGGAAGCTACCATTTGATCTGGCAACGTCTTAGACCTCTCGACCACGAATGACCTCCAGTCTAAACGAGGTTTTAATCAAACCTATATAACATGTATATAATCAAGCCTATATATTGCAGGTTGGAATCGTGAAAAGTTTGAAAAATAAGAGGAAATTTACACCCCCTAATAATCAGGATATTAATGTCTTTTTTATTTTTTGCATGAAAATACAGCTGCATGCATAATGTAAGAATAACCGTGGACTACCAAGAGACTAACTATACTCCTATCAAAACTCTTAAAACTGTCTAATGATAAATATATTACATTTCGTTAAATGTTGAAAAATTAGAGAAATTTCCATCCTCTAATGATAAGTATATTACATTCGTCAAATGCTGAAAAATTAGAGAACTGTCCATCCTCTAATGATAAGTATATTACATTCGTTAAATGTTGAAAAATTAGAGAACTGTCCATCCTCTAATGATAATTATATTATATTCGTTAAATTTTGAAAAATTAGAGAACTTTCCATCCTCTAATAATAAGTATATTACATTCGTTAAATGTTGAAAAATTAGAGAACTTTCCATCCTCTAATGATAAGTATATTACATTCGTTAAATGTTGAAAAATTAGAGAACTGTCCATCCTTTAATTAGTAGGATATATATGTTTTATTTATATATGTCTAAAAACAAAATTGCATTTATATTGTATGAACAATCGCTGACTACGAAAGAACTGTTTTTAATCTGATTGATAATATTTCGCAACGTTTTGCCATACATCCTAAGTATATTTTGCAGATTTGGAAATTTTGAGCAATAACGGGTTCCAGCCTCTTCTAATTAAGATATAAATTTATTATTTTATAAATGTATACAACCAAAATTATATGCATAACTTATAAATAATTGTGTAATACTCAGGAACCGCTTCTAATGCGATTGATAAACCGAAAATCTTTTGCAACATTCTATCATACATCGTAACTCTGTTTGCAGACTTATAGATTTGCAAAACTAAGAGCAGTATACATCCTTTAATTATTAAGATAATATATATTCTAATATATATGCATGAAAGCAAAATTGCATGCATGTTGTATGAATAATCCCGGACAGTAAAAGAACTGCCTGTAATCTGATCGGTAATCAAGAAACAATACGCAAAATTATGCCATCCAATAATAAGTGAGAAAATATTTCATTTATATATTCATAAAACCACAAATATATTCATGTTCTCTAAACGATCACAAACTACAAAAGAATTGACTCTTATCCGAAAGATAAACCGGAAATCTTTCGAAACATTATGCCGTACATATGCTGTAAGCATATCACGTTGAATACACCGGTTCTCGTTTGATCACCGAAATTAAGCAACATTGAGCCTGGTCAGTACTTAGATGGGTGACCAATTGGGAATACCAGGCGCTGTAAGCGTTCAGTGACGGATGTGCTTTGTAGTGCAGTGGATATCGTCTTGGAAAGAGAAATCGGTGAGCCGAGTTCAAATTCAAGTTGAGTACCCTGCATTTACTTCAGCAATGGTTTCCTTGTGAAAGGTATTAATTTGTCCCTTCCCTCCAGTTATGGGTTAAATAACAGGATGGGGCCTGGAGTCAACCCATCTAGTGTTGGTGTCACAATAAAAACACCCTTGGTAGCCCTGGCGAAGTGTCAAGTATTCAGCTATTTAAGATTATGAATTTCGCTGTAAACTGCGCCAGGGTTCCAAATGCACAAGGAATACTGAAGGGGGTGTAGTGACTCCTATCTCGGCCAAGGCCGCAGGACGACGACAATGCCATCCATCGTAAGTCTATTTTGCAGATTTGTAAATGTTGAAAATTACCAGAAGTTTATAGCCTCTAATAATTGCTATATAAATATATTTATTTCTGTATGTAAAAAACTAAAGGTGAACCAAAACTCAGCAGGATTCATATTGTATGAATAATTGGTGACTAATAAGATCTGCCTATAATCAGATCAATAATCCGGGGATTCCTGGAAACATCCTGTCATACATCGTTAATCTATGTTACAAACTAGTAAATATTGAAAAATAAGAAAAAATTACATCCTGTAATAATCAGGATATAAACCTTTTCTATCATATATGTATAAGTACAACGTTGCATGCACATTGTATGAGTAATCCCAAACTACCAAGGAACTGCCTCTAATTTGATCGAAAATTTAGAAATCATTCGCAACATACCGGTATATACAGTAAGTATATATGGCAGACTTTTACATTTTGAAAATTAACAGAAATCAATTCAAATAATTAGGATGTAAATATATTTTTATGTGTGTATAAAACTAAAATTGCATGCATATTGTATGAATAATCGCGGACTACCAAGTATCGACCGGTAATCCGATCGATAACTAGGAAATCATATTCAAAATGCTGCCAAAAAGCGTAAGTTTTTTTTTCAGAATTTTAGATATCGAAAAAATGTTATATTTTTTCCCAAGTATTTAAAATATATTTTTCATTATACTTTTATAAAACCAAAATTACTTACATATTGTATGAATAAACTTGGGGTACAGATGAATAATATCTGATCCCAGACATAATACAGTAATCCTTCTCAGCATTTTGCTATAGATTGTAAGTCTATTTTCCAGTCTTTTAAATGTTGAAAAATAAGAGATGTTTTCATCCTCTAACAATCAGGATATACAGCTGTTTCTTTATATGGGCATCAAAACTAAATTTCTTGTATTTTGAATAAATAATCGCGAAATACTAAGGACTACCGCTAATCCGATTAATAATCCGGAAATCGTTTGCAACATTTTGCCATGTTTTTAAGTTTATATTTCAGATATTTAAATGTTAAAGAATAAGAGAAGATTTCATCCTCTAATAATTTGGATATAAATATTTCCCATTATATATGCATAAAACTAAAATTGCACGAATAGAGAGTGAATAATGGAGGGTTACAAAGGAACAACCGCTAATCCAAAGATAATCTGATTAATCTTTACAAAAAACTGCCACATATCGTAAGTCAGTTTTGTAGAATTTCAAATATTGGAAAAATAAGAGATGTTTGCATCTTCGAATAATTAAGATGCAAATCTCTTCTATTATATATTCATAAAACCGGATTTGCTTGCATATTGTCTGAATAAACGCCGACTGCCGGGGAACAATATCTAATCCAATCGATAATGCGAAATTTATTGCAATATTCTGGTATTCATCAGAAGTTTATTTTGCAGACTTTTATATGTTGAAAATTAAGTTAGCATCCTCTAATAATTAGGATATTTATCTCTTCTATTATATATGCATGCTGTATTGCCGCGGTGACAATACCAGATTATGTGCACTGAAGTATCTACAGCACAATATGTGCAAATGAATATTAAGTACAAACAAGACAAACACAGATAAGACAGAACAACAATAATTAGAAAGAGAGGACAGGTTGAGTTTTTAGAGTCGCAGAGAGCACAATCCGATAACAATTGTCAGTGACACTCCAAATCATTTATGGCCTCCCCCATTATGTGGGCAGAAGCTCGGTATAGATGCGGTACAATGTCAACTAACATGGGTAAAACCGAGTCCGTAAGCACAGAAGAAAATTCTTGTCTTCTTTTCCGCAGACGAGATTCTACTTTTTACTTGTTCCTCTCCATCCGAAGGTAGGGATTCCGTCAAAGTGAACGACTGACGCACGCAGTTGATGTCAGACTGTCAATAAAAGTTCGAATGATTTGCGACCCCTACACATGGGCATTTATTTACTTTCGCGCAAATACCCTTGGGAAAGGTATTAATCCGTCTCTTCCTTCCAGTTATGGGTTGAATAGCAGGACAGACTGGGTTCTATAGCCTTGGTCGGCAACCAGTCTA
This sequence comes from Ascarosepion bandense, assembly GCA_037127315.1. Lineage (NCBI taxonomy): Eukaryota > Metazoa > Mollusca > Cephalopoda > Sepiida > Sepiidae > Ascarosepion > Ascarosepion bandense. The sequence continues at coordinate 14,063,718 of JBBBDQ010001236.1, forward strand.
CCGCAGAAAGCAATGGCAACCTACTGCGGGATAACCTTCTGCCCAGTCAGTCATGTCTCTTTCGAGACATGATCGCCCAAGCGTGTATCACGTATGGCACTTAACTGACTGACACATGGGCAGAAGATAGTGCTGTCTTGTTTCTTTTTCATATGCTCCTTTGTTGTAACTCTTGAGGCATAGGCACATCGAACATATCGTATATTATTTCCATGGTTCTTCCCCACGCTTTTCAGTAGTCTACCTTCTTTTTATTTGGTTTATATACCTCCTTATAATTCATTGTGGTTGTTTTATAAGGTACATCATATAACCAATTCGCTTGTCTACAATGGTTTCTTCTCATGACTCTTTACGGTGTTTTGTAATTTTTCAAATAAACTTTGTCATCATGGTAGAAACGTTTGCCGTTGCACTTAGGTCAGTAACTCATCATTTATTTTTCTTTATTTGGTTTTAGTTTATAGAAAACTGATTTGATCTTCCTTGTAAACATTAACTCTGCCGGAGATATTCGTAAATTAGCGTTTACGTTTGCGTTTGGTGCGATACGGTAGACAGATAAAGATTTTGTAACTCCTCATTTCTTGTTTTTATTCCTTCCGGCTTTCTTATTGCCCTTTTAAAAATGTCTATAAATCATTCTACCAACCCGTTAGATCTTGGATGATAGGGCGCGGATATTAAATGAGTCGCTGCATGCAAGTTTGTATAAGTTTCGCGTCCAATTGTCCGTACGGTCGTATCCGGTGCACCAAATCTTGCATACATTTCGTGTAGAAATTCATTTGTGATTTTCGCTGTCCGCTTTTTGCATCTGAACACCTCTGGCCATTTTGATAAGCTATCTGACGGAAAAAAAGTACTATATACACGGCATCGCCCTTTCATAATCTATGTACAGCCTAGATCTAGGCTTATCGGGATTTGGCCATGGGTTAAACTTTATGGTGAGGGTGATTTTGCCGCTAACTAGCAAGTCTTGCAATTTTGATCAAGTTTTCAACGACTTTAACCATTCCATTTTAATACACAAAATTTCGCATAATCTCTTTCATACGTGAAATGCCTGGGCGTCCTTTATAGAAACTTCGTAATATTCTTTTTGTTAATACTGCCGGTATGACCACTCATTCAACGTGCAATAGAATATCTTGAAAAATTGACAAAATATTTTCCTAATTTTCCTTTTTTCCTTAACACTATCTTTGGTGGGTTACCAAAGAACTAACCCTAATCCAATCGATAAACCGAGAAACTTTTACAACATTATGCCATTTATCGTAAGTTAAATTTTCAGACATTTAATGATGAAAAATAAGAGAAGTTTGCATCCTGTAATAATTATCATATCTGTTTCATTTTACATGGATACAATTAATTTTGCCTACATATTATATGAATAATATATGAATAATCGTCTACTACCAATGAATTACCCATAATACGATTGATAATACGGAAATCCTTTGCAATATTCTGCAGTACTTCGTAATTGTATCTTAAAGTCATGAAATAAAGAGGTTACTATTTTCTATATGAGGGTATAAATCACTTCCTTCATATATGCAAAACAGTAAAGTTACATGTAAAGTGTATGTTATGGATAAATGCCGACTAACAAGGAACTGCCACTATTTCGAACGACAATCCAGAAATTCTTCGAAACATTATGCCATACATCGTAAGTCATTTTTGCAGACTTACAAGTTTTTTAAAAATAAGAGAAATAACGGAGATTCTGTAATGTGATTGATATCGACTTGGCAGCCAGGCTGCAGTCACTCTCTCACCGGCGTGATGTGGCTTCCCCGTGCCTATTCTATAGATTCTTTCACGGCTTCTGCTCCGATAAACTTAGACCACTAGGTATGAATTTGCACGAGATATTAGATTAGCAATAGGTCCCACTCTTTTACAGTGAAACAGATAAAATGTAACCGCAATTTCTACTCTAACAGCTTCTCTTCTCGCACTTCCCGTCTGTGGAATTCCCTGCCATACACTTACTTCCCTGACAGCTACAATCGCCAGGAATTTAAATGTAAGGTCAATAGACAGCTCTTATCACACTAACTCGCATCTATTCTCTCAAACACTCTTCCAATTTACCCAACCCCCATCCTCGTTATTCTCATCCGTCTATCACCCTCCTTCCAACATTTCCTATATCTAACCCTGTCTTTCTCATCACTTTCCCCTATGTAACCCCTGCGCAATAGTGGCAGTGGAATGCTTTGCTTGGGGTGAAATGATTGAAAAAAAACATTCTCTAATAAGAAATAAAATCTCTTTCTTTGTCAGAGGATAAAATCACACATTCATGCATAATTTATGAATAATCGCAAACTCCCAAATACCTGCTTGTAATCCGATCGAAAATCCTGAAATCCTTCACTACATTCTGCCATGCATCGATTTGTAAATTTTAAGAACTAAGAGAATTTACCCATCCTATAATAATTGGGACAAAAATCTGTTGTTTTATCTAAACTTATTTATAAATGGAACATTGTCTGTTTGTGTATACGTATGTGAGTATATGTGTCTGTGTGTGTGTCCGTTACCTATAGACTCCAAAACGGTTGAACCGATTTTCTTGAAAATTTACACAGCTGTACTATAAGCGTTTGCGAGTGTTCTTAGCTAGATTTTGTGTCGAGGTACGCCCGATAAATATCGAAAATCAATAATCGAAAAAATCGGGTTATAGAAGGAGTGGCCCGATTTTAATCAAATTTCATACACTCATAGACAAAGACATAAGAAACGATATTCAGAAGTTTCAATGTTGCAGTTCTTACAATAGTGCAGAAAATCGATAATACATATATATAAAAGGCAAGATGTTTGTGTGTGTGTCTGTTTATCTGCCTGTATGTCTGTATTTCTTCAGCCCTTTTATTTTTTGCTTCGGGTTTGGCTCTAAGTAGGTATAATTGTAGTTCTTAATCTCAGTCATGATACCATTTACTCAGAGGATTTATTTAGCTTTCAAAATTCAGTTTACGATGAAAGAACTTATTTAATATCGATACCAGGAAATCAAAATTTGACTTACATCCATTCATTTTTCTTTTCAGTCTACGGTTTCGCTTTAACTAGAAACAACTATTGCTTTTTAGTCTTTCGTGCCAATGTCCAAAGAGGACCATTGATTAGTTTTAAAGCTTTCATCACACCCGAGCAACGCCGGGCTATACTGCTAGTATATAAATATAACCAAAGTTGCATGCATATTATATGACTAATAAAAAAGTAGCAAAGCACTGCCTCTAATCCGATCGATTATCCGTAAATCCTTCGCAACATACATCGTAATTCCGTTTTCTATACTTGTAAATTTTGAAAATAAGTTTAGATTTTATAAAATCAATATAGACACTTGTTCTTTTATATATGTTCACAACCACAATTGCATGACTATTGTATGAATAATCGAGGACTACCAAAGAACTCCTCTTAATCCGATCGATAATCCGGAAAACATTAGCATTCTGCCATCGATCTTCTTACGAAATAAAAAAAAGTAAACATCCTCTAACAATTAGTGTAATAATCTATTCTTTTATAAGTGCATAAAATCACAATTACATGCTTCATGTATGGATAATCTCGAACTACTAAGGATCAATAACTAATCCGATCGATAGTTCTGAAATTCTTCCAACACTATGCCATATATTGTAAAACTATTTTGGAGACGTGTAAATTTTAATAAACAAGAGAAGCCTACTTTACAGTATAGTTTTCTTTTTAAAATGAAGAGAATTTCTCATTCTCTAATAATTAGGATTTAAATATATTGCTTTTTATATGAATAAAATCTAAATTATATGCATATCACGTACTACAATGGACCTGCATCTAGTCCAATGAATAATCCAGAAAATTATCGCAATATTCTGCCATATATCGTAAGTTTGTTTTCCAGACTTGTAAATTTTGAAAATAATAGATGTTTACAAGTTTTTAAGAAATTAATTTAAAAATCTATTCTCTTATATATGTTGTTGTGTCGTGGTTCGTACCATGTGACATCCGGTTACCCAAATGTATAAAAGACAATGTGCGCTTTTCATTATCACGGATTTTGGGGAATTTACACCTTCTACTACGAGAGACTGTAAATATTGTATACACATCTTGGTTGTACCACTCTGTTAATAAAGTAGTTTATCTGCATTTCTCTGTGTATCTCTTCATTCCACGATGCAATAGTTGAGTGTTGTCATTATCATGGACTTCAGGATGTAACACCTACTACTGCGAGAGACTGTAAATATTATATACACATCTTGGTTGTACCATTCTGTTAATAAAGTAGTTTATCTGCATTTCTCTGTGTATCTCTTCATTCCACGATGCAATAGTTGAGTGTTGTCATTATCATGGACTTCAAGATGTAACACCTACTACTGCAAGAGACTGTAAATATTATATACACATCTTGGTTGTACCATTCTGTTAATAAAGTAGTTTATCTACATTTCTCTGTGTATCTCTTCATTCCACGATACAACATATGTATAAACTAAAATTACATGCATATTGTACGAATACTCGCCGACTCTTAATAAACTGCTTTCATTTCATTTGATAATACGGAAATTCTTCGCAAAATTCTGTCATACATCGTATGTCAGTTTTGCATACTTGTATATTTTTTAAATAACTGAAATTACCATCCATTAATAAGTAGGATAGAAATATTTTCTTTTATATAGGTATACAACGAAGATTTCAAGTATATAGTATAATAATCGAGGACAACAAAAAAAATTGCCTCTAATCCGATCGATAATACGGAATTTTCTTCCCAACAATATGCCATGTATCTTAAGTCTATTTTGCAGATTTCTAAGATTTGAAAACAAAAGAAGTTTACTTCCTCTAATAATCTATATATATTTATATATATATATATATAAGGCAATCTGTGAGTCTGTGTGTGACTGTAATCTATGCACGCCTACATTTTTTTAAGCTACGCCATTCAAACTTTGTAGGGACACATATCTACAGGGAAGCTAGGTCGACACATAGTTTGAGTTTAAGTTCAGCAATTTTCCCTTTCGCACTTTTTGACCAATGGAGTTGATTGTTTACATTTGCTCCGTAAAATATCTAAGATCTAAGATGGTTGCTGAGTTACGTCACAGAAATCAAATCACACGTGTCAAACGCGACTAAAATATATTTTTTATTGGAAAAGAAAAAAAATAAGCCTTATATTTAGTTTTTATTCCGACTTTTTAAAAAATGTGAATATTTTTACCCGTACTTTTGAAACAAAAGGAAATTTTTTAAAAAGTGTTTTTTCAAACAAAAACAAAATATGTAAAAAAAAGTGCCAATGGTTAATTTAATTATTTAAGTCTTTCTTTTTCAGATTTAATATTTCATAATTCAGAAAAAAATTTTTAAAAATAAAGCTGTTTTTCCGCTAAAAATCAAAAGCGTAATAGTTTTTATGTTTCTACATTTTTAAATATTCTTCGAAAATTTCTGGACTGAGAGCGTAATAGTTTTTATATTTCTAATTTCAGTAAAACAAAATAATTTTTATTTTTATGTTAAATTCATTTAGTCAACAAAATATGTAAATAATTTTCCCTGTAATTTTGAAACAAAAACAAACGCAATGTTGTTAACAATGTCACACAAAACATCAAAATACGTTTAGGCGAAACAAAAGACAATAGAGTTTTTTAATGGAATTTTTTAACAATTTTTAAACAACAATTTTTTATATGATTATTTTTTATATAACCGAGTCCTACTACTAAAAATGTTCTGAATTGCACGGGCAACGCCGGGCTATGGTGCTAGTTAATATAAAAGTCTATTCTTTTAAATATGCATAAAACTAGAATTTCATGCATATTGTATAAATAATCAGCAACATCTAAAAAACGGTTTCTAATCCAAAGATACTCCGGAAATCCTTCGCATCATTCTGCCAGACGTCGTAAATTTGTATTGTAAATTTTGAAATATTAGAGAATTACATCCTAGAAAAATTAGGATTATAATCTCTTTCTTTCTATTGCATTAGATCCCATCTGCATTCATAATGGCTGATAGCAAATAATAATAGCAAACAACCAAGGAACTACCTTTAATTCAAACAATAAATCAGAAATCCTTTGCAACATTCTACAATCTAAACTTATTTATAAATAGAACTTTGTCTCTGTGTGTGTGTGTGTGTGTGTGTGTGTGTGTGGCCGTTACCTATAGACTCCGAAACGGCCGAACCAATTTTCTTGAAAAATTACACAGTTTTACTCTAAGCGTCTGCGAATGTTCTTAGTTTGGTTTTGTGTCGAGGTACCCCCGATAAAAATCAAAAATCGATAATCGAAAAAATACCGTTATAGAAGAAGTGGTCCGATTTTAATCAAATTTGATACATTCATAGAAAAAGACATAAGAAACGATATTCAGACGTTTTACGGTTGCAGTTGTTACAATAGTGCAGAAAATCGATAATATATATATATATATATATATATATATATATATATAAAAGGCAAGATGTTTGTGTGTGTGTGTCTGTCTATCTGCCTGTATGTCTGTATTTTTTCAGCCTTTTTATTTTAGTTTTTGCTTCGGGCTTAGTTCTAAGTAGGTATAATTGTATTTCTTAGTCTCAGCCATAATACCATTTACTCAGAGGATTTATTTAGCTTTCAAAATTCAGTTTACGACGAAAAAAACTGATTTGATATCGATACCATGAAATCAAAATTTGACTTACATTTCTTTCAGTCTACTGTTTCGCTTTTACTGGAAAGAACAAATTCTTTTTAGTATTTTGTGCCAACGTCCAAAAAGTCTAAATTCGAGGACCCTACTTTAGTTTTAAAGCTTTCATTACACCCGAGCAACGCCGGGCTATACTGCTAGTCATCTAATAATTAGGATACAAATCGTTTCCTTTATAAATTCATAATATCCAAATTGCATGCATATTATATGAATAATCGTTGACTACCAATGAACGTTTTACAGACTTGTAAATTTTGAAAAATAAGAATACTATCAGTCAGTTAAATGTCAAACTTGATACACGCTTTTGGCGATCATGTCTCAAAAGAGACATGTCTGACTGGGCAGAAGATTATACTGTAGTACGTTGCCATTGGATTCTGTGGTAGACTGAGTGCCAGCCAAGGCTACAGAACCCAATCTGTCCTGTTATTTAACCCATAACTGGAGGGAAGAAACGGATTAATACCTTTCGCAAGGGTATTTGCGCGTAAGTGAATGTAAGGAATTCGAACTCGGCACCCCGGTGTCGAGTTTCAAGTCGATATCCAGTGAACCACAAAACACACATACCCTAATAAATAGGATAAAAATATCCTCCTTTATAAATGCATATAATGCATAGATATTCTACGAATATTTGTCGTCTAGCTAGAAAACCCCTCTAATCCGATCTATATTTTGAAAATTCTTCGCAAAATCTTGCCATATAACGTCAGTTTGTTTTGCAGACTAAAAATTTAATTAAATAAAAGAAGTCTCTTCCTTTATGTACATTCTAAAAATCAATGTCTTATGAATAAAAGCATACGACCAAGGAACTGCCTCTAATCCGATCAATACTAAGAAATTCCTTCGCAATATAGTATCGTACATCTTAAGTCGGTTTTGTAACGTGTACAGTTACCATCCTCTAATAATTAAGAAATTATTCTCTCCCTTTATGTATGCACCAGCAATATAGCGAGGCGTTACTCGAGGGTAATGAAAGCTTTAAAACTAATCCATGGTCCTGGAGCTCAAACTCTTTGGGCGTTGGCACGAAAGACTAAAAAGGAATAGTTGTTTCTACTTAAAGCGAAACCGTAGACTGAAAAGAAAATATGAATGGATGTAAGTCAAATTTTGATTTAATGGTATCGATATCAAATGAGCCTTTTTCGTCGTAAACTGAATTTTGAAGGCTAAATAAGTCCTCTGAGTAAATAGTATCATGGCTGAGACTAAGAACTACAATTATGCCTACTTAGTGCCAAACCCGAAGCAAAAACTAAAATAAAAGGGCTGAAAAACTACAGACATACAGGCAGATAAACGCACACACACACACACACACACACACACACACACATATCTTGCTTTTTATATATATATATTATCGATTTTCTGCACTATTGTAAGAACTGGAACCTTGAAACTTCTGAATATTGTTTCTTATGTCTTTGACTATAAGTGTATCAAATTTGATTAAAATCGGACCACTTCTTCCATAACCAGATTTGTTCGATTATCGATTTTCGATATTTATCCGGGGTACCTCGACACAAAACCTAGCTAAGAACATTCGCAGACGCTTATAGTACAACTGTGTAAATTTTCAAGAAAATCGGTTCAACCGTTTCGGAGTCTATAGGTAACCGACACACATACGCACAGACAAAGTTCTATTTATAAATCAGTTTAGATAAAACCAAAATTACATGCGTATTTTATGAATAATCGCGGACTTCCTAGTAATTTCTACTAATCTGATCGATTATCCCGAAACCCATCGCAACATTCTGTCGTACATTGTAAGTCTTTATGGAATACGAAATAAAAATTAATATTTTTTCTTCATTGTTTACAAATTCGAAAGCCACTGTGATTTTGACCAACAGAAAAAGGGATTGGATCCGAGTTGAAGAAAAGAAACAACGCAAATTTTAGAGAACCTATTTGAAAATTTATTAGACTAATAGAAAAAGGGAGTGGCTTAAAAACTGAGAAAATATAGCGAGCTGATACCAAAATGCTTTATACCGACTTGACTGACCGCCTGCAGTATCTCTCTCACCGGCGTGACGTGGCTTCCCTCTGCCTCTTCTATAAATACTTTCATGGCTTCTGCTCTGACGAACTTAAATCACTGGTGCCCCCTAGATGTGAATTTGCACGAGATACTAGATTGGCAACTAGGTCCCACCCTTTTGCAGTGAAACCGATGAAATGTAACCGCAATTTCTACTCCAACTGCTTCTTTCCTCGCACTTCCTGCCTGTGGAATTCCCTACCGCATGCTTGCTTCTCCGACGGCTACAACCTCCAGGAGTTTAAATGTAAGGTCAATAGACACCTCCTAACACACTAACTCACACCCACTCTCTCCAACTCTCTCCCTATGTACATACTAAGTCGTCTATCACCCTCCTTCTGACATTTCCCATACCCAATCCCTCTATGTAAACCCCTGCGCTATAGTGACAGTGGAATGCCTTGCTTGGGGTGACACGATTATATATATATATATATATATA